>JAZGUH010000514.1:0-506358 GCA_037893225.1 Hippasteria phrygiana | reverse complement strand
TTGTTTCCCTTTGATATAACCCATCCCCATAGACTAAGCACTAGTTTGCCTGTCCTCACATTTTCCTGAAGAAAAAAAATGCGAGGACAGTTTTGCTCCCTTTGTTATACCCTCTTTTCTGTCCTCACTTTTAATGCGATACCATGACATGTATAACTGCGCGAGTACACTCGTGTACCATGTACATGTAGTCTGAAAATTGCAAATTATGTTACAAGAAAACACAGTAACCTTGACACAAGACAATTTTTCTCCAGGTGTGGAAACGATACCAGAACGATAGTTTAATAACTTCAATGCTTATGATTGTCAACTTCCCCCCGAAATTATCAATGCTACATGTAAATTGATGGAACAAAATACTTAAATTTGTAACTTAAAAAAACAGCAAGTGCTTTATTGGTCTAACTCGGACTGATCCATTGTTAAACACAGGCGTCCAGCAATATTGTATATCGGTAATGGCTTTTCTTTAATTTTAAGTCATGCTCTCTATAAATAAATGGTCTCTTTACCATTATGATGCACGATATGGGGCAGAGGGAACCCCCCCCCCCCCCCCCCCCACACCCCTTTTGTGTTGGTCATTGTGTTCCCGGATTCTCAGAAATTCTTTTCAGATGTCTAGGGGTGATGTGTTAGGTAACAATAGTCTGGAGAATGTATAGGGACAAAATGTGGGGGGGGGGGGATACCCCTCTGCCCCATATCGTGCTGGGTATACTCTTTACAAAGCTTACTCTTGTGTTAAATTTTAATCCCTGACTTTGACACTACTTTACTTTTTCTGCACTGAACAAAATTTGACTGGCACCCTGCCAGGATGCCATCAGAGCATGCGCACCGCACTGCGAACCAGTGCCTACATTTCACTGGTACGCGCTTTCACTACGACAAAACACCCAATGACCACATGTGGAACCAGTTAAATATTTCACAGATATCTACAGTACAGCTTGTATAAATCTGAAGTCTATCCCGTGAAAATATTGTCATACAAAATCGTTGGCGCCTACAGAGAATTCAACTACAAAAACGAATTTTTTTTTCGACAGAGATGTGGTGTACCTAATATAGGCACATATACAGGTCATAAAACACAAGGAATACATCGATCTACATGCATACCTGAAAGTTTTTGGTCAATGCTGTTTCTGGGTAAATTAAAGTCTATCTTTCAATAAGTACAGTCGAACACCTTTATAACAAGGTCCTTGGGACTTTACAATTTACCTTGTTATAACAGGTACCTTGTATTATCAGTAATGGGAAAACAAAGAAAAACAAAGACTCAGGACCTATTTTTTTCCCTTGTTATAAGCAGGACGTTGTATTAACAGTGCTCTTATTATCAGGGTTCGACTGTAATGCTTTTGTTAAGACAACTGGCAAGGTCCCAACAGCATCCTTGATTTGATTCACACTGGATTTACCTTTCATTTTTTGTTATTGTTTATTCCGGTGTTTCATGATTAGAACGATGTTGGTGTCGGCTAGATTCTAAGCGGAAACGTTATGTGCCCAATGTCTTAACTAAGTAGTGGCAGAGTTCACGAAGCTAGCATTGCCAATCTGGACGAGAACGTTGGGAAATGTTCTCCTTTATTCCAATGAACAAAATTTGGGCTGACCTCGGTGCAGGAAAGTTTTCGTCACAGCCCAGTGCCAACACGCGAGAGGGATTTTTAAAAAGGCAATGGATAAACATTTACACACAGATAAACAGAGTAACAAATAAGGACTGGTTCATTAAAAATGCTTAAAGGCCAAGAAATCACTTTCACGTTTTCATTCGGATTTTCAGAACTACAAAATTAAGTTGGACTTGACCGTAAATTGGTCAACTACAAAGTATGTTTCAACTGCTACAAAACTCCCGTTTCAGAAAACCGATTAAAATATCTCCGAGTCACTGCCACGGATAACACCAGCAGGCTTAACTTCTTTGCATAAAATTTGACCTTTCACTGCCAGTAAGGATGGTAACTAAGGACGACAAATGAACAAACTAACCAATGGATCCTTTACACAACATGACATCTCACAGAGCAAACTATCTACAAACCTTTAGAATTTCAAGACTTCTGACACATACACCTGTTTTTTTTCAGGGGGGGTAGGGTATGGGGGTAAGAGAGTAGTTGGAAAATGTCTCCGCTACGATCATTTCTCCTCCTTAATGGTTTTAGAATCCTTGTCTTTGGCCGAGTCAGCTTCTTTCTTCGTCTCCATCTTGCTCCTGTCTTTCTCCGCCTCTGGCTTCTTCTCCAACAGAGCCTCCTCCAGCTTGCCCATCACCTGTCCCAGGGACTTCTTGGAGATGACGATGGCTTCCTTGTAGACTGCGGCCTGCTTCTCTGCTGCCTTGAGTTGTTTCTCCGTGCTGTACAGGCGCTTCCGGATGTCGTCCAGGTTGGCTACCATACCGCGGGCACTGGCCTCGGAGGACGTGGCGTTGGAACGTAGGTTATCTGTGGGAGAGGAAAAAGTAAAGATGAGAATGATGTGAACGTTTGCATGGCGGAATGGTGCAACTATGAGGATTGGGGGTAAAATCACGCAATACATTATTCCTAACTTGACTGCAATCCTTTTACAGGAGTGAGGCATTTAGAAATGGTGACTGATTTTGGAGGGTTGAGGTCACGTCCCGATTTAGTCTCAGTTCGTTGTGGAGGATTGAGATTGAATGGCTATTGGAAATCGAGGAGGATTTGAGAATTGAGACAGTGTACATTTTGGACTCAAATTTTGAGTCAAGTCACAAACAAGAGTCTTAAGGACACACAAGTCATGTCCAAAACACTGACAAGTCATGTCCAAAACACTGACAAGCCATGTCCAAAACACTGACAAGCCATGTCCAAAACACTGACAAGCCTTGTCCAAAACACTGACAAGCCATGTCCAAAACACTGACAAGTCATGCTCAATTTAGAGTCTCAGTAACAACTCAGTTGTCTTTCTCTAATGAAAATGCGACAGATTCCTAGCAGCAGTAATGTGTAAAAATAGGAATGTTACTGTTAGAAAAGAAAATTACTTTCTTCGAATTTAGGTGAAAAACAATTTCCGAGTCCATTTCTGGATCGCAAGAGTCTGAGACCTACAAATATGACTCAAGTCATGTTTGAGATGAAGTCTTAGTCCGATTCATCAAGTAAATCCTCACCAACTATGAATTCCATCTCCTCGATCTTGTGCTCGGCTGTCAGTCGGTCCTGATCGCTTTTCTCCACCTTCTGCAGGAGGTTGCTGATATCCACGATGCTCCCCTGGTACGTGACCAGTCCAGTCTCCGATTCAACCTCCTCCGATGGCTTGGACTTCGGGGATGAAGTGTCGGCATTCATCAGCTCGTAGTTGCCTGTTTGAGAGACGGAGAAATGTATGGTTGACGTCTAGGGGCAAACAGAACCTGGCCCCAATTTCTCTCTACTGCTTAACGATGGGTTACCTGTGCCTGCTTGAAAAATCTATTGTTTTTTCATGCTAATGAAGATTTCTTTTTTGAATGAAAGGTAAACTCACTACACTATGAAATATCTGCAATCTAGCATTTCTAGAGCTACTGCATCTTGGGGAGGGAAGACCAAATTTAAACTAGAGACAAATCATGCACTTTGAAATAACAATTGACAGAAGAGTCTAGCAGCCTTTAAAATGAAAAACCAGTTCTACTGTTCAACAAGTGTACCGCAAGAAATGCTCTCACGGCAATGAACGCTTGCTTGCAATGAGATTTGGCGGAACTACAGAACTAAATCAGGGCAACTTGCTTGAGATTCAATCCCACAGTAACACAGGTTTTGTTTTTAAAGAGTACCTAATGGTACATAATTTTCACTCCAACCCCAGAGAACCTTCAGGGCAACTTTGCAACTTTGAGTTACCTCTTCTTTAGCCCTATTAGTCCTGAATCCTCCAATTTTAATATGATTTTCCACACACCCTAGGGAGTTAGGGTTAATTCCCCCTTATAGTATCTAAAGCCGCATTCGCATTGGATTAATTATTGTCAAAAGTTACCATACGTGATTGTTAACATTCCACTGTAGTTATTCTTCCGTGCGTCCGCACTTGGATTACACGGCTCTCTGAAAGTCCTTGGCCAAATAAACTATTATGCAGTGAATGTCCTCTGTGGTTTTGTAGAACGCGCTAAATTTACACGCATTTCATTGTGTATGCCAACGTAGAGGCGCGGCATGAATTGATCTGCAGACGGCACATGATCAAAATGTAGGTTTTACTTTACCGTGTCTGTCTGCATTGGACTTTTCAGCGACGTAAAACCTACCACGTAACTCTTCCGCTACTCGCTTGGGCCTGTAAAACTTACTGCTGCGGAGGGTAAAACCGACAACCGATGATCGACACTTGACAATTTGGCAAGTTTACCGGCTGTCTGCATTGGACTTAATTTTGTTAAGTTGACAACATTCTCCATAGGTTTTACCCAAAAAAAGTCCAATGCGGACACAGCTCAAGACACAAAATGACACCAAGTCCACATGCAAGGTTCCTATTGATTACCTGCTCGTATTCGTTACGTACCTTTGGCCAAATCGGCATCGGATATGACCCCATTGACCTGCTGTTCTCCTTTCCCACTATCCCCGTCCTCCTTGGAGCCGTCTGTCAGTTTCCGATAGCTGAAGATCTCCCTGGACATCGAGTCCCGCGAGACAACTTTCTGAACTATCTTCCGCACCTGGGCAAGGATACCAAGAATGTCGTCATTTATCAGGGGAAGAAATCCCACAGATTTTATGTGATAGTACTGCAATCGTCCCTTATTGGGTTGATATCATGTTTGTTACAGTTGGGTCTACTCTATACATAAACATTAGGGAGCATTTCATATTGTCCGTTTGCGGTATTGATGACGGTACCGCTGGCTTTTTTTTCTGTACCTCAAACTTTGCTGATGAATTGGAGGGCAGGCGGCTTGAATAACTGAATAATCATGAGGTCAAAACTGAAGCTTTGAGTTCATTAAAGCCCAGTCGGCTTGTCAAAGATTTCCTGTTTGCAGCGGTCAGACCAAGGACAAAGACCCCCATTAGTTGAGGTCTTGCTGCAAAGGATGTTTATTCGAATTCTGGCTTGGAATATTTAAATTCCCCATTGTCCACCGAGATGGATTAGCGAGAGTGCCAAGAGATTACTGATGCTGCAATTTTGTTTGATAAGCACTCACGGACAAAGTACCGCACTCACGGACAAAGTACCACACTCTCCTCGTGAACGCTGCGGTGATGAAACTGTCTCTGTGCACTGACTTGTATCAGCCAGCTGGGCTTGAACCCCTTGGGCACGGTATTTTACAGGAGACGTCAGGGTGTCGCGGCGGTTCTGGCAGCCAAATCGAACCGCTACAATGTGTTTGTGCAGTAAAGCATATCATAAACAATAATCCAACAATGGATTGAAACTGCACAAACAGCGGCCAGTGGCGTCATCCGGCCTGGTGACACTTTTTTTTCGCCCACAGGCGTCATCCGTACGCAAGGGGTTAATGCTGGATAGTGCAACAAAAAAAAACAGCAGTACCTCTACTGATACCACCTTCAGATATGAAACAAGAAATGTTTCCTAACTACGCATAGACATTCTACCGTGCAGCACTTGTTGGTGGCTGTGTTCTACCTGAGATCTGGACAGGTGTAAACCAATACTGTGGATAATCTCCTCCACGTCTCTGTCGGCAAGATAGTTGGTGTGGTTCTGGTCGAAGTACACACAGGACAGCAGCAGGTTGGGGTCCAACGTCTCCAGCTTGGGCCGCCGTGACTTCTTCTTGGGATCCCGTTTCTTGTCGTCCGATCGCTTCCTGTCATCGGCTGCATTAAAACGTTTGGGAAAAAAAAATACAATTGAAGAACATGGGCGTTGTTCGGTGGTATTCAAATCCACCGATCCATAAAGCTCTGCCCGTGGATGTATTGATTAATCACACCCGCAAGTCCACAAAAGTCTGGCAGGTGGGACGGACGTGTGGCACGCATGGCTGTGATTGGTCAATCCATCAAGGGCGGGGCTTCACAAATCGGTCTGCCGATCACCCTTTGCAACATTAAACGGCTTAGAAGAGATCTCTTATTTTCATATGCAATTTTACGCAGGGTAGCATTGTTTTTGTGGAATGTCATCTCGTCTTCAGAAGTTTTGACTTAATGTGAAAAACAACAAAATGTCAGATTATTTGTTATTTATCGAGGGGAAATCCTGGTAGTCTTGTGGCTACAATCCTAGGGAGATTACGTGTCATTGTTTAGGTTACTGGAGCAAGGTGCATATAAAGGAACATACTATCTTCATCTTCATCTGCGTCACTCTTTCCTTCATCATCATCGTCATCTGCAGCATCATCCTCCTCGTCCATCTTATCGTCCTCCTGTCATGAAACAATTCAACAGAATTCAAAATTGGGAAGTTCCAATTGTTTGGATAGTTCTATCCAATACTCTGTTGCCCTTTTGGTCTGTTGTTGAATATCCTAGTTCTATAATAGGGCTGTTCATTTTCGACTAATTTAGTATTCGATTATTCGAAACCGAGTTTGACCGAATATTTGAATATTCGATACTTGCTGCAACTGCATGCCACAACTTAGCTGCAACTGTATGCGCGCGCGCACCGGTAAAAAGTTGCACGCAAAGCATGCGGTGATCGATATTTGCGCCTGTTGTATCAAGATAATTATGGGTAATGTTCTTATACCAAACTCCAGCCTGCATTTTTGCAGTAATTATTTTATAAGTGTCAAGGGTTTTATAGACCAAAAAGTTACTGAAAAATGATTTCAAGATGATTGGAAAGTTGAAAACCGAGGCAATTTTTTGTTTCTGCTGCGTCTGGACCAACCCTATGTAGATGACACGACACAACTTCTTTAGGTTTGCAACACCTCACCTTATCTGCGTCCCTGTCTTTCCGGTCGTCTCTCTCCTTGTCCGTTTTGTCGTCCATCTTGCGCTTCTTGGCTTTGGGTTCATCCTTGTCCTTTCTGTCTTTCTCCTACAAAAGAAAAGGCCAGAGGTTGAAATTCTGGTGATAAATCATATGCCAAACAAGCACAGGGCTGATCCACGGGTCCAAGTTTTTTTCTCTTTGGCAACCAGTCACAAGAGGGCGCAGTATTCTTGATAATCGCAACCACAAAAGGACACACATTTTCTAATAATCAGTTACAAGAGAGGGTTATTTATTCGCAACCATGTTTACAAAAGGGCACAAAATTTCTGATATTCAGTCACAAGAGGGTGCAATATTTCTGATATTCAGTCACAAGAGGGGGATATTTTCAACGAGTCACAAGACAGCACTTGAGGTTCATATCAACATTATCTGGTAAAGATCCCTCGTGGGATCTCAAACACAGAAATAAAATCCCAGATACATCAATTTTGCTGAGCTACACTTTGAGCGGGTATCGTACCTTTTCTTTCTTCTCTGGGGTGCGGTAGAGAGACTTGTACATGTTGAATGCAAAGTCCCTTTGAAGCATCTCGTTGAACAGCTCGGCAAATAGAGAGACCTACGGAGAAGAAGAAGTGCATAGGGGTTGAGGTTCTAAATACCTACATGTTTGAAACAGTTAAAATATCAGTTTAAAAAGCCTTAATGCAGAGAGCAAGCTTTGAAAGCAAGCAATGGAAAAAATCTTTGAAAAAAAAAATCACCAGTAATTCACTTTTTGATTTTTAAATTTTGTTGTAGTTTTTCAAGCTAAACACACAAAAAATCTTTACACCAATTAATTATAGGGAAAGTGAATGGCTCTGCATTTTACTGTTTTGCGAAAGGTTAAAAATTGACCGGACCTCAAAAGAATGTTCCTTGTTGTCCTCGATCCTGTAATCCAACAGAACACTGAGGCAAACGACGTTGCAGTCAAACTTGCCACTCTTGGCCGTGGTGGACGGGTGAACTAGGATGGCCGGACTCTCGGGAAGCGTACTCTTACGCTCCAGATCCCGACGCTGTTTCTCGTCATTCAACTTTTTCTTGTCCTGCAAAAAAAATCACCCAAATACAAAACGATTGTTGGCAGTTAGAGGACTATCTTTGATATCGTGCACATGCCCGAGCACATTAAATATAAATTTTGATGGAGCATGCCATATCCGAGAAAAATTACCAGACAAATTTGATAGGGTTGCCCAAGAAGTTAACTTACAGGGACTGCAAATCCTGCAATAGACAGCCATTAAGCCACACCCCATGGCATTGGCCAAGCACATTATGTACACGCACACTTGTCACAGTTATGATTAATTATTATTGGACAGGTTTATTACAAGAGGATTTACAATCTCTGTAACACACGCTGATCGATGATTGGTGTCCTCATCTTCTGTCCCACTGACCTCTTTCTGTTGGTCGGACTCTGTGTCTTCTTCCTCCCTCTCCGGATCCTTGGCGGACGTCTCCTCCTTGTCAGTCCCCGGTGGCCGGTCCGAGCCCTCCTCCACTTCCTCTTCTTCTTTCTCCGCCTCCGTCTTCAACGCCTTCGTCAGTCGTGCGATGAGCTGGGATTTTAGGCCTTTGGAGTTTAGGCTTCGGCATTCCAGCTCATGACGTAGGTCGTTCACCTGGGTTCGGATTTAAAAAACACCGTAGAGATAAGCATTGTAACAAATTACTCATATATTTACTTAATCACTGTTTATAGCCTTTTTCCTATATGGATTTCTGCCAATCTTGAAGCTTCTGGATACCGACCTTCATGCTTTTTGGGTCCAGCTGGCGAAAGTGGGTAGGGGTCATATTAACCGACGACTCGGAACCGTCCTCATCGTCCTAGAGAGAAAACACAAATGCTACAGTTAGGCATTGAGCCCTCGATACTCAAGAATCAAGTAAACAGCAAAATGACTTAAATCTGTAATTTGCATTATAAATGATAAGACGAAATGCTCTCTTTAGACAAGAATTACAAAACCACTAAATTTACTTAAAATTTAGATTATTGAATAACGGTTAAATGCCCAAGACTTCGGTGGTTTTGGGGGAAAGAGTTCCATATCCGGCAATCACTTATTTTCCCTTAATATGACTTAAAAACTACCAAAAAGTGTAAATCTGATAAAGGGAAAAGATTTCAACTTATTCTTTGAAAATACTTTTTCTGTCATGGCCCATAGACTTTGTGCACGAGGTCTAAGTGATGGCCGGATATGGAACTCTTTCCGTTTTGGGGTTTATTTGATATAAAATAATGCTAAAACCCTAAGCTAAATGTTAGCTCAGTTTTGGCAAAAAATGAATGCCACGAGTTTGACGTATTTATTTTTAGAAACATTACATGTAAAACAAAAAAAAGGGCAATTCCTTGGTTTGGTAGTCTTCATATTTCCCATGAGGCAAAAGAGGGTTAAGCCTGTGTATATCTGTGAAATGATATAAGCGTAGGGTTAAAGGTTGTGTCCAAAGGGATCATGGGAGTCTTTTCAGAATCCAATCATCTGCGCCCATTTATTTGATTTTTTCCCCGTCCCCTTTCTTGTGGGTCTGACAGAATTACCCAATATAATTTTTCTTGTTCTTTCAAAAGGATGTTTCTCTTTTAATTGGAGTAAAAAAAGAAAAAAAACGTGCCAAAAATAAAGAAAATTTAGCATAAAAACCCACCCCATTCAAGGCGCAGTTTTGTGACAAACGTGTCGTAAATTTTGTTCAATCTCAAACATTGATGCGATGCACTTTGAAGTGTCGACACACAAAGAACCGCATAGTTGCTTTTAAAAAAAAATATTAATTTTATTATTTAAGAAAAAAAAAATATTAAAAAAATTAGGGGAAAAAATTGATGTCTGGCAGAGATGCAGAAAATGCTCCAACGATAGAACTCGGAAAAGCTATTAGCTTTGTACTCACTGCTACTGGGAAAAAGCTGTACAGAAACAAAGATGAAATATAGTTCAATTGGTATAAGAAAAGATGCTGGGTTTTAGGATTTAGTGAGTGTTCTTACAAATTTGAGGATTATTTGTGTTGCTTTGTTCTCTGAGGTGTTATCTGAAGTGTTCCTGTACATGAACATGCGATTGGATGCACATGAAACTGTTATTGAAAATTCTAGGAAGAACCCGGTTTGACTCGTATTAATATACTGAAAACCCAATACTTGGAAATGCTTTAAAGTTGCAGTTTTCCATTCTCCAAAAATGATGAGATTCCTTTTCCCCTGCTTTTCCCCCCCGGAAAAGATTCGTGCGGATGAAATTAAACTGGAAAAAAAAAATTCATCAACTGAGACTTGACTGAGTGAAGCTTAGCCCGGTCTCCCTAAAAAGCCAAACATCAAAATCCTCGGTAAAATGTTAGTGACATTAAAAAGAGGAAGACATTTATACGTATGCACTTATGGTTACCAATGCTGAGCGTGTCTGGTCTTGTGTATGACAGGGTTTGGGTTGAGTTTTGACAATGCTGGGTGTGTATGTTTGTTGATGTATGGGAGGGTCATGTTTGGGTTAAAAGTGAGTCTGCGGATATACAAGTCTCAGTGCCTGGGTATCGCCGCCTGCGTCGCCGGATGATTTGCTCATCGGCTGGCGATCCAGCGATAGCCTCTCCTCCAGCCGCTGCTTGTAGCGGGCCTCCAGGCCCTCATACTCCGCCCTGGTGGGTAAAAGATGCCATACATCCGGAACGAAAATAACCACAGTTTCAACACTGGCTGGGACTAGCTGCGACTTGGAGGTGCGCTCGGGCCGATGGTAACGCAGCTCGAGGAACCGGTACCTGGTGGGGGGTTCGAATGATAGTGCATTAACGTAACCCGAGCCAGCGGCTGCGAGTTTTTTATAGTCTAAACACACACAGTACATAAAAAGTGAGTGAAGTCAACAGACCCAATATCAGTCATGGATTTTCATGTACAAAAATAATTATTGAAACAATAAATGATTCGGTGATGAGAAAAGACTAACTAGAATTGGTTAAAAATTCAAAAAGCACTACGTAAAGGTTTACCTATGCTTTGCTATTATAGCCTTTCCAAAACGAGAGATTATGGAAGGACATGATGGAAAATTAAAGAATGGTTATTTTTTTGTTTAGCTTAAAACACAAAGCTTTAACGCAATCTATAGCATAAAATAATTCACGCATAAATAATTAAAATTAGTTAATTAGACACTGACACAATTCGTTGTATCCAAATGATGGATTCCAACAGGTTGAAATTATCTTAAGCAACAAAAAAAAAGAAAAAAAAGACAGAGCTAAAACTATGAATAAGATTTAGCTCTCATCTTTAAGACTACATACTGAACAAAAACAGTTTTGATTGTCTGATTTGAAACAAAAAACCTTCCATCACAATGAAGGTCACGTCAGTCAGCTGTCACTTCAAATACGACATAAAAATACTCCAAAATTGTTCCTATGTCTAAACCCTTTCCCTGAACAAAACACTTCTCTTATACCCAGACCATGCATATCAGAGAAATGCTGTGAGTGACCAGATTGTTGAAAACTGAAACAAAAATCTCCCCCACCAATGTTTGAGGTTAAACTGTAACGTGCAAGTACATCAACCCTTTAATTTATGTTTCCAGTTACAGATCCGTGAACATGAGTCCGCTGTTCAAGTGTGCCTTACTGGAGTTGATGACTGGAATGAAGAGTCTAAAATGAGCTTTCATTTGGTACGTCTTGGACTTCCCTCGACTGCTTGACATAGGAATGTTTAAAAACTCGACCGACCCGACCCACAGACCCAATTATTTGCTTTGCCAAGTCTAGGCTAACCCACATGCTCAAAGATCCCGTACAACACAAGTACATGTTAAATCTCTTCAAACATTTACTGCCCACTCAAAGTAAGAGAGATCTGAGAAGTTAACACAAATCCAAACGAGCAGTTAAAAAATACACCAGATACCATCCTAGTTTTGGCTGTCAGAATGTGGCAATTATTTTGAATGGCTACAATTTTCACATCGCAAAGACTGTGATGGCACAGGTGCTTGAATCGGCTGCTCAGGTTAGCGTGTGGAAAAAGTTTCATCTAAACCCAGCTTTGTTTCTTCTTCAAAACTTCCCTCTCCTGAACATAACCATGCGAATCTACAAGCGTTTGAGTACTTTCCGTCCCACTGGGACAAAAGTACAAACGATCAAGTGAAGGGAATAAAGCCTTATTTGGTTATGAAGAGTTAGCTACACACTAACACTACAACAACATTAATTGGGAAAACAGAAGATGATACAAAAAGCAACGCAACTGAAAGGAATTTTTCTTTTTAAATGCAGTTCAAAATCTCTAAAAGATAGCATGTTTTAAAAAGTTTGGTGAAATGTTTTACATGCTTTGTTCACAATACTCGGCCAATACCAAGTATACTAGCAATTTAGGGCAGTTTATGTGAATCCACTAGCTATTTCTAACATCAGTAAAGAACTACCTTTTTTTTTTCAGAGGAGGATGTTTGAGTGTCATAGCTGCATTTAACCAGTTTTTTCTTCTAAGAGGTATCCACTATTGCATGGTCTTCACCTGAGACCAATTCCATGACTCTGCTTACGGTAAGCGAAGAATCTCCACTTAGCAGAATATTTGGCGCTACCGGTGCATTTTTACAAACATCCTGCAATCAGTGATTCTATGCTTACAGGATTACTGTCAACTTTCTGTGCTGAATCCGTAAGCGCGGAGTGTTAATCGTAAGCGTGGAATTCCGTGGTAAGCAGCGCCTGGAATTTGCACCAGGCTTTGAATTCAAAACTTGGTGTCTTGTGTAATTCAACATCAATGAGGCTAAACCAGGAATGGATCTCTCCTCTGGGAAAATCTGATTAAGATTTCAGCCTGATTGAGATTTCAGCCAGCATGGACCAATCAATGAACTAAAGACCGGTGTAACCTATCCCCACAGATCACTTATCAGGAAAATAGTGTCTCTAAGTTACTACAAACCTTTTAAGAGAAAGAAGGGAGAAAATACGCGGACAAATCCAAAACAAGTTTTCAACTTGGGTGTCGACAACGGAACGTGTAATGCACAAGCAGAGAACATCCTCGAATCATTGGACTTAGGTGATGTGACAGACAGAGTTGGAGTCGAGTCCCTGCAAGTCCTTTCACAAGTACTTTCGCAAGCCCAGTCAGAAGTCCTTTCATAAAACCGGTCACAAGTAACTGGATGAACAAGGACAAAGGAATGCCTTTGTCAAAGCTCATTTGAATAGCTTGTGATTGTGATTAGGACTGGAGGGCTTGTGATGGACTTGCAGGGACTTGGCGGGACTTGCCGGGACTTGCGACAGACTCTCTCTCAGAAACCAGTCAGCCACATCGATTTCGTCCGATTTGAACACCATCCCCATCCCCCATGCAACAAGGCACCATGCGAACAGCTCCACCCTGCCATGTTTGTTAAGTTTCCTATTTTGATCCAGCCCCGAACAGGAAACTTACAAATACTCATGAGCAATCGTGACATGCAGAGAATGGCCGACTCTCTTCTCAAACACTGAGAATGCTTCAGGAGATTCCTCCGACACCTTACCTTTTTAAAAGCCGACATGCAAATTCTGGAGAATTCAGGCCGTTTTTACTCATCAACTTCAAACTGTTTTCTTTCTTTCTTTTTTACCACAAAGACAGCCACTTCCCCCTTTAGGTTCAACCTACCATTTAAAATCACTTACCTCTTAAAAAAATCTACTCAATAGTACATGTAAGTAGCAGTGGGCTACAACAAACTTGGAATAATTTGGCTTTAGACTAAGGCCAAGTAAAGAAAACATGTTTAGCATCCACTACAGCTTCATTATTTTTTAGACCGCATGCTTTGTTTTCTTTCCACCAAGAGATCCAAAAATTTAAAGCCACTTCGAAAAAAAGGGGTGACAGCCATCTTGGAAAATATTGCCCGGCAAGAAAATATTGCCCGGCTAGAAAATATTGCCCGGCAAGAAAATATTGCCCGGCAAGAAAATATTGCCCAAGTATGATTTTTCTGACATGACTACTTTATGATGAGCCTATCCAATTTTTTAGTAAGCTTAACTCCTAGTGATGATGGTAACATGCATGGAGGAATGTTTGGGACTACACACCAGTGCAAGCAGCCACTGAGGTCGACCCCGGTCAGTGCCTTGGTGGTTCTAATAGCCGTCTTGATCAGCACGGTGCTGTCGTGGGCCGGGTCGGGACCGTCCAGCGAGAGGGACCAGGGACCCCCGATGGCCATGGCCTCGTTCTTGCCCTTCTGGCCCACCAGGAAGTTGATGAGGCGGGTCGGGTGCTGGAAATTCTCCCGCGTGTCCATGGGGTCCTCGGGACGTGAGCAGCACTGCTCGTAAAAGTCCTCTACGGAGGCTGATGCCATCAGCATCACCTGTCACAATAGGAAAAAAATTAAGTAAAAGTATGACGATGTAATCTTTGCCTCATATAATAACAGGTGTGGCTGCTAATAATGGAGTGAGCTGATTGAAAAAGGAAATATGCTAAATTGAAATACATAAGAAATAAAGTAATTTATTTAGTAATTTATCGAGACTTGGAACAGAAAAGTCATAGAGCATGCCCCCCCCCACCTCAAAATTCATCAGCAGTGTAAAGCAGGGCTGTAGTCGAGTCCCTGCAAGTCCTTTCACAAGTCCTTTTGCAAGTCCAGTCACAAGTCCTTTCATAAAGCCGGTCACAAGTGACTGGATGAACAATGACAAAGGAATGCCTTTGTCAAAGCTCACTTGAATAGCTTGTGATTGGAATTAGGAGAGGAGGGTTTGTGATGGACTTCCAGGGACTTGTGATAGACTCGACTATAGCCCTGACCCCAACTGTCCCGAATCCTCCAATTTCAATACGTTTGTTCACGCCACCTAGGGAGTTACGGGTAATATACCACCCTTGCAACTTCTTAAGGAAAAACTTTGGAATGCAATAGACCAGTTGTTTGGATGCAAACATTTGTAAAAATTCCAAAACAGACTTCCACTCATTTCAATGTGTCACATCACAACTTCGCTGTAAAGATTTTTCAAGGATTTGTGTAGCAAACTGGTGAGTAAAAAATTCAAACACTGCTTATATTTCCAGTTCCTTCAACGATAGGAGCCTCCTCGTCAGCAGAACCGACGATGGGAATGCTGTGTTACCTTTGCAGAGTACTTATAGCTGGCGTCGGGAGGTTCCAGGACCGAGTCGTTCCTCTCTAGTGGCTCCACGTCTTTGCTCATGACGTGAAAGCTGCAACTGTTGCCGATCCCCAGGGGCCGAGCTAGAGGAAAGGCATCTTGCCACGTAAAGGTGGAACGGAAGAAGTCGCTGGGTATGTACATGTTGCTGTAACGCTTGCGTAGCTCGATCACATTGGACTGGTGACTGATTTGAACAAATAAAGATGATGGCCAAAATAAAGTGATTATTGAGATGCTCCAGCCATCTTGGTCCAGTCTCCTGAATGCAAGACCAAGGGCATCCTGTACATCGTAAGTACCAGCCTATATGTGAACCTCTTTTTTTTAGATTAATGAAAAGTGTTGGAAGACTTGTGCAGTCTCTCCAAAACACAAATATGAAAATGAAAAAATGTACGGAAGGTGCACATGCCAGTGTTAAAAATAAACGGGTTTACTTGGAAAAGATTAAATTCCACAACCTTTAATTGGGTGGGATGCAAACCCATAACCTCCAGCCGACCATAGCCAGCTCATACATCAAGGGGTCAAGATGTCTGCGCTATTAAGCACAAGGTTGTGGTTCCCAATCCTGCAGCCCATTTTTGGTGGCAACCACATTACGTTGCTGGCTGGTCAGATTCTCTGAAAACGAGTACAAGAATCAAATGCATATTCTCAAGTCTCACGTTAACTCATCGAGCTGACTTACACATCCAAAGAGTGCTTGGCAATCTGCACCACGTAGCGTGGGGCTGGACGACGGGTCCTCTTGGGTGAGCGGCGTGGGGAGTATGAACGGTGGTGTACCAGGGGAGACTTTTCTCGCTCCTGTCGGCGCCGCTCACGATCTCTCTCCCGTTCCCGTTCCCGCTCGCGCTCCCGCTCGCGCTCCCTCTCACGCTCGCGGTCCCGGTCACGTTCCCGCTCTCGTTCCCGTTCTTGCTCGCGCTCTCTGCGACGAGCCTCACGCTCTCTCTCCCGCTGCTCGTAGGAGGAGCGCAGAGGATCTGCGCGGACTGGGTCCGGGCGACGCTGGACTTGCAATGGTGGGCCCTGGGGGTGGGCCAGCAAGCCCGGACCACCTGTTTATAAGGAGGATAAAAAGACACTTGTCAACACTCTTTTCCTGAACATGAATGCCCATTTAATGTTTTTCCTGGCCTAAATACAATCAGAATATCACAGATCTCTCGGCGTTCCCCTATATTAAACTTACCAGGTCCCGACGGTGCCATGACGGCAGCCATTCCTTGAGTATGCTGGGGTATCCCGACCTGGCCTTGCATCCCAAGGACTGCTGGGGGTGCTTGACCCATCAACCCTTGGCCAGGTGGGGCCTTCAAGAGAGGAACGCTCTGTTGCTGTTGTTGCTGCTGCTGTTGAAGGATTACAACATAGTGGGTACAGTCAAAATTGGGGGATTTAGGACTGTTGGGTTAACCATTCAGAGAAAACTTACAACGTTTGCACATTCAATCCAATTAAATCTGTACATAAAAACTTCACGACGACTTTTTCCAACACTCTGCGAAAAATAGCCTCTCTGCGGCACACTATTGGTGGCGCACTGTATTGTAACCAGTCAAATGGATTACATACTACCAGAAAATTGTTATGTGGTTTCTTGTAAGGATATTTCATGCACCAGAAGCCCGCTTGGGGGGGGGGGGGAGGGGGGGGAGGGTCTTACCTGACTAGGTAGTACTTGTATCCTTGTGGCGTTCCATTTGAAGGGCATGTTTGGATTATACGTTGCTTCCACTAGAACTCTCTCCATAACCTTGGGCATGGGACCTTTCACCGACCTATTAACACACCAATTGTATAATAATGACGGCAAGTTAGAGCTCTCCAACGAGCCAGATAACCTTCCGAGCCAAAGTACTCGCAGCCCGAACGGCAAACTTTTGAGACGCTGGAGGGCGGCAGACGTACCTTTTTGCTTGTTCTGAGCATGTGCACAACTGGTAAGAACAGTGGAAAAGGACCGGTATGTCTGCTGCCACCAGAGTCTCAAAAGTCTCCTACTGACCTCTGTAATGTCCTCATGTAACTCATTTTTACTGAAGAATACCGACATAGGCATGTACACGTGCATACTTACTGGCAGTTGCAGTTCACACACACTTTCACACTCTTTCTGGAGCTGTTGTTTCTTGTAATTGTCTATTGCACTTTCTCAGTATAATAACCCTAACTCCCAACATCATTTTTCCTCCATGTAACCTGAATCCTCCAAAATCCTCTTATGGGGACCACTGCATGAATCCTCAAAAATCCTCTAGTGGTTTTCGTAAACACCCCAGTAACCTCAATCCTCCGAAATCAACCAGCATCAGATTGGGCCCGATGACCTGGATCCTCCATTTTCCTCCAGAGGCAAAATCCTCTTATGCCCTCAATCCTCTGCAAAATCCTCCAAACGCTTCAACTACCAAAGACCCTCAATCCTCCAAATTCGTCCATTTGGCAAAGAGGATTTTGGAGGATTTGGGAAGATTAGGGTTAATAACATGTTGCAAAAGTTATTCCCCATGCATGTATAATCATTTAGATTGAATTGGGATCTTGCATGCAATACTGTGGTACGTGTAAACTTTTGTAAATTAACACCTGATGCACTAACCCATGTGCACATGCTACAGCCAAAAAAATGTAAAATACATGTTTTCAAAGTTTTTGAAACAGATTCAGGCATTTAAAATATAAAAAGGATTACACTTGATTTAAAGAACTTTTGGATATTGTTGGAAATTTAATAAAATACAGGAAATCGTGCAATTGCAGGACTTTAATGTCCGACTACACAAATAAACAACAGTTTGAATTTCTTTCCTCTGTCGTCAAATAATACTGCTCCTTTTTAAACCAAACCATGCCTACTAGGGCTGTTCATTTTCGAATAATGAAGAATTCGATTATTCGAAACTGGGTCGTATCTGTATGTGCATATATATTTTTTTTCTCTAATATTCGAACCTGCCAAAAAGAATTCAAATATTCGGTTGACTATCGAATATTCGGTATTTTTGGGACAGCCCTAATGCCTATAAGTGATCAATTTTAGACTGACGGCAGGAGCAAACCAGTTTACTTACGTTGTTTGGAAGAAAACGTCCTCATCCACAAAGCCAAAGGTATCGTGCATTTTGGTGACGGTTCCCGTGAAGACGCGCTGCTTGGGCTGGGGTGCCTGGGTGGAGCGGGGCGCCGGGTAACTCACCGTCAACTGGGTGGCGGACCCACCTACCGCCTGGGCATTCTGGGCAAGGGCGGGTGCGGCCATGTTGGACTGAAGGGCATTCATCTGAGAGTAACAAATGGACAATGGTCACGATTTCAAATCAAAAACATAACAAAAGTCAGAGGTTATTCATGGCAAATTTAGGGTGTCAAATACATTTTTTCCAGCTTGCTCGTTTGCAGGGGCTACGATGCTGCATGTGCGTGTCCAAAACCCTAGCAGGAAGTAATTTTAATACTGCAAAAAAAAACACCCTTGCATATCTGCAAACAAGCAGATGTCCCATCATGCACTACATTTCTTGGTCAGCAACCTGGGGCCAATTTCATAGAGCTGTTAAGCACACAAATTTGCTTAGCATGAAAATGTCTTGCTTAGTAAAAACAGGTTACCAGCCAAAAGTACATGTAATTTTCATGCTAAGCAAACAACAGCTGAATACCAGTCAAAAGCAATATTCCACACATGGAAATCTGGTTGGTAATCCAGTTTTTATCACGGAAGCATTTGCTTGCTAAGCGAATATTTTTTTGCTTAACAGCTTTATGAAATTGGCCCCAAGTCACTTGCAAGGTTAGAGCGCTTAAAATACATATTTCTGGACAGCAGTGCCTCGCAACCCAGAGAAAACATGACCTGCATAATTATGCATAATTTGTGGACATTACAGTTTCATTTTTTTTCCTATTTTATATTTGTTTATCCTCAGTAGCCTGAACATTACATTAACTCTGGTCTCCTTCACAGGCCCTAGCTTTTGAACGCTAGAAAACAAGAATTTTTCAGTTTAAGTAGAGAAGTCGCACCCGGGAGGAAAGTTATTCCTGCAACTCCGCGCAATCGGGTAGGGACGCTAGGTCAATCCATAGTGCACCTTGACAGGATGCGAAATGGGGTCAGCAAAGGTGAAAGGTGAGGAGAGAATCCCTACAAAAACCTGACTGCCTATGATGTTTATCTTCACACTGATTTTGCACCGAAAGGGAACCTACGTGTACCTGGTTGACTTGCATCTGTTGCTGTTGTGCTGCTAGCAACTGCTGCTGCTGTTGTTGCTGCTGCTGTTGTTGCTGCTGCTGCTGCTGCTGTTGCTGCTGCTGCTGCTGCTGTTGCTGTTGTATCTGATAGGCGCTGGCCTGCGCCAGGCCCTGTGGTACACCTGGACCTCCAAGCTGACCGTACACACCGGCCGGTGCCCCTGCCTGGGGGGTACTGATGAGGGCCGGCCCCTGGGCCGACATAATTGCTTGGCCTAGTACAGACGAAAAAAGTAATATATTAGCTTTTGAAAGTTTGCTTTCGTTGGCAGCATCACTGAATGGTACCCGATGCCAATGCAGATTATGGAAACATTTCATCAAGAATGACACAAATTTGATGTAGTCATTTGCAAGGTTGGACCAACATGAACTTTGCTAACAGAAAGATTTTAATTTAATACACCCACCAACATGGGTCAGGAACAGCAAAATCTTGGGAAAATACAAACTGTCTAAACATGTGGCACAACCAGAAATTCTCAGATTTATGTCAGCCCATTCAAACACGCATTTGAATGCATTTTACAACATGGTCCTATCTCTTGAGTTCTCTGAATTTGGCAAATTCTCTCTTTTGAAAGGAAAATTTAAAAACAATGGCACAACAATGAAATTGTATTTACATGTACATGTAGGTGAAGAATAAGTTCAGCTTTCTGAAATGTTAAGAAAGCGGTAAAGCAGCACAATCTTTGTATGTCAACGGATATATAGTCCAGTGTAAAAAAATAGTGGGCTGGCAATTTGACTTCGGTGGAAATGGGAGGGTTGGGGTCAATGCACTCACCCATCCCAGTAGGCCCTAGCTGAGACCATGGGGGGTCCTTGCGGGCTGTGGGTCCAAAATGTGCCATGTTCGCCATCTTGAAGGAGTTGAGGAACCACACACCAAGAGATAATCACTGGACGGTTTGACCAAATGGGTATGACGGTTTAACTGTGAGAAGAGTAAAAAGTTCAATGTTTAATATCACCATGGAGGAATAAGAAAAAGCAGGCATTACAATGACGCTCCAACAATGAATCGATTGAACTGCATGATTTAGCTTCATGCCTTTCACACACAAAAATGAAGGAGCAGTTTTTTAAATGTTCAACTACAATTTTTAGGCAGTTTTATTCAAGATAGATCTGTCAAGCGCAATCTTGAGTTTTGCGCAAGTTTATTGTACTCTCCTGAGCTAATTTCCCTTTGAATGAAATCCATTCATAACATAGGGATATGAACTCAGGAGGGAGTACAAGAAACTTCCGCGAAACTCCAGATTGCGCTCGACAGATGTACATGTAGCCGTCTTCTTTTTACGGGCTACTAGTACTACCAACAAAATGGATCAAATGGATTCAAAACATGCAACAGTATTAAATCGTGGCATAGTTCTAGCCATCTTAAATGTGTTTCTGAATTAATCTGTGACAAAGTCGAACCACTGTGAGGAAAGTCGAATCACAGAAAAAAGATGTACCTGTGTGTAGGCCCCCCCCCCCCCTATGAATATGTAATAAGGAACTGGGGGAAAACATGCTACTCTTTAAACATGTTAGGCCTAAATGGCCTAAAAATCTTGGCACTTCTCAATTTTTACAATGACTATGAAAAAAATTAAATTTTCTCAATTAGCCTATCACAGCACATTTCAATAAATAAGACATGCAACAAAATAACAATTTCTACATTATCATGATTATTGTAACTGATAAGATACAACTTCAGTTTCAACTCCTCGGTTATACATAGCTTGATGTGCAAAAAATACTTGATTCTGTTATGACAAACATGATAATTGATAGGCCTAGAGCAAGAAAAAAAATTAACACGTTCATACATTGTTTAATCACCGTCATCTGTCCGGAATTTGGGCGACAAACGACTCCATAAATTCATCAACTACTTACCCGTTACCATCAGAAATTTCTCCTGAGTCAGACTGAGGTATACTTTAAGACCCGGTTCTGTCAATTAAAAATCTGTTTTTTTCTTCCAAAACGGGTAAAATTTGACTACAAACGGGACAATCTTCTGTTATCCGTGTTTGCCATTTATACAACAAAAAAATGCATGTCGATACAATGATCATGCGCTGATGGCCGGCCGACCCCCCGCAGCGCGCAGCGCAGATGCAGAGTCAGCGGGTTTGCGCACGATGTCCTTGATAGTTAGTGACGTGCGGTTTAAGTAATTAATATTCAAATTACAGGAAGTGGCCTGGCACGCACATGGTGTGCTCATGAAGGGCAAGTGGTCTTTTGTGTGTTTTATGATAGTTGTTCAGAATCCTGAAGGCCGACGTTATCAGGTGCGGATCTAGCCTTTCATTTAGGGAGGGGTTGTAATGATACCGGTACAGTGTAGTGCATGGACCAGCGGTATACCCACTGGTAACAAGGATGGTTTAGCATTGCTTATCACAACTTTGCTCAGCAGCCCAAAGAGGGATTGCACCCCCCCCCCCCCACCCCTCTAGATCCGCCCCTGATTATAATTAACAGACATCTTTGGTCCAAAGTCAGAGCCTTGCTCTATGGTCAGAGCATGGAGGAAGAATCCATGGTCAGAGTTATGGTCAGAGCGAGGTTGTCGCATTCCCGGTTATTACTAGGCCTATTAATCTCATTGGTTGCCTTACCTATTTCCAAGGTCTGAGTGGAAACATTTCTTCTGTAATGTGCAATATTTACGGAGAAATGAGAGAGAAAAAAAGCATTGACATCGTGGGACGTTAAGACTGGCGCCGGACACATGCAGGCCTACACAGCGGCGGCGATTTCTCGTCAATGTTGGGGGGGGGGGGGGGGGGGGGGGGACGGAGAAAAAAGCGCACAACAATAACAACTTTGTGCAATGACGTCACCCTTGTTGTATTTGTTTAATTTGTTTTATTGTTATCAACCAAGTACGAAGTACTATGGGGATGCTAAAATTAGGTAAACTTTATACTTACCTCTTGAAATACAAACAACAAATATTGGAGATTACATATCCATCCCTGACCAATACTTTTTAGGAAGAACGCACAATCAGTTCAACTGTTATTAGAGAGATCATGTAATCGGAAATTTTGTATTTGGTGTCTGTTGTGTCTCCTGGGAAATTTTTGAAAATGTGTGCTGATGTTTGTGTTTTGGTGCATACTGGTGTATGTAAAAGTCAATGACCCATGGCAAAATATTGGGGGTGATACTGCCATAGCCGTCCCCTCCACAAAAAATATTGGGGGGGGGGGGGGGACGTGTCCCCCGTCCCCCAGGATCGCCGCCCATGCATGTACATACTGCAACCAGTTCGAAACCAAAGTTCCAACTTAAAAGGACACCAGTCTCATTCCGACTCCTACCCGAATTTCCCAAAATTGTGGGCGTCCCAAAAACTATTTTCGTCAATGGTTTTCAGACAAACCGGTACCGGCGGCACTTTTTCAATGAATGGTCGTGTGAATTATTATATTCTACTTTTGAGTATTATCTTTCCAAGCATCATTTTAGGACGAACGCTATTTGTAGCCCAATTGGGCGCCTCCAAGGCAATTTGATTTTATATGCCAAACCTTTTCAAGTGAACAAAAAGTACGGAAAACGAAACTGAATACAACGTATGACGCATCCTTATGAATAACCATACGTGACCTAATCTTAATAATTTCACTCTATGTACCCAACCGGCGCCCGCCTGTACTCCAGAGGTGCCCGTTTTAAACTTATTTTTTCTCTTCATTGTGATGTACCAAATCGGCGTCCGCCTGTACTCCACGGGTGCCCATTTTATATTTCTCTTTTCTCTTCACTGTGTGATGTACCCAACCCGCGCCCGCCTCTACTCCAGAGGTGCCCGTTTTGTACTTCTCTTTTCTCTTCACTGTGATGTAACCCAACCGAAAACTTCTCGAAAACATGAATATTAAGATATGCCATGCTTTGGATCACATGTATTCATAAGACATACGTCATATACGTTGAATTATTCATCGCCGTACCGGATTGGCGCCCAGATAGCGCTTACCGATATTATACCAAATGAAATGGCGCCACCAACGTTGGAGAGGATTAATGTCCACGCCGGCCGGCCACCCCAACCCGGAAGGACTCTTTCGGTGCACCTTTTTTTCCAGATTTATTTTGGAAATGATCCGATGATAATGCACAAAATGGTAAACCTCGGGAAAATTCTGGGTAAACTCCTAAATATCAAACAAAACGAGTGACACGAAATAACCCGGCAATTGTGTTCTTCACAAATGTTTTTAATATATTAACTTTTTCAATAAAGTAATTCATTGTGAATGCATAATGTACATAATTATGATAAATACAACGATAAACACACGCCATTCACAAACAAGAAAGCACTGAGAACTAATACGTTTAAAATGAACCCGGTAAAGAAGAATAAATATACTCTGCCAGAATGATTTTAATTTTAACGGCTTTAAAAGCTCTACCTATGAAGGGATTACATGTATAGGGGGAGGGCCAACTTTATGCCGATAACACTATAGTTGCAATTAAAACTGTCACGTTTTGTCTCAGCGGTATCATATTCTTTGGGCACACATTTCGCTAATCTCAAGTTATATTATTAATACTACACATCTGCTATAACGCTGTAAGGTAATACAGTCCTTGCAGGCCCCTTTAATTAAACAGCACCATTATGCTTAAAGGTATAGTACTAGTAGACAACATTTGTAATTTTCACTGAAATATATGAATTTGGGGTTAGTATTTTATAGCGTATACTAGCAAATATACTATAACACTGACCTGTTTAAAGTTTTATGTGCATATGCTATAATTAAGAAAACCGCGAAATTATGTTATAGTCGGTCTGGTTCCCTGACACTAATTAGGACAAAACGGAGCAATCTGTATAGAGTCGTGGAATTATCAAGTCGGGGAACTAGACTATTTCCAACGATTGTCTGCCGACAAAAACATATTGGGCCGGGCATACGTGTCCCTGCCCTTGATTGTTGGACTAAAACGCAGGCTACAGTTGAACGTCTAGTCGATAATATGGAACAAGCCTTTACAGGGATCGTTGGTTATAAACAGCAACATTGCCCGTATACTAAACTGTGGCGAGTAAAGTGGGGACCAGTGGCATAATAGTTCGATTAGCTATCGTCCGCACGTTGTTACTGTGCTGGTTAAGGCGCGTCAAGAATCGATCATTGGTTAACCAATTTTCATTGATCGAACTTGCTAATAGGAATGGACAGCACCAGTTTTTATCTATCTACCATCCCACATAGAGGAATTTCACATTAGCCCCTTCTGCGCATTCCCGGGTTGAAAGCGAATATGTCAGTGGCAAACAAAACAACGCTTTTCAGCACATTTATTCATGCATGAATTAAACAGGCCATAAAGGCGCAGATTAGCATAAAGTCGTTTACTGTGACATTGAGATCCTCGTTTTCAAACGCGGAAGTGCGCAGATCGGCGCTAAACTCGTCGTTGTGGGATTCCTCTATTGGATCAACCCGCCCCCGGCCGGCCCCTCAGTCATAAATGCACTGGAGGAATTAAAATATGCCAGCTCATCCAGAACCTCAAATGCAGGTACACGCCAAAGCGGGATGCAAAAAGTATAACAGCCGTTCTGCTGGAGAAAGCACACATACAGTACAGATGGATTCCCAATATTGTAGCTACAAGGTACTACATGGACATTTATCATTTTATTTACTAGTCAAATGGGCTAATGGTACTCAAGTGATGGTATATGTGACCTGTTCTCACGAAATGGGGACTTAAAGTAGCAACATTTGAAAATCAAGATTATGGAATTTCCTGAAAGAACAGGTTAAAAGCTTTAATTTTATATATTGTGTATTGTGGTATCTCGTTCCTAGCCCCTGATATATACTACCTTTTAAAATTATCAGAGTCTTGACCCCTTGTTTTGAGAAAATGAAGTTCAAAGTTTGTAATCTGTGCACATTTTAAAACCAGAGTTCGAAAAAACATCAGCCCCAAAAAATATTTCGTGAAGAGATTCAGTTTAAAATCTTTGGGATATGATAAAATAGAGTTTTTCTTATATAGAGTTGTTAAAATCCCAACATTTTAGTGAAAAATAGTTGTTTCTGCTTGTAACTCAGAAAGCCATAGTGTGACTTTATTCTCATTTTGTGGTGGAAGGTCACATATATGGTGGAACATCGTTGAACCGAATATGTAAATTTTGGACATGCTTCTTCGCGTTTTTTCATTCGATTTGATTAACTTTTGAAATTCTAATCAGCCAAGCATTGAAGCAAGTCTCATTCTCTGCAGAACAAATTTCAGAATTGCATATTATGCACGGGCCTCTACAAATAGGACAATCTTTGACATTTATTGGTCTATGTTGCATTATGTGAATTATAGGGAAATAACAATAAATATGCCAAGGGTCAGCCTCTGGGTACACACGCTAAAATGGATATTAAAGGATGGATTTACCATTCCTTATTTTCCAATTTTCTTGAGACATGTGGACTTGTTCTAAGACATTATTTCACTGCAGTTACAGCCATCGTTGCCTGCTTTCTAGTGCCCAAACTTACCCTTTATCAGTGGTGTAACTACGAGGGTGGGGGGGGGGGGGGCAGCTGACATCCGTGCCGCCCCCCCCCCCGGTCCCCCATTTGAAATCTTGAAATGTACAACAAAATTATACAAGCTGCAGTTCATGTACTTTCAGTGCCAACTTGAAAAAAATGTGTGCACCCGCTGGTCACACCCCCCCCCCACCCCACCCCAGAAATCACCCAGTTACGCCATTACCCTTTATAGACCGTATCGAATATGGCGTTATGGCAGCCATGTTGTGTGATACACGCGTACACTATAAACACGTGCCGATCTTATCACATGACGGTCCCAGAATATGGCGGCCTGTTGCTATACGGCGACCTGGGGGTATGTGATACGGTCTATAGGCGACTTAAGTCAATCACTCTGGCCAAGATCGAGCAGCGACCGTTTAAAACAAAATTCGTGCGTATAGCGTATGTAGTTTTACCAAATACTACACCACAAGGTTAATATGCTTGGTGCGAAATGACAACATACAACATTGAAATGCTAAGAAAACTTATCTCTCGGGGACAAAATTCTTGGTGGCGCAATGTGAATTTCTCAAACGATATTATAACAAATTTAAGACAAACATAGAGGGCGTGGTTATACTCAAACAGGCATTACTCGGGTAAAAAATAACCCTAAACTACACATTTCCACGACAGTGAAAAAGATTCATATCAAGTCTCCTCCAAGTTTTTCACCATAACCACATAGTACAACCGAATAGCGGTCGATATAATAATTCTGCGTTAGAAGTAGTATTTACAATAATTGTATGTGTACAAGACAAGTGCAATGTGTTTTTATGTTTAACAGAGCGTGTGTTTACAACTAATTAATGCTGATCTTACATCGCTAGGTAAAGTCAATATCAAGTTGTCATCTCAAATCTGCTTCATGTATAATATATGCAAGTCTAATTATATCAGTGTAGATCTATCGGCATCTGCCCATCCATTCCTTTAAAGGGACACATTGCCTTCAAATGTCATGACATTTTGCTGTTTGGAAATGTTCTTATCTTTTATTAGAGTTGTTCATGCAAAAAAAACACGTATAATGTGTTGTAATTAGTGAGTAGTGATTACAAAACAAAAAATTGGCCTCTGACTCCTGACATCTGACCCGCAAATCATAGACTTATTTCCACCGTCTAAATAATGCGCAAAAATAATACGCTGTAAGAGTCTTTAGGCTGGCGCCGCAGCCAGTGGCCTTGTAAACCTATCAGATGATCGCCAGGTACCATTCTCTACCTCGCGACACATATCGCCAGTGCTGCGCGCCGCGCGTGCCACAGTACATCAAAATGGATCAACAGAACGTACTTCAACCAGCTGCGACTGGAAATACGACTGGTGAACACGGTCCGCCATTTTGTGGAGTCAAAAATTTGGTTCTACAAAATGGCGGACCGTTATTTGTCACGAAATTAAACAAAAACCACGCAATTTGAAGGGATAGTTATGTGAATCTTTATATTCTACTTTTAAAAAAGCTTCCCAACCATATCCATTTCAGTTTTATAGCCCAAATCGCAAAATCCAAAGCAATGTGTCCCTTTAAATGAAAATTGTAATGCTTCCACTGTGTTTGCAGTGCTTGGTGACATATAGCAACATACATGGGGTGGGTCCCGTTTTTCCCGTTAGCACCAATAATTGGCACTGCACAAAAGAAAAATCTTTGCTCTGTGGCCTAGCCCCCTCTCGCGTCCAAAGGAAGCCAGTCGGTGTAACGCTTGTCTGGTTTCAACCATCTCGATCCTATAGTTGTTGGCTTATCAAAGCATGCTCGTGCTCTCGACCACAGTACCGTCTGTCACCTGAGATGAAAAGACGGATTTGTTGGGCTTGACCTGTAATGGAAGCAAACAGCCCACTAAGTTATTATAAGTAGCTATAATATTATGCAGTTTGCCCGATTGAGACATGGCTAAGATCTGAAGCCCGGTTCATACTTCATGCGAATGGGAAGCGAATTCGTTAAAGCCCCAGTCCCACAGGGCCCCCGGTTCATGCCGGTTAATGCCGGTTCATGAACCGTGGTGAACCTGGGTGAACCGTGTGTCGAACCGTAGCAATGCCTGGATGGTCCGTGGTGGTCCGTGGTGGTCCGTGAATAACCGTGAGCTGCCCCGGCAGTTTTTGACATGTCAAAAACTGCCGGGGTGAACCGGGACGATCACCCGAACCGGGACGATCACCCGAACCGTGGTGAACCGTCGCTGTGCCGGGGTGCAACGGGGTGGGCCTTAGTGGGATCGTGGTGGCAACGGGGTCGTCCAGGTAGAACCGTGCCGAACCGGGAGTTATTTTTAACCCCATCAACGCCACGGATCTTCACGGTGCAACTACGTATCACCCAGGACCCAACACGGTTCGCCCCGGACGACCGTGTTGGTGACACGGTTTAGGACGGTTCTGCACTGTTCCAGTACGGTTCACCACGGTGCCATAACGGTTTACCACGGTTCCAGCACGGTTTCGACACGGCTCAGTAAGGTTCATTACGGATCATCACGGTGCTCACACGATTCCACAAGGCACCACTACGGTTAAAGACGGTGGGTCCACGGATGTACATGTTTCATCACGGTTCATCCCGGAACGTGTTGAAAACCATATAAATAGTGAAGACAAAATTCAAGCCCTATAAATACCCAAATCAGTGCGCGTCGGCGTGGTCCGTGCCGAACCGTAGTGCTGCCGGGGTGAACCGTAGTGGCGCCGGGCCAAACCGTGGCGAACCGTAGCGATGCCGGGGTGAAACCTTGTTCATCCGTAGTGCTGTCGGGGCGCTGTCGGGGCGCTGTCGGGGCGCTGTCGGGGCGCTGCCGGGGCGCTGCCGGGGTGCTGCCGGGGTGCTGCCGGGGTGGACAATGGTGATCCGTGTAAGAAACGTGGTGCAACCTGGACGACGGTCGTCGGTCGTGATTTTCTTCAAAATTTGACCAAGAGGTCCCGGTTCACCACGGTTCATGGTGCAGGGTGAACCGTGTAGGTCCGTGATGAACCGTACTGTATGGGACTGGGGCTTAAGGTAACGGTGTGCGTCACAATGAAACTTTTTTTTGTTGACGTCATGAAATTCGCTTCGCATTCGCATGAAGTATGAAGAGTGTTTTGTGGTGCAGTCTACATGACGTTGTTTTCGTCGTTTGTTGGTGGGTAGGCATCGACCGTGTAGTGGGGGCATTTTATTTGTTAGGTAAATTAGGACCGAGTGATGGGGACATTTTCTCTGTCCCCATGACGTTTTGGCCCCTACAGCGTCTTGAACTGCACTTTTGGAATCTGAAACCACACCTGTGGGACCACCGTTAGACGACAGCACCTGTACAGGTAACATCGCGAGGCACCTTACCTGTCTCTTTCTGCCAGCACACCATCTGCCTGTGAAGGCGTCCCGGAATCCACGCCTGAAGTTCTCGTTGAAGCCACAGTACACGAAGGGGTTCATAGCGCTGTTAGCGTAGCCCAACCATGTGCTGATGAACCACACTTCTTTGGGGATGTGGTCCGAGGACTGCGAGTTGAAGTCCAAAGTAAGACAGTCAATTATTAAAAGATCGCACAAATCAAAATGGGAAAAATGCTATAGATCTGAAGCAATAAATACCGAAGAAATAAATATTTTGGGGTTTTAGTTTTGAAAATATTAGTAATTACTACAAAATTTGACCTGAACTTCCTCATCATTCACAAAAGACGGACTAAAAGAGTCCGTCGCTATAGACTACAGTCATTGTTTGGAACCAAGAAAATCACGGGACTAGCTCGCTCTATTCTTCCCAAAGATGAGCCACATGCCATGTTCACATGACAAAGCGACCAGCTAAGTTAGTCATGTAAGAAACGCTGAAGTGATCGCTCGGAAAGCCGACTGGCCTGCGGAGACCATCATCACACGGGGTGAAACTTACAATATCAGTTGACCAATCCTGGACAAGGTTAAGGATGTGGTACGGCAGCCAACACAGTGCGAAGATGCTTACAACCACTACCAGCATTTTAATGACCTGCAGACAAAAATTCAAGAGAGTTGTTATAGTTTAATGAAACACAAATGATGGACATCCAGTAAAACTGCTTTCAAAGCGCAGTGTCATGTGTTACAAATATACAAGCATGATCCAAGCGATTGTTTGTTTTCAACGGAAGTAACAAAAGTATTGGCTTTCCAATTCCTAGAAAAAATCCTATCGTTTTATGCAAGAGGGCGATATTTTTGTTTGGTCATACAAAGAACTCCTTGTCAAAAGAGTATATAAGAGCAGTATAATGAATCGTTCCTTTTGAATAACCCACAACAAAGTTTTGAAGCAATGGGGGCTGGATGTGGGCAGGGAGGGGTTGGCGTAAGGTTTATCAACCCCTTAAAATTGTTGGCCCCACCTTTCGTTTGGATCGCTCCAGTGTCGAGACAGTGGACTCAACTTTCTCCCCCGGCCCGTGCGTGCTTCGTGACTTGAGCGTACATCCAATCCGAATGTACGTGATAGACAGGAGAAACAAAGGCAGGACGTAGACCAAGACGAACAACAGCAACGTGTAGATAGGGCGAATTTTCACAAGACGCGTCTTGTCGCCTTCCCAGTACTCAACACACCAACTGACCTCCATGCCGTCGTCCCAAGTGTGCGTTAAGTGCTGCATGTTTATCAGGAGGGGGATGTTCACTAAGAAGGATATTATCCACACGACGCCTGGAAGAGGGAGGGGTGAAGGGAGAGAGAAAATGGTTCATCTCATTCAGCTGAGTTTTGTTTCTTTATTCGCACTACTTTGTAAGACACAACACACCCACACAAACGCACACAGTCATGTAAACGGGTGCAATCGTGGACCTCCCATTGTTCCTCTTTTGTTTATACTCTAACTTTTTCGGAAGGCCTCCCATTGGTTTTGTACACGATTTTCAATCGTGGACGTTAGGTCAAACGTGGACCCCTTTGTCTACGCCCGAATTCTTTTGTCCTAGGTCCACGATTGCCGGCATATACAAACTCACCCAATCAGCCTTACATACCTGCATGGACATTCCTTTGTTTTCATGTAGTTCAGAAAAACGGGGGGGGGGGGGGGGGGGGGGGGACTAATTTTACTCGCACTGTGAATGCTCTTTCAACATGAATTTTTGATCGTGATCTCATTAATTAAGTGTCCCCCTTCATTTTGCGATCAATAACCCTAATCCAGAATGCCTCTGAAGCTGATTTTAAGAGAGGGGAAATCGTTCACTCTTCCTGCATCCTGTGGGCATCTTTTGTTCACGGGTCTACAAAGAGTAGGCAAGGTTTAAGAGCAAATGCACAATAATAAACATTGCATTGTAAAAACTCAAGATTACAAAGCAAATAAACCAGATAAATTATACACAATCTTACCGATGACAAGTCCCGCGTTTCTCTTAATCACGCGAGATTTCAGCGGATGCAAGATGGCGAAGTACCGGTCACCAGCCACAACGGTCAGGGTCAGAATGCTGACGTGAACCGACACACCTGCAGTAAGTGAAGAACACATAATAATCACTTACTTAGAAAAGAGAAATTGTTTGTGACCTCTCCTAAATAGTAACTAAACAAAAGTACATCGAGTCGAGTCGAGTCGAGTCGAGTCGAGTCGAGTCGAGTCGAGTCGAGTCGAGTCGAGTCGAGTCGAGTCGAGTCGAGTCGAGTCGAGTCGAGTCGAGTCGAGTCGAGTCGAGTCGAGTCGAGTCGAGTCGAGTCGATCAACTGATAACAATGTTGTCGAACGAAAAATCATTATAAGGGAATTCTACTGTAACTAGCTTGATTTCTGATACACTAAATGAACGGCTTACCAACAGTGTATTGTAGCCTACATTGAGGTCCTAAAAGAACTGTTCACAAACATAGCTATTCTAAGTTTTTGCTAATGTGAACAAATATCTTATCAATGACATGTATATTTTTGGAAAAGTAACCTTTTTTTTAGGTTCACCCTGTATATTTCCCGCCGTGACAATATCACTGTCATCATTCAAAATGAGAAAAAGGGGTTTTGTAAACACTTCCGCAGCGCGCGAAACGTTTAGCCATGGCCCAGATTCCTGCGCTAAACTTTCAATTAGACTTCGTTGTCGCACTCCGATACCCGATATGTCACACAATCCAGCCCGAGCCGCACCGCCGTGTATCGGCACTGTGGGCCCCGGCAGGTCCCATCCTTGCGCCCGCTCGCTACCCTCGGATCTCCGTACCTTTTTGCCGCACGGCAAATATTTACGAGGTTTTAAGCACCAACGCTATTGATTTCAGCAAAAAGCGAAGGCTGATTCTTATTAAGGGAGCGTGCTGTATAAATCTTACGGGATTTTGTTTTAGCTGTAGTTCTGGAATTAACCAGGTCGAGTTGCCGGAGATTTCCCGTAACACCTAATCTGTGATTATAACATGAAGACACTGCGAGGACAGAGAGAACAATCTCGTCCCTGCGGGAAATCACTTCATGTAACGAGAGCCAGTTAAGACAGGCAGGACATGGTTGTCTTACCAAGACATATGTTAGTACTTGTGAATCCTCAAGGATTCTATGATTAGTTTCAAGGGTAAAACCTATCCCGGGTGCATCATTGTGAGATGCAAGTCTGTCCCGTTCCAGGTGTTTACGGCGAAAGGAATCCACGGCTTACTAGTGGAGTCTAGAGTTACCAATTATAGCCTTCCATCGAGAGTAATGAGACCCTTGAAGTATGCACTGAACTTTTGTTGCTGAAATTGTGGCAGAATTTCTGAATAGTTGGTAGTATACCAAAAACGTTTAGTATGAATACGCACGACGGCCACAGCAGCAGTTTGAAAAAGACCACCTGAACGGTTGTTCTTGAATGGGAGTGTAATGAATAGATGGAGCTTTTTCAAAGAAAGCTTTCAATTACAGGAAAGTGATGGGGCTCTACTGAAGAGCCCCGTGATGGGATCAAGACGTTTGACACTATTTTGATGCCTTTATCGGACCCAATTCAAGTGGTCAACGGCCTTAGTACAACATTTCCATCTTTTTTTTTAATAATGCAAGCATAAAAGTGCTATATTGCCTTTCGATAATGCATTAATGGCGAGCAGTGTCCACCGGCAGCGTATTACTGGAGTCCAGTTCGCTGATATTTTGTTATAGGCTTAAGCTTAAATTGAGACATATACATGTCCCACACTGCAAAAACTGGGGTGTGTATATTTGACCATTCGTTAACACCACAGTTTTTGTTGTGCGTGTCCCAAGTGGCGTAACGGGGGAGGTGCACGTCCCCCCCCCCCCCCCCCCCCGCCCCCAGCTGACATCCGTCCCCCGGAATCTTGAAACGAACACAAAATTATACCGGATAGTGCACACCAAGAAGATTTACCCCAGTTACGCCACTGCGTGCCCCCCCCCCCCCCCCCCCCCCCCCGCCGTAGTTACGCCACTGGTGTCCACTCATAACGGCTATTACTGTACCCACCTTGGAGTAATGCGGAAATCTTGCACATAACACTTCCGAAGACCCACCGCTTCATAAGGTGGTTGACCAACCATGTCCACTCGGAGATCAAGGCTATAGTGATGTCAGCCGCGGCCAGATTCATCAGGTAGAAGTAGGTGGTGGTCCGCATGTGCTTGTTGGACAGGATGATGGTGATGACGATGGCGTTTCCCACCACGGTGACCAGTACTATCAGCGCGATGGACACCACCTTGGCCGCCAGAATGCCCGGTGGAACGTAAGGCGGGCTGTAGGTGTGGTACGCACCTGTGGCGTTGGGGAGCTCATCCCCGTAGTTCGTCCAGTTGGGGTAAGCGTCATCGTCGACGATGGCGTACGCTGGACGATTCGTGACTGCGTCCATGTTGAAAAGCCGTTAGGTTGGTTTATAAATCTGAAAAGTGGGTGATTCCTCAAACTTCTGTTGAAGATTGATCTTCTAGATCTGGACCCATTAACACAATATAGCGGTACATACGGTGGTACGAATTTCGAATGAGTTCAGATTTGACTCCGATCACAAACGATTATGCCGCACTCTCTTGCAGTCTCCGCAATCACTTTTCGTTTCGCCAACGTTTTTCTTAATCAAGTTGTGGAGTGTAGAGACTGTCATCTGGCGACCATACATCCCCTGGCCAGATTGATCCAGATGCTTCAGCGGCTAGATCAATTTCAAGAATTACTCCTGGGTCAACCACAACATAAACAAACCTCTCCTGTATTGCGAGAAAAAAAGTTATCGCACCTTTTTGATCTCAACACCATCTCGAGCGGCTGAAACATGGGAGCTAGGTCACATAGAGCATTGTTAGTGGCTCTAAATCCCCCTTTCCCTAGGTTATTCAAACAGCTACGGTATGGAGTGGATTATTTCTAAAGGCCCTGCATGCAGACTCTAAAAGTGATCGAAAGATCAGTTCTACTAAACCGCAAATACACGATATAAACGATAAGGAGAGAAGAAAAAAATACCTATTTCTAACTCTCCTATTAGAGTAATGAGTATCGCTGTCAACAAGAGCCCGAGGTGTCGTTCAACGCGCGATATCTTTACGGGGAGAAGCGATCGTTCGCAAAGGCTTGGGAGTCGAGCAGATGACGGCTCAAGACGGAATGAACTCTAGTTTCTGGGTCAGCCAAAGTGATGAGCAAACATCGGGCGCGTGGGTACACGCAGCCCTCGGCTTCCTTCTCTGCCCTGCTCCTGTTTAGAAGAGGGAAGCTTCCGATGGACAGGCCCTTAGTAGATATCGAGAGCAGAAATAGCGCCGTTCAGCACGTACTGTCGTCGGCTTATGATCTGGTGATGTCGTGCTCAACTTCAAAAAAAAGGGGGCTCTTCTAATGAAGCGAACAATCTCTTTCCCGCCAATTTGCTTCTGTTGGCCGTGCGTGGACGGGGAGCAGGATCGACGTGGTGCTCATTCGCTTCTGTCAGCTGATGGTAGTGCTGGGCTTTGACGTAAGCGTTGGACGTCCCGCGTTAGTGTGACTAGTGACACCATGGGCTAATAGGAATCATCGTCGGTTGAGTTCTAACGCCTGCAAAACGAGAACATGTATGGAACAAACTGTTAAGGTGACGAGTTCTATTTGGAAATAATGAGGCTATCACATTTTAGAGTATTGACTTCTGCATAACAAATGACTCGTAACTACTCGACAATATCGGCTGGAACAGTTTCTGAATGAAAGTTGCATTTTCATTGTATTACTCGCAGTAAAACAGAAATGTATACACCATTTGAGAATAGTGAAAAACTGGACAGAAATCTACCTGAAAAGAAACAAATGGGATTCTGTAAATCAACAATAATGATATGCAAAATGGCAGTCATTATTTCGAAGAAAGTCCTTTTGGCAGTTTTTGCATGGGACCCACAGCAAAACAAATATTCCAAGTGTCATTGGAAGACTTTTGAGACACAAAGAGATAACGGTCCTTTTTAATTCTGAGCATGCGCTCGTAGTTCTGAGCATGCACACGGACTGGTAAGAACAGTGGAAAAGGTTCGTCTGCTGTAACCACGCATCTCAAAAGTCTTCCATTGTCAACTGCAGTACACAGAGTACGGAGAGAAGTCATTTAATTTTGTTAGATCGAAGGGAGAGCCCCTGTCACCACAAGAATTGCGAGTTTTTACCTTAAAGTAACAGCGCACGCAGAAGACTGGCTACCTATGCGGATGTTAATTGGGTCGGCAGCCATTTTAAACCGTAGCAATGCACAGCTATATGCTATCGGTTGAGGGCGCTTTGGAACGAAGTCCGCAAGTTTGGAAACAAAAATCAGGTAAGCACTTATCCAGAACCACCAAAATGACATCGTCATGTATTACTGAAAATGCATTAGGCCTTATTGAATAGGCATTATAGGCCTTATTGAATAGGCACAAGGCCTTATTGAATAGGCACACTAGGCGCGATGCGCGCGACGATGTCATTTTTGTGGTTCTGGATAAGTGCTTACCCAAAAATCATTTGTGTGCGGTACGTGCAGCCTTTCAATTCCTTCTTTTTTAAAGTGAACTGCATGGTGCATTATTACTGTCCTGTGCAGTCACTCAGAATGACACTTTGAAAGCTCGCGAAATCGCGCGTCTCTGGAGGTTGAGTTAACGTTATTCAATTCCAGACGTGTCTTCCTGCGGGCCTGAAATGCCAAACCGGCCAATAATTAACGGACCAGTGGTGGCGCAATTTAATAGTCTGAAGGGTCTGGCCAATTTGAGTACCCTTAAATAACGCGCACTAAATAAAATTCTTAATCCAAACCACGCGATGCTGTAAACACGCACAGCATTAGTCGGTACTATTGAATGAAGCACATCAGGCCTACACTTTAGCGAAGGACGAAGCTCAAGAGACCGTTGTCTTGAACCTTATAGCAGGAAGCGCGCAAGCATAATACTTATCATTATAAGTGAAAATAAAGCGATACTTTTCGATTATTTTAAAATCACCCCACTTTTCTTATACCAGATGGCGCTATATTTGTTTGGTCATAGGAACTTTTAAAAATAGCACTTTTAAAGCATTCCCCCAAATAACCCGTCAACAAAGAAATAATGGTTTATATTCCAAACGAGGTATTTAATAAGGAAATCAACTACAACATCAAGGCACCCTATACAAGGCAATGTACAAAATGATTGATATTTTTGTTCAGAATTCTATAAAGGCACAGTCGTGCATTTAATTGCATCAAACTTTGGCTAATGAATACGAACATTTGCAAGTACTCCATGGAATTGCTGCTATAAAGACCTGGAAATATACATGGAAATAACGCCGAAGTATGTCACTGTATATTCGTATTTTATGTCATAAAAACCCTTATTGCACGATCCCTTTAACCATCGTTAGATAACCATTGCCCAAGGTCTTGAATCTGATCACGATTTTGATGGGGGAAAGTTCCTCTGATAATCAAGTTGTCTATAAAGCGCACCAATTTTGTCATCACCCAGCATGCAACCGCTAGAGCTATGGGGCTTTTATGAACGGAGTCTCGAGGGCGTAGTGTGCAAACTATCGATCAATACAATAAGGTCCTCGGCAGAGTGGTCAAGGTGATAGGCGAAAAAGGTAATTTGACGAGAACCGGTAAACTAACATCCTTTTTTTCCCGAAAGACGAACGGAGAGTCAGACGGGGCTTGTTCTGTGGCCGGACAGGCTGGCTTGCGCACTCCTCCGTCAAGCCGGCGAGTCACGTTGTACGGAACGCTGACGCCGACTCGGAAAGCTATGATTGCAAGGATGGTTTGAACGGCAGGGGTAAAGTAAAATGTCAGCTGTCATTTGTGTACAAAGGCATTCCTTAGAAATTAAATAGACGTTAACCAGACCATCCAATTCGTTCATTATTGGCTATCAACATTAACGATTCTGCAAAGACACGTTGCCATTAAATATTCTTCTCTCCAAACAGAACAAAATGGGTATTTGTGCGGGCAGTAATCAGGCTGTATAAATCCCAGAGACTTGATAGTCGAAGAGATGCCTTCATTAATAATTATTTGTATTAAACTTTCATGACATTGGATAAGCTCTGTCGCCGTTCGAATGCCGAATTTTGGAGTTGTTAGACGGTGGTATAAACCAATTGTCTAATATATAATTTCAATTCATTTCAATTTTGTTATTGTCCAATACAAAATATGGAAAATGTACATGTCTAAAAATGATTTTAAAAATGATTTTAAGCTTCACCAAAATTACACAACACAGCATTTACACAACTATACAATGTCAGTTTGGTTCATGCAACTGGAATGAATATGAATATGAAAGACATGAATATTTCACTTGTCGAAATCTCTTTAGTAAAAGGAGATTATTATTTTCGTATTAATCAATACGACATAATGGAGATTACGTATGTTATGATTTGTGTCATTCTGCCTTATGCATGCTACACGGGGTATGGACGTACAGTCATCGCACTTTGATATACTATCGTGCACAACATCGCAATTTGCTGGTCAGATGGAGGGAAGTCTTTAGTATTTAATAAGGTCTGTCGAAAGAATTCTACACCATAACCCTACAGCCAAATATCCCGAAATAGTTCGTAGAAGTGCCTCTCACAAGCAACCATAACCAAGGGCGAAAACTTCAGCCAATACTCCAGTTCAGATGTTCGTGTTTTTGTCATAAATATCAACTCATGTGACGGCCCCCTGTGGTTCTCGCAACATTCGCTAGCGGTCTAATTATACACACAAACATAATAATGAATCCAGGAAAACGGGGATTCTGCCAAAATGACGCATGTGAGGTCGTTTTCGATTTCTGCTGAGGTACGAGCGGCGCGCTTAATGCGAAATTCAAAACCGCACACTTTATTCTAGCACCGCATTGAGCGAGATTTTTAGTCATTAACGAAGTGCGATGTGGCACATCGTTCTATTTAACGCGCGGGCGATGCAAATTATATCAGAAGGGCGCGAAAGAAGTATAAATAAAGGAGCCGAGAGTATTCATTATTGGGGGCAATCTCTTACATCCTAAGGTCAACCTATTTAATTTTGTGAGAATAGAATGTTTCAACTGTGTCAGGTGACAGACGGTTCAAAGATTTGATGGGGGAAAACAGTGTTATTATAAATGCTTCATGATAACATAACAATGCAGAATAAAAGGTAATTTTACGTTGACGATTTTTTATTTATTTCTGTGCTTTTAGATAGTATAAAAACATGTGTTCTACAGTTTTCTGGAGTACGTTCCATGTTCGGCTTGATTTTCATGCTAAACAGCTTGTTTGCACTATACAGTAACCTTCTTTTCACTTCCAACAAAAACAAGCATTCAGGTCATGTTTGTATTTTTGAAACAAATTATAATATGCGTGAAATAAATTCACCTGGATATCCGTTGAAGCATAATTACATATTGACTTTGGCTTTTGTAAATAAAGCTCCGTTTGAAAGGTTGAACAAGTTAGGCAGAAACATGAAGAGTCTTTCGTGTCCTTCGAATTGTGAAAAAAATGATTACTTTAAATCCACGAGCCATTGGATATTTACGAAACGATACTTCAGTCAAGATGGACATGCACGGGCGAACACGAGGGGTGTAATAATTATAGTCAGCCCATAAATTACTCCCGAGTCTCAAAAAGAAATTATTGTCTTGATTCGTATACATGTCCCCATGCCCATCTATCCCCGAGTTGACGGCTGAACAGTGTAAACATGACATTATTACCGGGGACAATGTTTATCTATTTCACGTCTGAAAATGGCCGGTTTCATGAATTTCTGACTTGTTAAAATCCGACACTTTACCCATAATGCATTGCAACAAAATGGTGATGATTTTTTAATGCGGTCCAAACGCGGACGTATATAAATAACCTGGACTTGTAATGCGTCTAATACAGTGGTCCAGGTTATTTATTTATATATAAAGGGGGCCGAATAAAATACGAAAAGAAAATGTGTTGCACGATAAAAATGAGTAATTGCTGAGGATTTTTTTTAAATGACTTAGGATCATGGGCAAAGCTTATACAGAAAGAAAACTATATTTATTCATATTTTTTTCAATGATTTTTTTATATATATATCGTATTTAAAGTTAAAATACAAATTTATGGCAATACAAATTTAAATTGAAGACCCTATAACAATGAGTACCGGTAATCTGTTGGAATTTTTGTAAACGACTGCGCCAAATAACCGCCAACCACGAGCTAGCCCAAAGGCGATTCGATAATGGCAAAACGTGGAGAATTTGTAAATTAGGCAAACTGGAAATGGGGGATTTTCACATTCACATGTAATAGTTTGTCGCGCAGGCTTTTTATCGACGGATTATAATTTGACACGTCGAAACTGAAGCGCAACGCAGAGCGCAACACAATACGCCAGTGGGGTCCCTTGATACCACGCCTATGCGTGGCGAATGACGCCCCAAATCTTCCTAAAGTCCATGCCCTCAAAATATGACCGGCTCAGAGACGGTAAACTACACCCGCAAAAATGAGCCCTCTTCCCCACTGGCAGTTTCCACCGCGTGCATCATGTTCGACGGCCAGAAAGGAACTGAATCTTAACAAGATGTATTCAGTTACAAAAAAGGTTTAAGTGAAGGGGGGGGGGGGGGGGGGCAGGGGTTTAAAGGTATATCTCCTTGGTAATGACACATATTGATAATAGTTTCAATCTAAAAGCTACTTTTTATATAGAGGACACCAGTACCAAACCTCATGAAAAGTATTTCCGTCTGAACTTGTCGTATTCGAGACATTCGTATCTGAAGACTTTCACAAAATGTCGTGGCTCATTGTTAGGCTGGCTCGATCATTACTTCAGATTTTTTTAAAAGATTACAGACAAAGAATTGCCTGTTTAAGTACGTTATCGAAAACAGCCGCAGCCAACTCCTTAAAAACTGTTTAACATAAGTTTGAAGTTCAAGCATACAAAAAGTGCTGTTGGTACATTTTCATTGGTACAAAAACCAAAATGTTGAAATTACAACGTATTACAATACAGAGAAGGTGCAATTCAAAGTAGCCGTCACACAAATCCAGTTCTATATGGTTCCTTTAGAAAGCTCTGTGTCCGTCCATAGGCTTTTGCCCAGTGACATATAGTGCATCGATGTTTTGCCTATTTAATGGCCAACACATTTTACCCGGGCACGATTCTGCCATCAAACAGCCAGCGTGTTTCAAGCAGGCCCCTATACCGCACAATAGCAACTATTCCCCCCTCCCTATAGCCTCAAGCATCGGTGAGAATGACAATGCGTATAGCTGTCAGGCGGACACAAAACAATCCAGCCAGTATACAAATTCAGACGGGCCTACTTTACCTGGTTATATTGTTTCAATCCTCCGTGCACGGGACCGTCCGTGTAAAACTATACGCCGAATTTACGATTTGATTTCACGGCTTTTTGTGTCGAAATTGGAGCAGGAAGACGGGTCCAGCCAGCTGGAAACTTGATCAACCAATATTGTGAGGAACGAGGACAAAAACCATGGCACTGCAATATTAAAGTTTAACTCTATTCATGCGAGATAACAAAAAGCCGACAAAAATAAAATTTGGTTTCCGTCATGCACATTTTTGACACAAGACCGCACAATGGAAATATATGCCTGGCAAAACAAAACCCCCAGAAACAATCCTCCCAGTACAAAACATACAAACGGATGAAATGAAACAATATTTCTTAATACATGTAACGTCAAACATGGCGGCCAATTGGTACAGTTCACGTGCCCAAACTGAGCTGAAACGACGCACAACAAAGTAACACTGCCAAGAGTCGTATATCTAAACTTTTGCAAATTCATTGAAAAATAGGCATTATTGTCCATTTATTATCTTCTGCCTGGAGCACTTTTACCTAAAAATCAATAAATTGTCAATAGGAGTTGTTCTGAAAACCGCCTCTCCAAAAGAAAAGGAAATCTTCATACAAAAAGTTTCTTCATCAAAAACAGGAATTAGACTGAACACTTGGTGGCAGCATATATTCCCAGTCATTCTTCATCGATTTAAAGATGGTCAACGACTGTTTCGCGAAGTTAAAAAAAATGTATACCTGCAATATTCCCTGCATCGGCGACGGAATGGTTAGGGATGATACAAGATTGTTTCAGCCGAGTATAGTTTTTGACGAGTACAGACAAATTTACTCGTCGATGCGAATACCAGTACAACATCACTGGGATACAAAGTCTGAGTTGAAACCCAGCTGGGCATGAGTAGGCCCTAAATTCAAGTTTCAAGTTTGGGTTATCTTTACTCCAACGATTTCCAGCTGGAAATCGTTGGAAAACGATATAAATTTCCAATTTTCTTGACAACGACAGCACAGCTGGGGTGGTGCCATCATTTCACAGGATGATTGATACTACTATTAACTTACAGTCTTGTAAGGTATTTCGTAATAATTCAGTAAAAACAAATGGAGGTTTACCAATCGTGTACACTACATTTAAACTTCACCATATAGGCCTAAGTATTATTTGAAGCTTTGCATGGTGGAGTTGTAAGCTGGAAAGTATAGGCTGCGGGTATACCATGGAAAGATATCTCTTTTGTGAGGAAGCGTTAGCTCTGACCGTTAGAGCCGATGGTGAGATAAGTGAAGACTGATCTTCAGGGAAAATACCTTTGGACAAATTGCGCCAAATCTAAAGGCAAACTCCATTACACAAATACAACGGGCTTAGCCTCTTATTCAGACAAATCCATTTTGTCAAGATTTAGAAACAGGTTTTCCCCATAGGGAAATCATTTGCACTGCTCAGTGACGAAGCCACTTTACCCTATAGTGTAAGTACCGCTGAGCAGGTGAGCACTTTCGAGAATATTTTGCGCATGGAACTCGCGCTGGGTCCTGATGGAATAAGGAGACATTTTCTGTTACGAAACCCAGGCACTCGGTGAGTATGCAAACGTTGATTTAGCAACCTTAGACAAATGCACCTCCGGGTATCCAAGGAACAACTAACTAAAGCTGCGATGGTTCTAAATTATGATGAGTCGCGCGATCATTTGCAAATGATGGTGACCATCGTGACGCTGGTAACCGTAATTTGCCGGATCATGTAAGGGTCACCAGTTTCCACGGAGATTAAGGATGATGAAAGAAACGAAGGAGGGGACATTAGAATTGTTCAGTCTTTGCCTTCAATGATGGATGAAGGAGCGTACACAAATTCAAAATATTTCTGTATCCAGGGTGTTAATGACCTATATTAATAGAATGACTTAAAATATAAATATTAAATCTTAGGAGAGCCTGAGGTTTTGGATCCTGATGGCAGAATCTTTCTCCTATAGACCGAAACGTCAGGCCCTTCAAACATTGTATATATTTAAATACTGTAAATTTACGCTACCAAATAAATTGTAAAAATGTTAATCTTCGGTGCCTGTTACAGTTTCGTACTCGACCTAACAGAAATTCTACACCCGTTTCTACCTCATAAACACAGTGTTCCTTCTCGACCGGATAAATTGCTTATTTCAAACAGAATGTGTTTGTGACAGTGTCAGTAGCCTACAAAAATGTAACTGGAAGAGCATGCGACGTGCAACGAGAGGTAAAAATTAAGACGTCAAATTTGCATTGAGTTAAGGGTTTTAGGAGTCCTTGAAGATAGGCAGTTGACATACAATACATGTTATGAATTGAGGAAAAGTAACAAATGTGGCATTTGCTAAACAGAACAAAAACAACAAGTAAATACGGCTTGTCATTCCCCGAAACTACATTTTGATGGGCCGCAAAAGGAAAGCAAAAGGAAATGCTTTTCGATTTAAGCAAAATGGTCTCCATTTCGCGGCGACCATTGTCCGGGCAAGAACCAAAGACACACCATTTTTACCGTGAAACCTTCCCTTATGGCTCACCGGCCTTCGGTGTAAAGTGCGCACCATTTAGGCAGAAAAAGAGGAGGTGGTGTGAGGCTTTTTTCACGGAAGTAAACAGCGGAGGGGGTTGGGTTGGATTTCAGCGTGTCGGACAATACCTGTCTATTTTCGGTTGTTGAATCCGATTCCTCTCATCGATTATTTGAGGTGGTTCTTTTTTTGGTCTTCCACTCTCAGTTGTCAATCTTTTCCAATGTGATTTGGAACTGTTTATCTGGCAATCGTACCCGCTGATTTAACAACCACACAATTCCATTCTCTGGAAAAATATACGTTGCCGTGTTTTTTTTAGCGTAGAAGACTATAGGGTACGGGAAAACAACTCCTCATTGCTAAACAAACTGGTGCGTCATATTATCAGTTTCATTGTCATTAAACATTAACACATTCATTTGTTTCCTTTTTTAAAGATACAATAACACAATTTGGCTTATAGAAAGTTACTTTTTCGCACAGACTAACGTTTCGATCGCTATGCCTTGACAGTCTTCAAGGAAAAACAAACTAAGATTCTTTTGGATTTGTTTTACAGGGCAATTCAATACGGAGTGAACCACCGCGTCGTATTTTATTACGCTTTCCGTTTATTCAACGCCTCAAATCCGCCGAGTCAAACCAGATTCTCATATCATTTTTCACGGATTCTGATAAACAAGAGGAATGGGCACCTTTTGTCTTCCGTCGACTACAAATCACGCGGCAAATCTGCCCCGAATGTCAAAGACGCCGTCTCCAAAATGTCCAAGCCTAATTCTATTAGGCTATATGTGACATGCCAAGACACATGTTCATGCACGTCACGGTTTCACATTTCATACTGCTAATGTGACCAATGGTGAACTCAATGGCACAACATCACGTGTCCCCATGGACCGCATTGTAGCGATGCTAACGAAGTGCATAAAACAGTCAAGACGGTCCCCACGTGGTGACGTGGTTGAAAAGGACTATATTGTATCTATCGTTCTTGTATGTTGTTCAGATACGTTTAGTCGTATGCAGCGTGCTCAGCTATCGTCAGTTAAGAAACCTAACATTAAAACCGCATTAACATACAATGGAACATATCAGCAAGAACCGGAATTATTAGTCATGAAATGAAGATTCGCAATAACAGACACTGATACTCACGATTGCATTTTGAAGAACACCCAAATAATTTCTTCAACATTTCACGTTTTATGTGGAAGTAGTATGGATCAAGGAATTAGACAGAGAAGAAACGTAAACCAATGGGCTTTTCATGTAGGCCTACTTAAACATGGTAAGTATTTGCTGTAAACACAAAAACAATTTGTGCAAACTTCAATCTTAGAGAAAGTTATAAGCAACGCGCGCGGTAATGAAATTGCTCACTTGTTAAAATTGGCAGTGCGTTTTGCTATTTTTGCTTTTGAAAAAAACTAATGCATGCCCGTTCGAAATGTGCCTGTTCGAAAGGGACAAATTGCTTGGCTTTCGTAAAAAAAGCCACGTGTGTATATTTCCATTCACACGCGGACCACAGTTTTGGAAGTGAGTTTCTTGGGAAGAGCTTTTTGGTAACACTGATGCGCATGTGTGTAATTTGTTTGCATATTAAATCAGGCCCCATTGTATGTGTGGTGGTCTATACCTGTGGTGCAATGCCCGTTGAAAATGTGCCGTAGTGCGTGGCGGTCTATACTGCCACGTTTGCAGATTTAGGCCTCCGGTTTGCTGGTTTATTTTGCAGTTTTTGTGAGAACCGCTTATCCAAACAACTTCAAAATTGACACTGCACATTCTTGGGTCCTGAGCAATATACCTGCCGATTTTCAACTATATACAGTGCCCGGTTCTGGAGATAATCGAATTACACACAGACACACATACTGACAGACAGAGATTCCTGGAATTATAGTAAGATGACAAAGACCGAGTCTCCTGTGTGTGTGATATCCTCTTAAGTGGCGTCATTTGAACCGAAATTGCAGTGCAAATGAATGGAGTACTGCGCGTGTTGCTTCGCGCGCTGTCCATAGAGCCCCGTGTTTGTGGAACTGACCCGAAAGTTAACGCTAAGAGGGCAACACTCTGGAAATACCAAAAGAGCTGAAGCACAACATTTTGCTTAGCGTGAAAAGTCTTCCTCCGTAAAAACGGGATTACAAGCCAAACTGTCCAAGTGATGTATACTGCCTGTGACTGGCATTCAGCTGAAAACCACAATGTTTGGCTGGTAACCTGTTCCTAGTAATTTTAAGCCAGACTTCTTTGTGCTAAGCAAATGTTCGTGCTTAGAAGCTCCATGACATTGTCCCCTGCTAGCTTGTGAGGAGTACCGGTATATCTCCACTGTCATTATTTAACATAGCTCCCCGACTGCCGATAGTCGGTTGATCCTTTTAAGAAAGAAAAAAGCTTACAGTCCCCTCTGACTCGATCTGCCCTTAAAACAATAATCCTTGCTTCGCCATTCACGGCTTGTCCCGTTAGCGCAGTCTGACACATGTCGCCCTGCATATGGGGTAATCGGTCGCGAGATACGGGCACAGCAGCCGTACATTGGTGTTATCAATACAGTCCATCATACCACAGAGAAAGTTCAAGATTGTGATCTTAAGTTGCTATTTATATCTTTAGTCTTTCTTGTTTATATATAAACTGCGAAACACGATAGATACTTCGGGGTCGTCGCAAATATCGCACAAAGTCATAGCAATATTTATTGATTACATTTCTTTACCCATGTGCCCAAACAGTTAAAACCTGGTTTCCATTGTGGCCCTGCATACATTTCTAATTAAAAATGAATATTTTCACACATACAAAAATATGTACACACAAACAAAATATTTACACAAATATAAGAATACTTACACAAATAAATATATTTACGGCTAACTTTTCAACTCTCCAGTATAGAAGCCTATTGCTGATTTACGGGATGGGCGAAAAACCCGCGAAAAATCCCTTTTGGGTGAAAAACATATTATGTGCTATTTATGTGCATAATAGTAGGACTTATAATAATCTACTTTGTATAGAAAACATGTTTCCCTCACTGTGAATCTTAATTTCAGACGCCAAGTTACAGTTAGGCCTACACGTGTGAACAAACTCTTAGTGCAAAATCAATTATGTCGATCGAGGACTTCCTGTTTGTACTTCCGATCGTATCTTGTGTTTGTACGATTTCCAACATCTAGAGGAGAGCTTGCCAAATCGAGGACCTCTTTTTTATGTCATTTTGTTTGTTTGTTCCGTCCTTGAAGTACATCAGAAAATGTGCTTGTCAAACCTCTAATGTGAGCGGTGCCGCGTGAATATCCCTGAAAATCCGACTTGTTTATACAGTAGGCCTACGCCCCGTATACAAAAAACAACAATAAGAAACATAGGGCAAGGTTGACTGGGGTTGAGTGCAGAATTGTGTTGCAATGCATCATGGGTAAAGAGTCGGATATTCACGGGAGTTGGATATTCATGACAGGAGCACACTGCAAAAACTGTGGTGTTAAATTAACACCATGCGGTGTGTATATTGGGCGAATGCTTCATTGTGAACAACACATGGTGTTAATTTAACACCACAGTTTTTGCAGAGCATGTACAAAACTCAATGAATGTGCGCGCAAGGGCATGACAAGCTATTTTTTCTGCTGATGACGTCATTGCCAAAAACTTAGAGGTATTTGAGTGGGCGGGGTACGCCCAGAGATATTTCTCTGCCCCGAGTACGGTAGTGAATAACCATAACCAAAAATACATAAAAATCTTTATTTCTTAGGTATAAATTTACGACTGTTTTAGAAGCATTTATAGCATTTTTCCCAAATATGATTTCTGTGAACCCAAACTACATACACATGCGCACGTTCGATTATATTTGGCAAGCACTTGACTAGCGAGAGTTTTTGGTCGTTCCCCAGTGCCCTTAGAGTGTCTGGCTTCGAGTTAAGTGCGAATGAAATCCCATGAAGCCCGACCACTTAGGACTACGGGTTCTAGCTTTGAAGTATAGGCCAAAAATCAAACAAACGCCAAGAGTGTTGTTTTAAAAGTTTATGATTTCCCCCCTACGTGGATACTTGACAATGCAAAACGGCGCGCCATAACACCAGTCAGGATAATAAAGAAAATGTTTCGTTCGGTCACTGCGTGTGGGAGGAGGAGGGGGGGGGGGGGGGACGGGGTAAACTTCGACACTCGACAGAGAGCGCCGTCACTGTTTTATCTGGAAACCTGTCGCCGCATATATTCAATTTCATTCAGCGCTTCATTTTATAACTTTTGAAGAATACTCTTTCTTGACATAAATTCAAGAAACTTATTTTTAGTGATTATCATGGAATTCACACAAAACGTCCAGTGTAGTGTGCGTGTTTATGGGGTATATATTACATCGTGAATGGGAACCAAATATATTACAGACGTGGATAGTATAGATCCTCCATTGGCAACATGTCTTCAGTTGGAAAACGTGTACAAAACCAATGAGATGGTTGCAAAAAAAGCTAATGTATACGAAAGAAGCCACCGGGAGTACAATTATAGAAAGTCCACAATGTGCACCAGAATGAAACATTGGGGAGTTAAAGTGAGCATTGAAAACTGGAACTCGGAAGCATAGATCACCGTTCATTAGACAAAATGTTCGGTATGGCGGTTTTCCTGCAGATGCTGAAGATCTACTGAACAAATTAACAGAACGAGAATTTCTGTCCAATTGTTACCGTGACTACTGCATCTTGGCGTATAGAATACCTACAATACTGTTATTTATCAATCTCTCTCTATACAGACACGTATTCACACTAATAAAATGAAGTACTCTTGCCGTTTCTACCCAAAGATGACTAAATAATATTTTGTCAGACTTTCAGACGAAGATTTAAGGACTTAGGACAACGGCACCAAACGAAGTCATATAAAATGTCTTATAAGTATTTCCCGAATGATTTGAACAGCATGAAAAAAAGAACAGGCTGCGCATGGCCAATTTTCTATTTTAATTTCATCATATACCCCACTGCGACACACGTGCAAGACTCGGACCTTTGGAAAACGGCTCTCTACTTCTGCTAGGGAATACAGGCAAGAAAACACGTCATAAAGTAACGAAACGTCAAGACAACAAACTTACTTGACAAAAACGACAGCCAACCACTGGGTTGAAATGCATTCACTACGAGATCGCATCCAGTTACCAGCGTCAACAAGCCACTGAAAAAATATGGAAGACAACTTCAGACAACTTGAGAAACGAACGGTTAGTAAAACTCACAGCATACGGCCAAACAATTACGGCCCTCACACCAAGAGAACTAATTTCTGTTATGTTATGACTCACTTGCCAGGTGTCAATGGGATGATGATGATGACAATTTCAAAGCTGGAGATCGACACGCCCGAAGACGGTGAATACAGAACCTATCTTCCCGTATTTGCCCCTACGCTGCCGTCTGTACTCCCCGTGGCGCGGTGTTATTGAACACGCGGTGCCGTTCCGGTGGATGACTGTGTGGGTCCGCTAGCTCGGCACGCTTACAACTGACGCTCGACCCGTCAGCGATGAACTGTTTTCTCGAGACTGGCGCAATTTGAGCTCCCACACATACGGGCCATATTTTGTGTGTGTTGTGAGCAGTGATTGACAAATTGCGCATCACCTGCCATAGACCAATGAACCTATTTACCTATACCGCTGAGCAAATTGGCTCAGCGGTAATTACGTGCGCTTAAAAACATTTTTTAGGCAAAGTTTGGATGAAATCAATCAGAAATTTCAGGGAAGGGAGAAAAGCAAACACAGAGCAATATAAACCGTTTCTAGTACCCAACAAATTGCCCGATTTTTAAAAACTAGAATCTGTTATTTTCACACATTTCACATGATAAACATTTAGGAAATTTTGTCACTTGTATTATCTTAAGGGCCAGAGATTACAGATCTCTTGCACATGAAATCGCACGATTTCTTTAGAGGTGTTGCTAATGTTACCATATATACATTTCACTCGTCAAAAATATTATTACAAACTCGCCTATAACAGATTTCCTTCGACTACCGGTACCAAAAGACGACGAAGGAAAACTGCGGTTATAATGTCCAATCGAGCAACATCGAGACCAAGGACAAACATCTAATCGGCAAATGGAGACGTCTTCGAGGACGAGTTTTGTTCCAGTAAAAACAAATCTGTAAAACGATAAGGAGAAAAATCACTGAAGAATAACTGAATTTGAAATTAATGCCGACTTACAATTAACCTCACTCACTCCTGTCAAATTCTCTGAAATATGATTAACGAACGTCAAAACATTTTCGCGCGTCATTTGATTTTATCAGATTACAGGACAAACAAATTATTATTAAAACAGTACTTTGTGCAGGTAAAATAACCTAAAAGTGTTTACATTTCGGGGAAATGGGAAAAAAAACTCAAGCACCGTTAGTGTTCTCCGAAGTTCTAAAATGTATGCGTGGTGGGCGGTAGAGTAACATATGGGGAACACAGAAAAAGAGATGTTGTTTTGAGGCAAATCGCAACCCGTTGCCTCTAACTCAACTATTTCTACCTAACACTGCATACTAAAGCGGTATATTTTTCTACAAACAAAACTACATGGTTGATATCAGTTAAATATTCTCGAAAACATTTATGGGTTTAGAAAAAAAATCTGAGTAGCCAATACCTTAAAAATCTGAAAAAGTGCTACGACTGAACTGCAAATAGTCCAAGAGACATTTGTGCGATGGGAAGATGGCAATAATATGTTTCAAGGGTTTGGCAAGTCTATTGAAAATTAATTAGGAAGATTCCTTCAAGATTTTCATTTTCTGACCAACAATGTCTACGTTTTGTGGAAGCCATTAATCAAACGAATACTATTTTTTGCTACTCATCAGCTGAACTAGTTCTGCATGTACAACGACATTGTTTGCATCGAGGCTAAAGGTTGATTTATGAAGCGTACCTTCAATTGTATGTATGTCTTTCTTGTAAATCTTTGATATTATTAAGCGTTGGTATAGCATCTATATAATTAAATCTAATTTAACGTTGCTGTTTTATACGACTGTTTGCTGTAACAACCGCTTTGCGAGAGAAGGATAATATTAGACTCACCAACGCAACGGTTTAACTTCCTCGCCTGGGCCTAGGTCTGAAAATTGGGATTATTTCTTCTATATCTATTGAAGATTTATCCTCTATTTAGATCTGGACCCAGGAAAACTGTAAGGGCTGGCAACCTAAAAATTAACGTGGCCAATCCGACCACATATATTGTATCACCCATCGAATAGCCCTTTACCTAGAGCGGCTTTTAGCCTTTAGGCGACAAATTACGACTTGACAGCGAATTGGGTATGCAATATACATCAATACATATTGTAAACATTTACCAGATTTTTATAATTTTTAAAATTTTCAAAACTTCCCATTTTTAAAAACATTATCTATCATTTCAAAAAGACAGACTTCAAAAAAATGTTTCAATTCCCAAAGAGTGTACCAGTTCCCAAGAACGACAACAGACTTGACATTGTGTCCTCCACGCGCATGCGCGCTTCAGCGCGCCAACCCGGCCTCGGCCAAAACCAACTCGTTCGCGAACAACGTTTGTTGATGGTAAATCGGGCCAAGTTTCATTAATTAATAACTCTCGCTGTTCCTGGAGGAAATTATGGTCTTAATCTCGTGTTTGTTCAGATAATTGTCCCGGGATTTGAAATTTGATTAGGGATTTTATTGCATTAGCACGACAGTTGTGTATGTTTTAACTCATCAAGGCAATTGGTGTAGCTATAGCAACATGTTGGACAACTCTATATCAGTAAGGTTTAAATAAATCCAGGTACACATGTTAAATAATGCAGAATGTCATCAAAGCTTTAAACTAAAACAACCACTACCTCTAATCCCTGAATAATATGTATTTTGTGATCAACCGACTTTCCCCCGCCGAACAAAGATACTGACAATTTGGGAGACCGCCAACATAGGGAAAGATAGCTCAGTTGGTAGAGCGCCGGTACGGCAACCCGGAGGTCGCAGGTTCGAATCCCGCTCCTGCCAGTTTCTTTGTTCACTTTGAAAATGTATTCAAATTTACCCAGTCAGTTTCCCTTGTGGATTGTTTGACGAATTAAGAATTCAATTCAATTCAATTCAATTCGTTCAACATTTATTTCCACATTGCTGACAAATCATGGTACCATCAACAATAAACGAAATGGAAAAATAAACAACGCAAAAATAATGCAGCCACTTACAGGAAATTATTAATTAAACAAGATAAGAAATATATAAGTGCATCAGTAACTTTAGTAATAAGAATAAAAAGGCAACGGTTTTTTAAATGAAAAAAATCTGGGTAACCAACAAGAAATGGAAGATTGAATGAGGTAAGATAATAGTAATCAAGTCCTAAGCACAATTGCCTAATATGACGGCAATTTTCTAGCTCAAGACGATCAGCGCACTTGCTCCTTTAGCGTGGTCTGATCTAAAGCACTTCCAATACACCAAAGCGGCCAGGCAACGTAACCGTTGGTCAACGACACTCCACACAGCAAACGCAATTTCTATTTTTAACAGTAACGTCATAATCTCTGCCAATTCGTTCCTCAATTCCACAGCGTAAAGTCACATTCAATATGTTGTGTGACAAATGTTATTCCACACTCAATTTATACGGCCGAAACCAAGTCCACCGGTGTCAAGAAACCCCGACAATTTTAAGACTTAAATTGGAGAAAAACTGCCAAGGCAATATGAAAATGTGGAAACCGTGGCCTCATCTCATGAATCTGCTCAACAGATTGCTTAGTATTGTAAATGTGCTAAGAAACAAACAGCCGGGAACCAGCTACAAGTAAGTCATATCACACGGCGTTTTGGCTGGTGACCTGATTCTACAAGCAAATCTGTTTGCGTTTAGCAAACATGAGCACTTGACAGCTCCACGAAATTGGCTCCAGAACACATAAAACATTGTTTTGATATTCTCAAAAATTGCACGTTTCCCGCGTGATCTTCAGAAACATCTGCAGCGCAGGCGTTGTTGTCTGATAAACGACGCCTCATTAAAGAGCCCCGTGCCGTAATTAACATATCTTTCATGTATTAATTCGCCGAGGACAGTGAAACTGCTTCTCAGTTGACGGGACTTAGGCCTATAATGGGACAAATGCACGCAATAAGCTTCATGGATGAGTTTGTTAATTCGCCGACCACTCGCCCGTAACAACGGCAGGTGGCAAAGACGAATACGGTCCGTAGCATGTGACATGCATCAAACCTTACAAGCACAGACTTACTTTTTTAAGGAAACACAGATATGGATTTCTACTTCAACTTGTATTACCATGTTTTATGAACATGATCTAAATGCATGTTTTCATTGGAAGAGAAAAATAAGGTGCAAACAATTTTCAAAGTGAACAAAGAAAACTGGCAGGAGCGGGATTCGAACTTGCGACCTCCGGAATACCATACAGGCGCTCTACCAACTATCTTATCCTATGTTGGTCGTCCCCCAAATTGTCAGTATCTTTGTTCGGGGGCGGAGGGGGGGGGGGGGGGGGGGGGCGCTAGTCAGAAGTCATAAACGCATAATGCCGTATAGCCTGGGATCACGCCCAATTTTATGATACAACCTGGGAAGAGACATTGTGCGTGTCCTCATTGAGTGATCCCCACAATTTTGGCACTAAAAAGAAATATGTTTGCCTTGTTAACAGATTTTCCTTCTAACTGTACTGTACGAACCAATTTGGTTCCTGAAAAAGAGCGTCCCACTTGGCCGATTACAAGTACAGGGGCAGCCGAAAAGGCATTTATGAATGGAAATAGGGCAAGCGGTGACGAAACACGGTCGGGTGTGACCCACTATCGTCTGTTATTGAACCCAGATCGCTTCGATTGATGGCGGCACGTAGACCGCGGCAGCAGCATGAACACCCCATCTGGTCATTGAGAGTTTCTGAATGCATCTGCTAAGCGATGGAGATCCAATATAGATCTCCTCTGAGTCTGCGCGGTGCCCGGAAATAGATAGGAGCAATCATCGGGTAGAGATAGCGGCGCGCGAAAGATGGAGAGGGAGTTGAGAAGAACGATGGAGAAGGGAAGCGAGGACTGGAATGGGCTCAGCCGAAGGGGACAGACTCTGACACGGCAAGACAGGCTGACTTCAAACAATGTAGTGAAACTACAGGTATGTTCGAGTATGAAAACTGGTTTGTAGCTCCCGGTAATGTACCCACAGGTTGTTCTCGGGGAGGGGGCGTGGCTACTTTTAAGGGGGGGGGGGGGCAAGTGCCAAAACATTTCCAGTCCAAATTGTAAACCTTTTAAAAAAAGCTTCCCCGCTTTATTTTTTTGTCCCGGAGAAATTTTTTGAAAACCGAGGGGGGGGGGGAGGAGTACAGGTCCAAACTGAACGCAAACACACAATACACGACGGGACATCGTCCGGCATATTTTTTTTTGTAAAAAGAATCGCATTTTATACAGGGAGTTGCAACAGAGGTGAGGGATGCGAGTTGTTGACGATACCGGGCTTTGGACTCGGGGGTAGTTAGGAATAATCAGGTTCATCCAAGACAAAATGAAAAATTCGATTTGTTTTGCAAGCGGAGAGGGTAAAATACTGAAAAGGGAGAGTGAAGGGGATGTAGTTTTCCCCCTCCCAGAGGATAAGTGTCTTGTAGGGGTAGAAGTATAGGGGTGAGAAGAAATATTAGGTTATTAAAAACGGAAACCGGAAACCTTGGAGCAGCCAGAAGAAATCGATTGCTGAAACAAATGTAAGAAGTTGAGAAACTGGGTTAGCCAGCATTTACATTATGCACTAATAAAACTATTCAGTTGTATTTGGGAGACTGCACATTATGCTAAATACGGAGCAATATGATTAATTATCACTGAGAAAAGACTTATTATTACTGCTATCCAAAGGAAGAGAGCGTAGAGGGTAAAAAAAAGACAAAACAAAAGAGAGAAAAATGAGGTAATTGTTATTCTGGTATAAAAAAATAATGGATTTAAAGCCAAAAAAAACACTCTTGAAGCGCGAGGGGAAACAGGTTATCCGCAACATGGGCAAAATTTTGAAGAAATTATTTTACGTATATACAAAAGGCATTAATTTTTAACTGTCATCTTCAATTTGGGGGCTATACAGGTACCGGGTAATTGATTTTAGATTGTTACTGAAAGTGGCCACTTCGCATTTAAAAGAATAGGACTTGACAGTTAAAATGAACGTTGTTAAAATACATTTGGGCAAAATGTGTGAAATCAAAAGCACAACTTATGTTGACAAAGACTTTCTTTTTATAAGAAGGGAGGGGTTTCAATAGGTTGTACACCCACCGATACCCGCACTGCATTGAGAAAGCGTGTCATGCCCATAAATCATCCAAATACATACCCGTCTTTTGTACATTAATCAGATCATCTCCATGGTATCCTTTCCAAAGAAGACGGCCAATTCAATTACGGAATCGATTCTTCAAGTCCGACCCGCCACCGTGCAATGAAAAAAAAGGAAAGTACTTTGCCCGATCAAAGTTTGAAGAAAAATGAAGGTCTGATAATTATTGTCTGAAGAGAACTAAATTGCACTCAAAGTCCACGATACATGTGACCTGGCTGGCTATTATTCCTAAAAGCGAGGCGAGGAAATATTACAACGGGGCGATAATTTCTCCAGGAAGATGATGCGATTGTAGAGAGGGTCCTTACGAAACATCAAATCGCCACCACAGTTGCCAAATCGATGTGTTGCTATCGTTTTCTCGAGGGTGGTTCAAGGGGGGGGGGGGGGAAATAGTACAAGCCACGGTGTGATCCGCGGCAATGTTATTTCGAGCCAAGAACCTTTCAAAACCACTTCAGGGTGCAAGGATTTGTCGTCAGGTATTTTGTTGATATTGGCCACGACACTTTCGGCTCGATTTAAGGCCGAGTTGAGAAGGTGGAATGTTACAAAGCTATAGGGTTTCATGACGACAGAGCAGTCGATTTAAAAGCATATGTGGTTGGCAACTTTATTTTTAAAAGGAGAAGTAGTCGAAGCGCAAAACCAATGTTGTCAAATTCAGTTGATGTTTCTTTTTGTTTTATTTCATGGTTGCTTATTGCTGTCATAAAGCGTTTCGCACATGGTACACGTAATGCACATTGTACCACGTAATGCACATGCATGAAGTGGGGGGGGGGGGGGGGTTGGAAATCAATGTTGGCGCCCTCTTGAGTGTTGTCGCTTTTCTTTGGTGTTCCAAGGCTAGAAAGGGACCAGATCCCCCTCCAGATTTTGAAGTTCTAGGCAATTTCGCCGGTGTCGTTTATTAAAGCTTTAAAATCAGACTGTTTACTATGAAGTCGTTTTTTAAAGTCGCTTTTTGTCGGAAAGTTACTCATTTAATATTAATGGGCCTATAATAATTATATATTTGGGGCAAATTGGAGTTATAATATTAATAGGTAACCAATTTCAGCCCATACATGTAAATATATATTTTGAATTTTTACTGAAAAGTAGTCATAAAAGCAAAAGTACTCACACCGCATGGATTTTGAAGTCAGGCTACCGAATGTGGATGGTGTATGATCTCTGCGTTAACCTTACCGATAATTTGGAGCGATTTCATGGTCATAATATAAACCTAGCAATTATCCTGCTAGAAATTCTCATGATTTTCTGGAAAAGAAATGATCTGTGTGTGTATGCCTCTATTATTCCCACCACGATACGCGCTCTGACGTAAGACGTCTGTCGAGAATTAAACGTCTCTCGAGAATTTGCGTGGTTACATTAGCTTGCGGGACATGAAGGAGAGCAGTTCTGACGATGGTGGGCGTTGATGACCGCTCAAAAGAGGCTCCAAATTCGTCACTTCTCAGTAGTTACACATTCAGTCCACGGTCCCCAAGCGGCTTATGGTAGAATGTCGTTTGCTTACCAATCAGGGCGCAATTGTATGGAGCTGCATGCTAAAAGTAGAAAACATAATTGCTCAGTCGATTTACTTGACCAGCAGAATTAAGCTGCGAGCCAGTCAGAAGCCATAAACATCGAACGGTATTTTGGCTGGTAATCTGATTTTGCTATAAGCAAACCTATTCTCTGCTGAGCAGAATTATTGTGTGTGCCCCAAACCCACAATACCGGTATGAGTTGGAAGTTCAACCAGGGTGACTTTAAGATCACTCGAAAAACTTTACACAATGGAATTTAATAGGAACTGTCGGCGTTTTTACAATAATGTCAATATGCATTAGTCAAAATGGGCGACATGCCAAAATAAAGAGCTGAATATGTTCTTTATGAACAACGAATAAGCAAAATAATGATCTAGTATGATCTGGTCATTTCTGTGCTCGGCGGATCCGTGAAATTAACCCCCCCCCCCCCCCCGATCTTTTGGCCCACGAACTGAACAAGGACTGGATGACAACATGGCATACGGGTTATGGCGGTCAATGGAAGGTGCCGACGGCTCATACGCGCGCGAAACACCGGCAAATCCCTGGTGATTGCATTCTTGCGTGTCTTTTTTCATTCGCGCCCAAAGTTCGCACCCCCGCAAATTCGGATTAGGATAAACCCAATTGTCTTACAAACAAGAGGATTTTTAATTTTTATATAGCTATTAAAAAACTAACAACCACGAAGTCGACGCACGTTTATGCTGGGTGAATAATGTAACATTTGACATGCGCTGCGGACGGTCAATGCTATTCGTCTTCTGGGGATCGGTGTCCATCTATTTAACGCGACAAAAAACATCTCTAGGGTTTAACCTTCTATAGAAATGCCGCGGAAAATAAGGTTCAATTTGGAAAGATTACTGCACGAAATCCTCATTGGATTGGTGCACTGCGGTGCTGGCTGCGTGTGATGGATCGGGTTATCCGTATACGTGGGATGTTTCAATGACGTCTTTCCTAAGATGAAAACCTAAGATGAAAACCGCCTTGTCAGAGACCTTGAAAGCACTACAGGTTGATAACAAAATGCTTCCCTTCTCGTACGGTGCTCAGTTTATAACTTTAGGGTTACCTACAAGAATGTATACAATCTCAGGGGCCTTATCCCCTTCCCGCATAGTGATTTTAGGGATACCGGTAGCAATTTAAAGAAATAAGAAAAAAGTTTAGGGTCTGATGACCTCGCCGACTGCATTTTTGTTTGCTTTTTCGGGTAAAAAACTATTTAAACATTCTGTCCGGCCTGACAACCCCTTGGAAAAAAAACTTTTGGAGTTCACTGATTCCAAAAGTGACCCCCCCCCCCTATAAAACACTTTCATTTTGGATTAACAAGTAAGTGCAGACACCCACTTTCTGAAACCAGACTACAAACAATCCCGAATCCTTGCAACCACTATAGGCCTAGCCTAAATATACAAATCCCAAGAGCCTGCTGAAGAGTCCGGTAGTACGGTGAACCACTCGTTGTAGGATTTGGGGTCTTAAGTCAACAATTCGAGATCCTCAAGGGGTTTGATGACGGAGCGGGATCAAGAGGCATTATCCCGCCGTCGAGATGAAGGATCCGACGGGGCGTGAACTCTATAGGCTGCCCGCTAAATTCTTCAAGTACGGTACCCCTTTGCCACTTGGGTGAATGCACATTATACCATTGTAACAGAACCCCAAACCAAAAATGTCTGCATATGAATTTCATGGAGGTGCGAAGCGCAAGAATCTGCTTAGCACATAAAGTCTTGCTTTTTTAAAACAGGCTACCAGCCAAACCCCCGTCTGGTTTCCATGCACTGATCTCTATATAAACTGGATAGCTCATTGGCCATTGCGCGCTGTACAAGCAACTGAAGCCAGCACCCGCCATATTACCACTCCCAATTTACCACTGATAGCTTTGTAAGGAGAACGAGGATGAAAGGAGACCCTGGGGACAAGGTTTGCAAACCTATTGTATTGGGAGTGATAACATGGCGGACGGTGGCCTCAACGCGACCAGCCGATGCGCTATCCAGTTAACATAGAGATCAGTGTTTCCATGCTAAGCAAACAGCAGCCGAATACCAGTCAAGCAATATACATCACATGAAAATTTGGTTGGTAATCCTGTTTTCCTGAGTAAAAATTTTCACGCTAAATACAAATCAGAAACGAACACCTGTTTGTGCAAGCAAAACTTTCAGGTACTCGGTCAAATCGGAAAGATTTTACTTTAATACCCCGACCAAAATCCGTCAGGAACAGCAAATTCTTAAAACATAACCAGCCCTCCTTGATAACAACTGTCTAAACATGTGGCACGACTTGCTATTTTGAGACTTATGTCAGCAGAATCTGTGAAAAAAAATGAGGCTGAAATTAACTTGTATTTGACTGTGCCAAGAACATCTAAGACAGAAAACGCAAACATTCTTCCATGAAAATGTCCTGACTACAGTCAAAAAATTAAATGCTGTGTCAAGTGTTTATACAATTCTGAACACAAATGGATAGCCTAGTTATTTTCCAATATTCTGCTGTTCCTGATGGATTTTGGCGGGGTATTAAAGTAAAATCTTTCCGCCAAATCTTATACCGAGTTACTGCTCCGCGTGGTTGGCCTCCGAGTTCAACCGTTTTCACGCTACAATTAATTTTTGATCCGGTATCTCGAAGGAAAAACAACATCAAAGCGCCGCATTACTATCTGTAGAGATCTATACCTGACTGTATTTATATGTGAATCTTTATCATAATTTTTCCCATGATAGAAAACAAAGTTGATGTAGCATTGAGGTATTCTACAAAACATGGTATTGGGTTGTTTTTTAGGTCAACGATGAGGCTCCAGGCTGTAAAATAATAACTGAAACTAACTGAAAACACATGTGGCCCATCGGAAAAGCAAGACTGGTATGCGACTATCAGCTTTTTGTTTCAACTTTTGCAGTCGTTATCCCAACCAACCCGGGGCCACCGTGACTCGAGATGGGGATATCGTGGCTTTTGGTAAAACTGTGTCACGAGGGTGGGGACTTATGTCATACAGAACAAAGGAGCTCTATATGGGGGTATGTGTATTTTAGCGGTGTCCTCATACTGGCCAAAGGTCGGAGGTCCACGGAACATTTGCGGGGTTAGTGTGGACAGCATAGGCCCATTAAAAATCCATCCTGCATGCACATCCAAGTTCCGAAATGTCCTATGCAAAAAGTATGTAGGGGCGGATCCAGGGATTTTTGAAGGGGGGCGGGGTCTGGCCAGACAAACGAGCAGAAAGGTGCTACGCGTAAAAGAAAAAACAAAGTGGCAATGGGCAGACAAGGGGGGGGGGGGGTTCGACCCCTCTGGAGCCCCTTCTGTGGGCGTACAGTTGCTTCTTTTGTTAAATATTTCGTTCAGCAAATTGGAATTATCTATTTGCACATAAGAGATTTATTTCATTTTCTCCTCGTGTTCAAATTACTGCTTTTATTTATATGAAGTAGGCCTATTTGTTCCGAGTTTACCTTAATTTTTTTTGAATTGCCGTTTTAGTCTGTGTGTGTTTATTATACGTTTTGTATATTTTGCTAATATGTTAGCATATGCTACTGACTATTCCTCAGACCCTCAGATTTTGTTGTTTTGATTTTAAGTTAATTTCTCCATCACGCTATAAATATTTCGGTCTCTTAATTCGGGTTTTGATTTAATGACTTTCCAACAAAACCCGTGGCAATTAAGTGTCGAAATTTATTAATGCAAAGTAAGCGTCGACCATCTGTTGGAATAAAATTAAATACTCGTATCACTCAATAAATTAAGCCTATAAACCTCCAGGGTGCATGCAAAATCATATTAAAATTGTTGGATTTAACAGGGTTGGGTTTTAATGCCTCTTTCGCCCCAAACCGTCGACAGCATTAGCTGTCTAATTTTGTAGATTAAACAATTTCCATGCAAAGTGTTTTTCAGAATGTTCGTATAATTGTGACAATCGCATACATATGTCGTTTACGCCTATTAGTTACACGTTCAAAACAATTGTCAATGTACGTTTTTTTTCAGGCGTCATTTTCATTTAACCACTTGCTCCAAACGCGGAGTCTCCATTACAGTGCAGTCGACCGTACTTCAAAGAGAAGCTACTGAGCTATCTTTTAATGATTTTAACAAGCGGCAACAGATGTCAAAATATATTATAATCCTCCTCATTAAAGTGTTGACACGAAGAAAGGACAAGGCGAGAAATACAAGTAGGACATACCCTGTACAAAAAGTGAACGCACCTCATGCAAAAATTTTATACCAGAAGCAAAAACAGAGGTTTATAAGTTAATGACTTCTGACAAGTGCCCCCGAAAAAAAGACGGTGACAATTTGGGCGACCGCCAGCATAGGACGAGTTACCTCAGTTGGTAGAGCACCGGTACGGTTATTCCGCAGGTCGCAGGTTCAAATTCCGCTCCTGCCAGTTTTCTTTGTTCAATTTTGAAATTGATAAGAAATCAGATACAGTATCTTGTAAGTGAGCAGAAAGAGGGGGTTGACCAATCACATCAATTGTCTCAAATGCGTTAGGTATTTCTGATCGTGTATATATGCACACCAAACATGCCCAAAGAACCCATGCGCTATCCAACATGACCCACGTCACGTTCACAGCATGTGCAATCGTTTTACATACAGTGTAGTTACATCACGTTCTTACCTTTTTTACATTACAGCTGTGTACACGATATCTGCCTGTGTGTCTGCGCTTGCGTCCTCTTGCTCAGTGAAATCAGTTTGTGTGCTCGGAAGACCGTGAATGAGTCAGCATCGAGGTGCCCTATCCCTGGACATTGGTGAGAGAAAAGGACATTTTTTCACTCTTTTGGGTCCAAGTTAAACTCAGCAGGCTACACGGGCACAAACAGTCTTATTGGAGACTGCCTGTCGCTCCCGTCATCCGCTCAGCTGTTCAGGCCACATGTGACTGACTGAAATGTGTCTCCAACCCGGTTAGAACATATGTAACACGGTCCGTTTTCTTATCGAGTCCCTACGTTCCAGACACTGACAGTCGCGAATAACGCGAGGAGGGAACCAGACTATGCTCTGGAATTATTCAACAGGAATGCATGGGATTTCAGACGTAAAGAACGCGAGTTGGCGATCACGTGACACGAGCACGAACGCTTAGGCCTAAAAGTTCGCAATGTTTAAAGCTAGCTCTGTGATGGTTGTATGCATGGTTAAATGGGCATTCTCACATCTTTCAAGGTTTCTGCTCTAAAAAGGAAGCCATGTTGAATTGTTTATATTAAATGCAAGTGGGGGGGGGGGGGGGGGGTGTACTCAAGTTATTCGTGCGGACCCGCAGCATCATTACCGGTATATTCCACAAATACCGCCCCGGCCTCTGACTTTTATGTCAGACTGAAAACCGACTACAATGGCTCTAGGTGGGATTCGAACCAGAGTCTCAGAGGTGGAAGTCAAGGAATCCACCAATGCACTAAACTGAAAGCTGGTCTTTCCAACCCTCCTGACCCCTCCCAACACCGCCGGAACACTTGTGAAAGTAGGGGGGGGGGGCAAATGTAGCACCGGTGCCGGCCGGCTGCTGCCACTTTCTATGTTTTTCTTTATGCGGAAGTGGGGGGGGGGGGATTTCCCCCAAGTTGAAAAAGTGGGGGGGGGGGGGGAGTTTCCCCTCACCCCCCCCCCCCTCTATTCCGCCGCCGTTGATCCCTTCCCATCTTCCCCTCACTCACTCTGACATAACTCCCCTCGGCAAATAGTCAGCTGCATTTCTGAAACGCCATAGTCCGTTCCCAACTTGTTGGTCTGATATCAGCGTCTGGGAAACGAAGATTCTTTATCTATTCCAAAATTCTCCACCGTGCAGTTGATGTACAAACAGTGATGATTGGAAGAGAGAGGGCAACCCGTTTGTAAGTACAAAAAAAACGTCCCGTGGCATTCGGCTTCACGGCACGCCGTACCGACCGGACCGGTGTGCCGGGGGATCGCGGTCAAATTGTCCGTGGATTGAGCAGGTGTATCCGGCCCCAAGGCCCCGTGGATAGGGTAACAAATCCCCCGGCCGAGCCGCGGCAACCGGGGCTAAACTGTGATTGACTTGGTTCGAGCACTGTTGTGACAACTTAATCATAGAACGCGAAGGAATACTATTCTCCATAAATTTGATGTTATTTTCTTCGCTATAGCAGTTCGGCAGCGTGTGGGAAAGGCTTTGATCAACAGCTTCGTGAGGAGATACGAATGTCAAATTTGTCAAAAGTCTTCTTGAAATCACAATCATTATTTGTTTTGAAGGATTTCCTTGAGGAATTGAGACAAATTATGAATTTGTATTTGAATCTGGAAGCACAATTCAACTAATAATACATGTATTTTATTTAACTCATTTTGTACTTGCAGCTTATATATATTAATATTTCATGTAACGACCATTTCCAATCTCAATTTTGTATACATTTCATATAGGCCCTATTTCGAATCGGATGGGTAAATTTTGAAATGAGTTCAGGTTTTCGTTATCTTACAAAATGTACCAAGAGACTGAATAATGAAAAAGGGACTATATTTGAATTACATTTTTTTTGTATTAAAGGCAGTCTATAGACCAGCGTGACTCTAAACTGCGAATCTCGGAAACAAAAGATATCCGAGATTTCTTTTTATTCGGATCCTACGAAATCAGATCCTCAACGCCTATATAGCCTCTTCAGACTAATTGTTCTGGGATCGATTGTCATATTAAATATTGTGCTGAATTTGTAAATGGTTCTATTAATTAACCCTCGGTCTAAACAAACACGGACCTAGTTTAAAAATGACTCTTTTTCATGGAAGGATTAATGATTCACAAATTACGGCTTCGGTGAATTCAAAATCACGGAAAGGAAGCGGATTTGGTCTCACTTTTCCTCACGTGCATACTTCGGCTTTATAGTAAATCGCACGGCAAATATTATCTTCCGTTACCCGAGACAGCCGAATAATGTGATGAAATCCGCGGCTTTTCATTGCAGCTGTGGATATTCACAAGTGACTCATTGGAATGACCCTATTCCATACCGATATAGGAAGGCTGCGGAAGATGATCAACTTGCTGTAACTTAGTCTTGTGCATAACTGGGGTGGGGTGGGGGAACGTGGAACCTTCCCCCAACAGTGACTGTCTTTTCGTGTCCCACCACATCCCCCACCCCCCCCCCCCCCCACTTCCACTGGGGACTGAACTGTGCGTCAAAAATGAAGCCTATTGTATTCAGTGTCCCAACACAAACTGATGCAGCAAGTCTTATCTGCACATTGTGCAGTGGGTTTATAATTTTCTACCTGTATGCGCAGACAGAAAGTAAATGTCTTGTCCCTCAGATATTTGGAATCGCCTGTGGTGAAAAAAATCTAGATGTCTGGTTTTTGTCCACCTCAGGGAAAAAATTGCTATTGTCAAACCGAATTAGATAAACCACTAAAAAATTATACACCGGGCAAAGCCCTTTCTCGTTAGCAGGGAAAAATACCCGAGTTGGTTCCCCCATGAACCTCCCAATGACCATTCCGCTGAAATGGCCACGGCTCCCCGAAAGTGGATTTATAGAAAGTTCCAAAAGAAAAACGTTATTTTTCAGGATTCGTAAAAAAACAGTCCACTGGAGAAAAGTTAGACTGTTGAGATAACAAGATTTCCCTGGTCAGCTAGAAAATATAAGGACCACCTGAACTATAGAAACTATTGCCCGATGCGTCTTGTTATTCCAAGACGCACCTGTGATACGAAGAACAAGTTCCCTGCGGAGATATACATGTCCTGCTGAATCTTGTGCGCTAAAAAAACAAGAGCGATCATATTGAGGACTTATTTTTGTTCGAACGATATAGATCACCCAAAAGACGAAGTGATCAAAACCAGATGTCCGGAAGGACTTGTCTGTTATTATTTACCAAGAACATTTTGTCACATCTATAGAGAGGAACACTCTTGGTTTGCGTAGGCCTGAGTGGATTTCATAAGCGAAGAGCTTTCTGACGAGGGGCGGATTCTAAATCATTTTTTTTTGGGGGGGGGCGAAATATTATACGCCATTAAATTTGTGAATACAATTTTGGTATTTTTTTTCTGGTGTGAGATGTAGGCATCGCATATGGTGAATCAGTATGTGGGTTTTTCAGACTTCAGGACAGATGAAGAATGATTTCAAATATATTGTAGAGCAGATTTGTGATTTGTATCTATGCAGTCAAACGCCGTCTCTGGTTGTTTAAAGTGTATTGTTTTAAATTCAAACTTAATTGGAAATATCGATAGTGGTGTGTATCATAAAAGTCAACTTGTATACATCCAGCATTATCTGGTCAGGCGGGTAAAATAAAGTCTACACCAAAAATATTTCAAAAACACCAGTTAGGGATTCAAAAGTCTACCTTGCCCAAACTCCTAATCCCCTCCCACACAATGGGAACTTGTTTCGAAGCCAAAAACATTTCTATACCTCGTCATATTTTCTGACCAAAGTGCACGTGCGTAGAAAGCCTTTAAACTCGGTCTAATCGTGACCTCGATCTGTCGAGAATAATTCCCCTTCATCCTTTGCATTCAAACAGATAACCTGTGATGGAAAAACGTGTTATGCAGTAAGCGAGGTTTATTATTCATCTATTTTGTCTCCCCGTTCAGGGACTTGGCAACCCCCGGAAATTTGCATTTAAACTGGGGGCATGTAGACACATTTTAGACGGGGCTAATCACACGGGAATGACCCACACGGTGTTTGTTTTTGAAGGATTTTCTGACCAGTGAATGAAGACTGGAGACGCGGAAGGACGGGAACAACGGGACTTGAAAATCGTGAAAACTTTTCAGTGTATGGAAATACATGTTTAATATGCCAAGATTACGTCAAAATGTACAGCGATATATAAAATTGATGACAAACAAACACTGATACAATCTGTTGTTTTTTCTCTAGCATGGCGGCAATTTAACAGATTTTTAAATTTACCCCTCCCCCTTAAAAAAAATACACAATTCTGACTAGTCTAGCGACTGACTAGTCTGTATGTACCATAAAGCAATATAAATGTTAGATTTATTGAACATTGTATGTATTCTCATATGCATGCTGAAGACCCCCCCACCACCCCCACGAATTTTGGTATATTAATGTTTTGGACCATTCTCTATAGATATAACTTACTTTCGACAGTAAAATTCTCACTCCTTAAGGGGGCTGGGTACTTAGGGAGACATGGAAATGTCTCCCTAAGTACCCTTGTCTCCCTAATAGTGATAATTATGAACGACTAAATGTCTAACTATCCTATTATATAACCCCCCAAAACCCCAAAAACCGAACATATCAGAAAATCTTGATCTTAATGATGCATGTCTTGTTTATAACCTTTATTACCATGTTCAAATTCCCCTTAAAAATGTTTTCGTTTTGTTGTAAGTTACAAAAGCAACTTGTTTTGAGCTGGCCAGGACAAAGTATAAATTAACTGGGCACTGATTGTCAAGATTAATTACACTGCAGGCTGATTTGTCCATAATCCCTTCACTGCATGGCGTAATTGGCAATGGTCATCTATCATTCATGGGCCAATCGGAAGCGACATCAACACCTTTACTTCGGACTCGGCGCGAACCTTACACGGGCCGGCGGGTTCTTGAGCTCCACACTTGGCACCAGACGAAAGATGGGTGTGACCCAAAGCGTATAGTGCACGCCTGATGTACGGTCAACAGTGTTATATGTGGTACCACGAATCGGGTAGAAAGTAGAATTTGAAAATTGAGATTTACGGTATTTCCCAAACGTATTTTTGTATGATTATTGTGTTCCTGCAGTTCATTCCTGGCGCACAATTTAAGTTAATTTGTAGTGTTGTTGCTTTTGGGATACAATGATCCTTATGATCCTCATGTGAGAAAAAAAATAGCCTATAATATTTCGATACTGAATTCAAATAAAAAAATTAGCTGGCCTGACGTTTCGAACTTAAGCAAGTTCTTTCTCAAAGGTGAATGACAGAGTACAAGAAACAAACATGTAGGGAACACACATGCATGAGGGGGTGGGTGGAGAAACACAAAAGAGGGATGCAAAAGAGCATGGCAGATAGGCAGTGGGTAAACATCAAAGGGAGAGGAAAGGACAGCCAGAAAGACAGGAACAAAGAGGTGTGATTAGGGTAAGGATTAAGATGAAGGTTGAAGCTGGGGAAATGGACAAAGGAGTGTGGTTAGGAAGGGGGAAGGGGGGGGGGTTTGAATTGAAGGTGGTAATAGGACAAGAAAAGGAACAAAGAGAAGTGGCAGGGATAAACAGGAAATGGAAATACAACACCATTTGGCCAAGAGACCCCAAGAGGGTTTTGCCAGGAGGATAATCTGTAAACAAATGACAATGGGAGAAAAATTTAAAGTTAATCATTCCCTTCCTGGATGTTGAGACCATGTGGTTGAATAGTCCGAAGACGTTTCATCCAAACTTTCTCTCGGCTGAGGCGAACTGAGTCCTTGCGGTGGCAAAGTGATTCTATGCCCTGTAGAATCATATCAGAAATGGAATGGTTAGGCAAGTTGAAATGATGACCAACAGGGGTGTCCATTTTCTTGGTGTTCACAGTCGACCGATGGCCATAGAAACGCTTTTTGAGCGTGTTCTTGGTCTCCCCGACATACTGGATACCACAAACCCTGCAAGAAATGAGATATATGACATTAGAGGTGTTGCAAGTGATGTTGCCATTGGTTCTGTGAGTGGTTCCAGATGAATGGCCAGAAAAGGAGTCAGACTCCTGCATGTGAGTCTGGCAAACAACACACCTGGAATCGCACTTAAAAGTACCATGTTGTATGGGAGGGGATGCAGCCAAGGTGGGGACCTCGGCTCGAACAATCAGGTCTCGTAGATTGCGGGGGCGCCTATAAGCCAATACTGGGTTGTCAGGGGCGGCACGGGCAAGGCGATCTGAAGTATGAAGGATATGATGGTTGTCGTTAGTTATTTTACGAAGGGGAGGGAGACTGGGATGAAAGGTGGTGACCAAGGGAATCTTGGGGTCGGCATTTGTGCTAGGCGTCTTTTCCTTGAGAGCCAAATCTCTGGTGATAGATTTGGCTCTGGCGATAGCACGTTGAACTTGGCGGGAGCTGTGGCCCCTGGCAACCAAGTTATTCTTCAGTACCTGTACATGATGGGAAAAGTCCGAATTATTAGAACAAATCCTTCTGAGTCTGAGTGCCTGGCTGAATGCTATGCCTGTCTTGCAATGCCTGGGGTGACAGCTGGAGGAGTGGAGGTACTGGTGGGTGTCTGTGGGTTTAGAATACAGATCAGTGGTTACCGAGTTGTCTTCCTTGCGGATGGTGACATCCAGGAAGTTGGTCTGATGCACTGAATACTCTGATGTAAACTTGATGGTCCTGTGGAAGGAATTAATGTGATTAATGAAAGTCTCCAGACTGTCCTGATCACTGGTCCAGATGAAAAATACATCGTCAATATATCTCCACCATACCCAGGGGCGACATGGTGCTGAGGCAAGCATGCGCTCTTCGAGGTCGCCCATGAAGAGGCATGCAAAGGAGGGGGCCATGCGAGTGCCCATGGCTGTACCGTGTACCTGTAGATAGTGTTTACCTAGGAAGGAAAAATTGTTCTTGGTTAGTACAAGTCTCATGAGGGTGCCAATATCACTGATGGGTGGGGTTGTGTGTCCTGCCTTGGCCAGGGCCGAGGAACAAGCACGAATACCTTCCTCGTGGGGGATGTTGGTGTACAGGGATGAGACGTCAAAAGTACCAATGATGGCTGTGCTGGGAATCTTGTTCTTGATTCCTTCCAGCTTGCGCAGGAAGTCTGGGGTGTCATGGATGTATGATGGCATCTGTGGAACGAGGGGTTTGAGAAAACTGTCAATAAACAGGGAGATACGTTCTGTTGGTGAACCATTACCAGAGACAATGGGCCTACCGGGGTTGCCAGCCTTGTGAATCTTTGGAAGGAGATAAAATCTGGCAGTCCTACAGTCAGAGGGAGAGAGAAATTTATGAGCTTTCTTAGACAGCTGGTCACGTGATCGCATATCTTCCAGCACCTGTTGTATCTCTTGAGAGAATGTACCTGTGGGGTCAGAGTCAAGGCAGATGTAGTTAGTATGATTGTTCAACTGGCGGTGGGCCTCGTCAATGTACTGATGACGATCCATGATGACCACAGCTGAACCTTTGTCGGCCGGCTTGATGATGATATCAGTACGGGAGCGCAAGGCATTCAATGCCAAGCGCTCCTCACTGCGGAGATTGTCATGAGTTCTGTGGACAAAGTTATCAGGGTTAGTGACTTGAGAACTGACAACTTGAACATAAGTCTCGAGGGCTGGTACACGATTCTTGGGGGGTACCCAGGTACTTTTGACACGGAACGGTTCTGGGTCACATCGGTCAGAATCAAGGAAAAATTCTCGGAGACGGATCCTACGGTAGTATTCCGTGAGATCTTGGCTGAGCTCTACCTGGTTCACAGTGTGGGGAGTTAGATTAGATACTGAATTCAGTTATAAATCTGCGACGTAAAAAGGCCTTTCAGAAACCCAAAATCTATTTTCTCATGATTTCACACATTGTCGGCTTATTTTTTGTATTGGATCCTGTTGCCATAGAAACATGTGGCTACTACTGCATGTGTAGTTTAACTCAAAGTATGACATTTTCAAGTGCGTTTGGTTAGTTGCCAGAATGCAACCATTAAATAAAAAAACATTCATGTACAGTGCGAGGTTTGAAAACTGGCATCAAGTAAGGTTGCCAAACGACCGCGAGTCTAATCAAATCTTGACCTGTTTACGCCTCCAAATTAGAAAATTGAAACCTCATGTATGAAGGCCTTTGTATTCAAATCAAGCACAATGAACTTCCACAATGAAAGGCCGCCTTACAGTGTTTATTTAACACCGTTCCCCCTCGTGACAAAATGTGACCCAACCCAACAAAATGAGTCACAAGTCGCCAGAGTTACTTTTGAGTTACAGGCCCTTAAACATGACTTATAAGTTATACAGTGGAAATCAATAGGAATTGTCAAGTTTTTCACCCACATAATGTCCATATTCATCAGGATGTCAAACTGAGTGATATATCAGAAGAACCAAGTGTGCTCCAATGCAAGTAAAAACTTACAAGTAAACAAATTACCTTAAAACTCATTTCGTATAGGATCCGGTCACAAATGATTTTGACCATGCGTCGCCGAGCGTTCAGCTTATTTGCACCAGCGGGTATTCGGGAGTTCTAGAGGGTGGGAAATGTCACAAAGTCCATTTACGAGGGGCAACTCGAGACGCCCCCTACCGCCCCCTCGTGTCTATCAAGCCACGACTCGAGCGCCCCAACTCGCTATTTTACGTTGGCTCTTCACAACTGTCTAATTTTGTACACTTTAAACAAACCTGGCTTTTGTGGGTTAATTCATTTAGCCAAGCTGTTGGAAAAACTCGCAACCTTTGGTAAAAACAAATGTCAGCTTATATGTGCATAGCACAGAAACTGGACCAATTATAGTTAGTGAGCTTCACGCATAGCCTGCCTTGGGATGGCACATTTTTTACGTACAATGCCCAACGGACAAATTCGTGTGAATTTTCCCCAGTTTGTTTCTATTTCAACGTGTTGCACACATATCACATAATGTTCGTTTTGATCATGATTTTGTGTTTGTGAGCAAGAACTTTACTACGATATTTACTTCTCTCTACCAAGGCGTCCGGGTAGCTTCGTAGGGTATTGCGATGATCTCAAAATGCTGTATAAAAACTGACATCTGACATACATAAGCATCAAAATTCAGGAATACCTAATTTCATGATTCTTCAAGGTTTTGCCGCAAGTATTTCATAAAGCAACGTCTAAGTGAAATTTTCTCTAGTATGTAAAAAGCACTTTGAGTGGTTATTTATCCTGCTATGAGATACGGTAGGCCTATAGGTTAGGGTCATGAACAAATGGGGTCCATAACCTACAGAGTCAGAGCTAAAGATATATCACCCGAGAGATAATCCCGCCAAGAAGTTTTAAAAACACATCCATCACTCCGTACAGCTCATAGAGCTATATTGAATTATAGAGCGCTGACTCCATGCACAAAGTGATGCCTGCTGGGCGCATCAATGTTTGTGTACAAACCTATCATAGGAAAACTCGAAATTGTGTACGGCTTTTGTACGGCTATTTGCATATCTGCGTTTGTATTCTATACAGTTGCGTTATCGAAGCCGACATGCCCAAAAACCGAAATGCACAATCAGTTAATGAGCGTTTCATTTTGCTCTGCGCAAACAACGCAAAAGCGTGCGTGTATCCGCTGCATTGATATCTCCTGTTCATACTCGTTGCGACTGCGTGTGCGCATCCACACATTCGATTGTCGGATGGAGCGTTCATACTTGAGCAAGTTCGGGTGCTGCTGACCTAGTCCTTTTTGTCAATTTGCTATTTAAAAAACGCATGCGTGGTCTGTCCTTCACTCGAACGCATCTAGTCGATCGACTACTACGTCAAATCTAGTTTGTGTAGCAACAACAAACTGTAAAGAATGTCGTCTGCTAGTTGTTAACGAAGCAAATGTTTGCGTGTCATTTCTATTTTCTATTATTTATTTATATTATTTTCTCTACTTAACTTTGGTGCAATAAATAATTCATTATCTTATTGCAAAGAGTCATTATCATTGGACAAAACCAACAAATTATTGTAAACGTTTGCGAAACTTGCCCAGTTTACCGATCCTCCATCTTGAAACCGTGACGTAACTCGCGAGTGACTAGAGAAACCATGGTCCGGAGCTACGTTGATCCAGTTGCACTAGCTAGTCAAACCGCGCAGCGTTCGGGTGACATCTAGATCGACTATGGTTAAGTCTAGTCACTCTAGTTGCCCAACCGAACTTGCTCACTTGGCTAAAGTATGAACTCGATTTCATGCGTGTGCGCATACGCATACGGCAAATGTTAAATAATTTTAACATGTCCGACTACGTATACGATCAGTGTGTACGCACCATTGATCTCCATTAAAGGCATAGAGCTATATTAAATTACTAGAGCGCTGACTCCATGTACAAAGTGATGCCTGCTGGGCGCATCTATGTTTGTGTACAAACCTATGGAAAACTCGAAATTTTGTACGGCTTTTGTATGGCTATTTGCATATCTGCGTTTGTATTCTTTAAAGTTGCGTTATCGAAGCGTACCGCGCCGCAGATCATTTTTTGCCGTGACGTTTTATAACCGCCATGACGCGCTTTAAGTTGTTTGCGTATGTTGTACCTCTGCGTTGCCTTTAGAGTACATTCGCTCTCAACCTCGTTACCATGGGTACGATCTTGCGGCGCCATGTTTTCCCACCATGCCTTGCGCGATCTTAGTGAAGGAACGCACACGCGCCCATGGAGTCGAGGCTGATTATTTTGCTCTCGACCTCGACTCCATGGGCGCGTGTGCGTTCCTTTACTAAGATCGCGCAAGGCATGGTGGGAAAAACATGGCGCAGGAAGATCGTACCCATGGTAACAAGGTTGATTCGCTCTACCTAATTTCATTATGTTCTACAAACACGCACACGAATTCAAAATGTATGCGCGCAGTATCTCCGCGCCCTAAGATAGGGAGTTAGCGCTCTAGTAATTTAATATAGCTCTATGGTACTGCTACACCTGTGGGGTGGTATCGTTACACATTGCAGCTAAAAATGCAAAGTCCGAGAAATCAAAGCTGTGTGCGTGTAACCCGTGACCGTATATACGCTGTTATGACACGAACTCAATCGCTTTCATCGTATAAAAAATCAAACCTTGGCGTATGGAGTTTATTCTCAAGTGTGATGTGGAATTGATACCATTTTTAAGGCGTAAAAGTTGTGAATTTTTCAACGAATCGTCGAAGGAAAACAGTATAAAATACGTAGGAGAAACAGAAAAATACAAAATTGGGATTACAGCTGAGTGGGCAATTGAGTGTGTAAGAGTCGTGTGAACGGACTCTTCGCTATTAGGCCTATCCTATATCCTATATGTGAATGACAGATTTGATCTTAAGTTGAGGTGAAAATTTTCATTCTTAATTTGGTAATCAATATTCAACATGTTGTAAATCGGAATGCCTCTTTTTCAAGCACCATATACCACATCATTGCAGTTTACAATCTCACAGCCCATCAGAAAAAAAATACTTTAACTTGCACACTTTAAGGGTAAATGGAACGATGAGGTATCTAAAAGACGCGATTGTACCATCAGAGTATTATGGCAGTCCAGATTTCGCAGTTGTCTTTCTCGTTTAAACCGGAAAGAATCCCCACTGAGAACAAAATCATCTCCAAAAATAAGCCAGTGACCGTTTTTATTACTCCATGCATATCCCAAACATAGGAGGGACTTTTACGGTAAAAATATGCACACCAATTTAACGTCTATTACACGACTAAGGTTAGAAGGCATTATACGAAAGGCCACAAATCAACATTGCAATGGTGGAATGCATTTAGTGTCGATGATGTTCGAAGCATTACCCACAGGCGATGAATACTTATTTTCAAAACAAAGTTTGTACGGCAGTTTTGAGTTGACGAATTTGACGTTATTTAATTATTACAGTTCAGATCCGTTTTCACGCATGTTTAAACAGTATAGAATTCCACAGGGCACAAAATCCATGGATGAGCACGTGTTTTTCACTCAACAAAATACGACGTGCCTTTAGAAATTTGTAAGGCTAAAAAAACAAATTCTTGGTTTCCTCTTTTGGACTGGAGGCGTACGTGTAACTTACGTTTTCAATATCGCCAGAATATCACTTGATTCTTTGTGGGATATACGTGCACATCTTTGCCGTCATTACAGTGCTTGTGCAACGTGCATCTTTTCTTTAAAATAACGGAAAGAAAACGTGTTTTGTTTTTTGTTTTTTTTATTTGAATAAAATTGAAGGAATGTCCATTGGTAGCATTTTAAGACGCTGTGGCAGCAGACAGTCTTTCCCACATTGTTCTCACCAGTCGTGCGCATAAAAATCAAAGATGGCAAAGTAACCTCCAAAATAGAACACCTTCACTACTTAATTAAAGAAAATATACTTGGCATGATATCTTTTATGAACAAACCTGTGAGAGGATGCAGTGCTCGTGAATATAAACATGATATGAGCACTAAAAATGAATGAAAGACTTTTTGCAGTGGGGACGGGATAGGGGACTGACGAGAACATACCAATCAATGCATCTATACTTTAAAGGTATAGTCCAAATCTCAAAGGACGTACAATCTTCGTGTCAAGAGAAGGAATTACGTGCACCACGAGGTACGTAGTATTCGGTTGAATCTCAGCGATCCTATTTAACTGCTCATCTTTACTGAATGCTGTTGGCACGGCTGTCACTCAGCGGGGGGCCTTTGTGTCAGTGATGATACATTTATCCGGCCCATTAATTTGATAAACGATTTTCGGCATGTGCCGTTCTTAAAGGTGAGTTCGCCTGGATTCGTGCAATCCCTGTGGCTCAGAACTTAAACCTCGTATTAAGGTCACGGACTTACAGTTTTATCATTCAAGCATAGAGCAAGGAACAGCATGCAGGGTGAAACGATTTGCATTTAAAAGTCGATCTGAACTCGGTGAACTCTGAACGATGCGATAATAAAACGGCAGGACTACATCAGTAAGGTAACTTTCATGTAATGAACAAAATAGGGCAAATACTATAGAAAGGTTTCGAAACAATTCTGAATAAATAAGAAATAAAGACTTTTACGAAGTCAACCAGGTAAAAAAAAAAAAATCTCAGGAGCCCCAAAGAACACAAAAAACTAACCAGCCAAATCGTTAAGCATATTTCAAACCAAATAAGCAACACAAACAACACACAAACAAACACCCAAACGAACGAACAAATAACTAATCATGGAAACCAACTGGCCTCCCAACAGGCAACAAACAAACAAACCTACTGACAACCATTAAACTTCTCAACCAACCAATCAGCCATTCATCTTTCAGACTGGCAGATAAACCAACCAACCAGTTAACTACCCATCAACCAACCAGTTAACTACCCATCGACCAACCAGTTAAGGGACTTATTAATAATCAATCCGGCTGACCAACCAGTCGAGCGATCTGGGGGAAAAGCCTCTCAACAGATCAACCGATCAACCAACATAAAATAAAACACAAACTCTTAGTAAATTTAACCGCCCTTTTAGTCTGTATAATTATATTCCTATAAAACCCTCCCAGCTACTACCTCATGACTCGAAGTTTAATCCCGCCTGGAGCATAGTTGGACCGGCCCTTAAAAGTTCGTAATCGTACCGTCTCTAATTTGGCGCCACTTTGGTTATCAACGCGGACGTTCGCATCAGTGGAATTCCTAATCTGTCCGCGCGAGTTTGGAAACGCATACCACGAATTTAGCGGGGAAAGACTCTATCATGACGTGAATCAGGCGCGCGCGGCTGCGTTGATACATCGGTTGCCAAAGCTAGAATCCCAACAAAAATGTCTCTTGATGAAATGTATGATTTACGGAGAAGTACCTCGTATTGGCTTTCAAATTGCTGGTGACAAAACGGCAAAGCTTGTGTTGATTTTGTATTTGCAGCTAAACACAAGCTACGCTCCCACTCAAGCACCTGTGTCAATTGACACAATAGTGCATTAATGCACATCAGGGCGCCGTTTTGTGTTATCTAAATAAATTCGCATTAAAGTTTAATAATTATGTGAAGAGCTCGAGCAAAATAGAGTTTATGAAAATCAGGTGTAGTGGAAGAAAGCCTAAATATGGTTTTATATGTAGAAATTTTAGTGCCTCTCGTACGCACTACGTTAACTTAAAGGAAAATAATGTTTCGATTTCAAAAAGTGAGAATTGTTGGGATTTGATCTAAAAGAAGGATGTTACTATAGTTAATATGTTGGATGGCCTTTGGGTGCATACAATTTGTACACAACCCTATGGAAATGTCTCCCTAAGATACCATTCCAGGAATAAAAGATAAACGACGTATATGACGAGGTTTTAGAAATGCATAAAATTCTGCCTAAATGATGCATGTGGCCCCTTAACAATTGGACAAGTAGAAAGGAAACCATAAAAAAATGCCTAGTGACGTTGCGCATAATGTAAATGACGTCTTTGTCATGATTTATTTATTTATTACATTTCTTTACCCAGGGTGTGCCCAAACAGTTTAAAACTGGTTTCCATTGGGGCCCTGCATATTATTAGTTAAAACTGAATATTTACACATTCATACAAAATATTTAAACAAATACAATAATGTTTACACAAATAAATCTATTTTCGGTTAACTAAAATTTCAACTCTCCAGTAGAAGCCTATTGCTGATTTACGGAATGGGCGAAAAACCCGCGTAAAAAAAACTTTTAGGGTGAAAAACAAATCATTTGTTTTAGATATTCTTTTAAATCCATCTTAAATATGGTTTACTAGTGCCACGGAAAAAAGTAGACTTTATTGGAAAACTGTACGGATTGTTTTCTTTACGAACCTGTCTCCAAGGTTGCCGACCCGATGTTGTGTCTCATCTTAACTGCCAAATCTTTACTCATCGTTTACAAGTAAGAAGTGCTAACCATCCCTGTCTTCGGGCCGAATTATCCGACCGAGCGCAGTCAATCAGGAAATTGTAATTTTCCTGGAGTGTGTTCTGTGTACAAAGTGTTTGGGACAAATATTGGCATGTCAACTGGTCTCAGAAAAATTCACAGAGGGGGAGAGGCAAAACAACGAAGAAGAAACACTGTTATTGAGTACAAACACATGGCGTCTCGAGAGTAAACAATATTTCATCGAGGGGACAGAATTTGCAGTGATTTTGATACATTTTGAGCGAATTCGGTGTGGTCTCTGTGGAGCGGCTGTACTTGTGATTTGCAAGGGGCATTCCCGCACGGACGATGCGAGGAAACGGTTAAAACATCATTTCGTAATTTCGTTGTCCCTGCGTTTTTTTAGGTTGTTTTTGTTGGATCAAAATCAGGTAAATCATGTGAATCAGAGGATGACGAAGGGACTGACATGGCGTGGTATTTTAATATATATCTTTTGATTTAAACGAACTTATATACCAACATCATTTTATCTCATTCATTTATCTCATTTTAAAGAGGGGAAACACGACTCGAGCAAACGCGATTGTCTGCGAGTTGACATTAAAAGCAACAACTAGTAATGACATTATACACGGGAAGAATTTATTCTGTCTGACGCACTGTCATTACGAGAAAACGGACTTTAATGTCAAAACTATTGAAATTTCTAACAACCTTCGTCCGAGTATCGCTGAAGCTGACGCCAAAAATCCATTCAAATGATTCTGTAAATTGATACAAATTGTACGGCTCTTGTCTTATGGAATGAACTTGAATTTTTTTATATAAACATTTCACAGGCGGCCTAAAAAGACATGATTCTAGTTTCAAGATAATTCTGGGTGGATATGACGGATACGTCTATATACGCCAATCTCATCTTTTCTAACAAAATTATTGCTTTTCTAAGTTACGCGTGAGGATCATTTGATAACGATGACGTGTTTGTATGCTTACGTTGTACCTTGACCATATTGCATTTGTTATGAAAAATTAATTAATTATTCAATCCCTTCATTACGTTAATTAATTAAGCAAAATATGGAAAGTCGCGAAATTTTTCTTTAAGGTTAACCGCCTTATTCGCCACTTCATAATAAATTAAGCCAAAACAAGCAAGCAATCTCCCCGCACACATGTGTGGATAGTGTCAAAATAAATACTGCTAAACAGTCAAAACACCCATAAAATCGGGAATGAGGAAAATGTTATTTAACGGGTCGACATAACGGTGGCAGCTTTAAAGGTTTTCTTTTTTTTAAACACCGAGATGATCGAATTGCCCTTGATAATAATTATACTGAATGCTCGATAAAAGAAAAGAAACATAGAAATGTACAATTGCTGGCACAGACATGGGTGCATAGTAAGAAGTCGAAGCTTGCATTAACATGTCCTTAAACATAATAATTAGAGAAAACCCCGAACGACGAGACAGACAAAACATTCCATATTTTTTCCCGTATACCTTTAGAATTTATGAATCAAAAAGGTATGCATTCTGGTATTATGCCTATAAAACGTTATGTGATGTTTACTAAGCTTTCATGTGCCGCGATTCGCCGGGGCGCTGTATACGCCCGGCTTACCGGCTCCCATGTAGGACTATTCAGGGCTTGGATTCCGGTCCGTCACAGATCGGGCCTCGGTCTATCACACCTCCTTCCCCACCCATCCATATAACCCGAAGGCCTAGCACCATAAAAGGGAGGAACATGGCGGCACCCTATAAGCCTTGACTGCCGAGTCAGCCAAACGTGCCATGAACCTGTATGCAGATGCTTACCTGGACTTTACAAGCGGTCCCAGTTGCAGTTGAATAGCAGTTGAATTGATAGTGCATTCTTCCGAGTGAGCATTGACAAGGTATGGTTATGTAATCTCCAACATTCGTTGTTTGGTTTTCTTTATTGTTAAAATTGCGATCCTGGGAACAGGGGATTATGTTCCCACCCTTTATATAATTTTGGTGGACAACACTAATGGGCAGCCGCCCCACCCCGTTAGAAAAAGGATTAATTAACCCTTTAGTCACTGTATAAGCGCCCAAAACGTAATGCATTTGGCAGGTTTTAGCAAAATCCAAGATCTAGGTAAAGTTCCACTTTTGGGTTGTACGACCCCCCCCCCCCCCCCCCCCTCCCCAGTCTCAAGGCAGGTCACTCGGCCCTGCATGGGTTAGCAAGAATTAGTTGGCTTGAGCGTACGCGTACACCCGTATAGGTATATGGAACGCCAAAGAGGCATTTAATGTGATCATCGAATCGGTGATGCACTTTCACGATCGGTGATGGACTTTCGCAATCGGTGATGGACTTTCGCAATCGGTGATGGACTTTCGCAATCAGTGATGGACTTTCGCAATCGGTGATCACATTAAATGCCTCTTTTTCGGTCCAAGTAAGGATTCTATTGCAGTTTTTGCTAGGTCATGTTGGTGCAGAATCCCTCGTAGCATAAACTGGGTCCCGATTCATGCTCTATTTTAGCACATTAATTGCGTCATTGCCTATACGGGAATTCGCCGAACAAAATTAGAAGCCATTTTTGCGGTGGTGCCACGCTCGCGTGCATGTTGCCCGCGTTCTTTAATTTGATTCGCGTGCGCATTTCGGCAAGGTGTAAACACTCTGTTGGTCGAAGTGGTGCCACCGGAGTAAATGCTTCTAATTTTGGTCGCTGGATTAGGACTAATCCGGCGAACAAAATTAGAAGCCATTTATGTGTGGCACCACAAGCCGTGCACACGCCGCACGCGTTCTTAAAGAAGAGGCGCGCGCCTATTTTAGTGACCCTATTGGTCTAATAAGCTCGGAGCGCGCGCATACTACCTGAGCGCGTCTCGCGTGAGCCTGGTGCCACATCGTCGGATTAATCTATACAAATTTCGTGTGAGTCATACTCGTGTGCAAAACGCGCTTCGCGTTGCGCGTTGCGCGTTGCATTTAGAGTACAGTATTCGAAATTCACTTAATTCCTTATGTTCTACAAACACGCATACGAATTCAAAATGTCTGCGCGCAGAAAGGATTTAAAGTATCTCCGCGCGTAATGCTGCGTTCCAATCACGTCGTGTTTTCCGTGTTCACGAGTTCACAAGTCTGGTAACTTGTATTCACCAGTGGTGAACTGGAGGCGGGATTTTCTTCTCGAGTTTACGACTTGCTTGACGACCTGTGCGCGTGCGCATTGGTGCAACCATCTCTTAAACACGAGAAACACGACGTGATTGGAACGCAGCATAAGAATGAGGAGTTAGCGGTAGCTCTAAAGTAATTTGATATAGCTCTATGGCTAAACTATACTTATTAAACGCGTGACATACGGCATGTCAGTTTCTGGTTTATGCTCATATCATGTAAACCTGCGAAAGTCAAGTTCGACTTTTTATCATGAATCATTACGTACAATTTCAAGCGAATGGGAGACTTTTGAGACGCTGGTGGCAGCAGACATTCCTGTAAGCCAGTTCGGTATCTCGAAGGTCAAAGGTTATTCAGGATAAAATTGCTGACGTGCGCGAACCATCATTCTGATTGAATTTAACACGTGCGCGTTGTGCGACCACCTTGCGCGTTCATACGTGCGCGTTGGGTCGCGGGTCATCTGGGATAACTGTCATTGCGCACATGCGCAGTTGAAATACCGAACTGGCTTATTCTCAGTCGTAAGCACGCTAAGGACTACGCGCGCATGCTCACAACTGGCAAAAAGGGCCGGTATGTCTGCTGCCACCAGCGTCTCAAAAGCGCTTCAAGCGTAGCGCCATTACGCAACGGGAAGTGTGGGTTCATGGTTGGCTATTCTTCATTTGGTCGAGCTCAAGGTGTAACTTTAATCTTAATATCATATTGGGCAGATTCGTCAGACTCAAACGACAAGGCAGCGGCGTAGCCGGGGCTTTCTCGACGGGGGGGGGGGGGAGATGGGAGCTGGATGTTACAGTGGGGGGGGGGGTGCTCCGACAATATTTGTCTTAATAATATTATTTTCTGCGTTTGCGATATTTACAGTGGGGGCGACGATTTTTTTTTTTTGGGAGGTATGCCAACATTTCTGCAAAACGTAGGCTTCCATCAGTTTAAACCATCCTGTTATAAGCGAGTCATCTGTATGCCATCCGACCATTAATGCTGATGAACGGTAATGGAATGAGCGCCAACAACGGTTCCATCTTCCGTCAAATGTAATCACGATTTTGAGTCATCAATGAATCCTCCACCTAAGCCTGGATTTAGTATTGTACTGTATGAAAACCTAAAAATCACCTCGACAACTGCGTACTCAAGTATGATTTAAGGCCTCGGGTGGTAAATATTAATTAAACTATATAGGCTACGGTGTCTAAACCTATTTGAAAAGCTTCTGTAAAGAAAATGACGGTTTTAGGTCACACCAAAATGATACAGGACACCGGGTATCATCAGCAAACTTGATGTATTTTAAACTCAATTCAAGAGGCCTTTTTCGTGCCGGCCATCTTCGAGATACATGTATATTTTTGTCATTGAATTTCTGTAACAATGGAAGCAAAATGGTTTACCCATGCCTATCCAAGGATAACAAAGACATCAGCATCCAAGATGGCCGCTACAGATAAGGTCTATTAATGCCCGAGTATAGTATAAATAGTTTGTTACCTATATTTCTCAATAAAGTTCTGTCCTTAATTCCTAGCGTAAAGTTGCTGCCGAAAGTTTACATACATTGGGCCGTGATGGAGCTGAAAATATGTTATAACATTTATTTGCCCCCCGCCCCCAATTGTTCTTGAAGCTATTCTATTTCTTGTAATTTTTCTACTGTAAATTCCCAGTATAACAATAAAATTGTTTCAAAGGACCTCCGTTTTACATGTATAGTCATTTGGGTTTGTTTCCCAGTTTTGGGTTAAACTGAGATTTTAAATTCCATGCTTCTTTCATTATCTTTGGTTGGCGCCATTCTTGGGCTGCGGTGGATACCCGGAGACTTATTAGACAAAAACACCCGTTTTAGACACGGGCGTGAACTCACTACGATGGCTATTTTAGCACATGATCAGCAACCATCAGTTGATTTCTTTTCCAGGTTTGTCAACATTTTTATCGTTAGTATATTTTGCCTGACTGGGTAATGACACCAAATGTCAGTAATCAACTGTCAGATAAATGGCAGACTTACTGGCTCTTGTTGGACGTCAATTCAATCTGGTAATTCATTACCGTATACCTCTAGTTCCATCTGGAGCGCACTGCATTCAGCTTGAGCGTAGGCCTAACTGTTCTTTTCTGAGCTGAAGAGATCTAATGCTTAATAGCAGGATTAGCTTAGCAGCCAAAATAACGTGCTTTTTACTTTGCCTGGCTTAGCAATATTTTTTTTATGGAGCACTGTATGAAATTGGTCGCTGGACGGAGTGCAGTGGTGCTCGGGTGGAAATGGGGTTAAAAGCAATTAAACTTTTGGGGCCCGTCTTCAACGAAATCTGGAAAATGTTTGACTGTGGCTATTTTGATTGCGAATAAAGTGGAGTGTACACAGGAATGTGAAAGAATGTTTCCAGCAAACGGAAATAGGCTAATTAAAGGCCTGGGGGAAGATCGTGATAGGGTCGAAACGTTGGGTCATTATCCTAACTTTAATTTCACTAACTTTGACTAGCTTTAAGCACATTATGAATTTGTGTCAAAGATGATTTAAAGGCTTGACTGAATGCTAAACTAATGAAAACAGACTTGGGGTCGGCTTTAAACCATGAAATCCATATTTGAATACAGTATAGGCATGTTCCACCCAGGTTTTGTTCGTTTCTTTGTTTGTCTGTTGGTGTTTTTTTTTTAATGGAAGTCATCCAACAATAAGCCACTCAAGGTAAATGACTATAAACAGTGTCTGGAAGTTAGAGCACCGATCCCGATTTTCCTTAATTTACAAAATATCGCTAATTTCCAATCGAGTTTGGACTATTTGTGTCGCATAAAGACAGTTATGGCCTCTATATACATCGCACGTGTCTAAAAAGGATCAGGAGTCTAAACTGCCTAATAAAAAAATCATATGTTTTCGCCACTTTCCCTGGGAGAGCAAAACTTGTGCATCCATGCATCGCCTTGTCTAATCATTCGTGAACAATCTGATGAGATATATCACCACGATTTGAAGTTGACGCCAAAAGCGACTTCAGTCAAATAACGGTCACTGATTCCCTGTTTGATTTAAACAGGCCAACTGTACGTGTCGGGGCAAATGCGGCATCTGGTAGAGTCTTACGAATTGGAGCGCGGAGTATTTTCCCGCGCTTTTAATGACCACTGTCTGCTATTTCAAGATTGTGAGTGGCAATGTCATAATATCAGCAATGTATTAAAAACATGGCAGACAAAATCATTCGCGTTACCAACCCTTGTTCCAGTTTAATGACATCGCGTATAAAGCCACAAGCATTCTCCTCATTTCGTCAGTCTGGTTTATTTTTACTTTCTCAACTAAAACTCGGACTAAAACTGGAATTCTACAAAAACAAAACTAAATTAACATTATACTAGAATATTCACCGTTTCAGAAAGATAGAGAAATTAAGTTTTAGACGAGAAATGAAAACACAGCAGGAAATTAAAAAGTTTCGTTAAGGCGCCCCATACATTATATAGTGACTGAAGACCGAACAGGTTTTGTCAATGGTTTCAGACAAACTGCATTTTCAAGGAATGATCGTGTACATTATTATATTCTACATGATCTTATATTCTGCATGATATTTCCAACCATAAAATAAGCCAGTTCGGTATTTCAACTGCGCATGTGCACAATTACATCATCCCGAATGACCCATGTGACCTAACACGAGCGCGTGTGAACGCAAAAGGTGGTCGCACAACGCGCACGTGTTAAATTCAATCAGAACGAGCGTTCGCGTAACATGGCGTGAAATTACTTCAGCAATATTATCCCGAATAACCTTTGAGATACCGAACTGGCTTATATAATGCGCACCATAGCAATTTTAGGAGGAACGTTTTTTTCTGCTTCAAAGGCCGTCTATTTTCCTTCAAAGAGGAATGTTGATTGCCGAGAGAAATCTGCGTCATTTTGCGAGTTTTATGTAAAATAATACAGCAAATCATTTCTGCCATTAAATAACAAAAAGGTGACTTTTGAGAGCTATTTTTTTTTATTAAGACCCGTCTAGCATGCTGGTGCCATTTGTCTAAGAGTCGTCGCTGCGGGCAGCAAACAAATCGACGTGCTAGACTTCTCTCAGCAATCAACATCCTCTTTGATTTAATGTTCTCTTCACCAAGTGTATAATAACATTTGAATTCAGCTTGACCGAGGGTTTTTTATCCACCGTGAAACAACAAGAAATGACCGCCTATACGTGTTCGAGCCATTTTCGCGAGTACTGAATTCGCACACACAGCACCGAACGCCACGTAATGTGATTTCATTAATTAACACTTCATCTGTTGACCGTGTTGTCACGGGCTCTTTGTACCTTTGTCTCCATTAATTTCAACTACTCGTGTCGTCACTCCATTCAGAAAAGTGTCGATTCTTTTTACGAATTAATATACAGTTAACTGTACATTCTTTAACCAAAAAAATTGACAGGAAAAAAAATGACTCAATCAACACAGACATTGCAATTTTGATATTTATTAAAATTTCATGCACGGCGAAAAACCAACATTATCATTCTGGCTCGGCATTCAAATGGTTGATATTAATTAAAACCCCTTGAGTACGGTTTTTTACGGGAGACGTCGGGGTCTTGCAGCGGTTTTTGCAGCCAAGCGAACCGCTACAATGTGTTTGTGCAGTCAAGCGTAACATAAACAATAATCCAACAATGGATTAAAACTGCACAAACGGCGGCAAATGGCGTCATCCGGCCTGGTGGCACTTTTTTTTTACGCCATATGGCGTCATCCGTACGCAAGGGGTTTTAAAAGTATATGACCTATGTTGACAGTCTAAAAATAAGCCAAAGTGAGCACTGACGTCCATTGCGCGATCTCATCACCGGTTAGTTCTAAATTAAAATGTCCAAACAGGAGAGCAATCACCACTTCATTTATAGATCACTATCGGTTGTGATATGCAAAGCATTCAAGTTGGTGAAACTGCTGTATAGTGTATTTGATTGCATCTTACTTTGGCTCATGAATAATTATGCCAATTTCATTAACATAAATCCTAAAGGTACATAGAAATAACACAAAGGAGACATGTAGCATAGAAAGAAAGCTGTCCTGTATTCAAATCATACAGACCCTACTGCATGGTTTCTTTAAGGTGTCTAATAGCCAATCAGCAAGGCTTCCACACAGCTCCTGTCCAGGGGTCTAGGCGTTGAAAAAGTCCACGTATAGATCAGGGATCGAGGATGTGTGTATAGTGGAAATACGACACACGCGGGAACTTTGGTTTAACCCCCTCGCTTACGGATGACGCCATATGGCGTCCAAAAAAAGTGCCACCAGGCCGGATGACGCCATTTGCCGCCTTTGTGCAGTTTCAATCCATTGTTGGATTATTGTTCATGTTACACCGCGACACCCCGACGTCTCCCGTAAAAAACGTACTCAAGGGGTTTTAATACGATGCAAGGACGAGCGTGCCACTCAGCTGGACTGAAACAGAGAAACCCCAGGAAAAAAGCTTGGTAGAAAGGAACTATGGTAAATAATTCCTACACGGAATTCAGCGAGACTCGCAGCTGTCCGAGAATCGAATTAATTTCGACTTGTTGTCTCGGCTGGCGGACGGGCTTCACCGCGGCGAAACCTCGGCCTAGCCACAAATTTGTGACGAGGGAGGACGGCCTAATGCGTTTTGCGCCAGATTAGAGCGGCAAAGTTTGCCAAGAACGTACTTTGACGAGTTTGGGGCTTGTCACCTTAGAGCGGCCAGTCTCTTACTCCCGGTTTTGTTTTATTGTTTAAGTAAACAGTGATCGGTCAGGGGAAAGGGGGAAAAGTTTGGGAATTGTGTAGAGCCTGTCGAATAACGTGATCATCCATTTTACTTCTTTCCGGTTCGATCGATAGTGCGCGGTAAGAATTCTGCAGACCAAATAGGAAACAGTCTGTGGGATGGGAAACCGACAAACAGTGCGCTCAGGAATTAAAGCAGGATTTTATTTACTTCTTCCAAACTGGATCAAATTTGTTGATAAGATCCGGTAAGCAAACAGCAAATTGGTAAGGTTCTGCACAACAGTGGCTGATAAAGATGTTTTGACAAATAATTGCGGTCCCTTTTAAGTTGTCGTTGTGGGCAATGGCGGGGATGTTGCTGTTATAAACTCCTCAAAAAAAGTTCGGAAACTCAAGTTTGACAGACGATTTCTCTCTTGTTTCTAACTCCTTTTCCTTGAATTTGGTATCATTGGAAAGCCCTGTTATTCTTCTTTACAATGATGTGTCATTTGTTATTATTAAGCAATTGGGGGATGTGCAGCACAGCTGAATATGGGGGTGGGTGTAAAGTGAAATGTTACAAAATGCATTGCTATTGTCATACAGTGCATTCCCCTTTTGCTTGGAGGGTGGGAATGTGCAACAGATCTGCAACAGATCCTGATTGATGAATGGGACGCCATCCCAGCCCACAGCAACGTGTGGCCCGGCTCGTGAACAGTACGAGGAGGATCGTGTCAGGCTCAGTGTTGTGGCTGCATTCGGATCGTCCACCCGCTATATACTGAGGCTCTTGACTTAACATTGTTCAATGAAGAAACTGTTCAATTATTAAACCAAAAAAAGACTTTCCTTACGTCTTGTTTTTTCTTTTGTTAGTGATAGAGTGTTGCATTGTACTGTGAGAGAGACTTCTTGTTACTGATGGAGCATTACTGGGTGTTTGAGTGCAGAAAATGACAAATTATTTTACTCTGTTTGAAACGCAAGCACATTAGAGTTGCTATCCCGGAGGCAATTTATTGTGACAGGCCATGTGGATTTCTAAACTTTTCCCGCACATTTATGGCTTACAACCTTTAAATATTGGTTAGTAAGCAGAGAATCATTCAAGACACACCAATCCTCCAAACAACTCCTAACAGCAAGAGTCAATACACTTTTGGACAATAGCAATGCAATTTTGTAACATTTCCCTTTACACCCACCCCCATATTCAGCTGTGCTGCACATCCCACAATTGCTTAATCATAACAAATGACACATCATTGTAAAGACAAATTAACAGGGCTTTCCAATGATACCAAATTCAAGGGAAAGGAGTTGGAGAAATCGTCTGTCAAACTTGAGTTTCCGAACTTGTTTTGAGGAGTTTAGTTATTGTTGATGACGTAAGACCTGTATAAAGTTGTGACTGACATTATTGGTCATTTCTGGGGGTGGGTCGGATGGGAGTTTACTTGGACACTGCTTTAGGTGCATACAATTCCTAGCTTACATGCGCACAAGTCTATGGTAGTCTCAGGGTACCAGGCACCTTGTAGGGCCATAGAAAAGCACGCATGTAAGCAAACCAAGACTCTATGTTTCAGGTGCACGCCTATTTAGGATGGAATTATGATGGATTTACCGGGAGACAGAATATAATTACGCAAACTACTGAGAAACTTGGACATATTAAGTACAACTTGTTCCTTAACATTAGATGGTAAACTATCCCATAATCTTGGAAACCTAACAAATAGAGAGTTGTGTAAGCAGTTAGTGCGACCCCCCTTGTGAACAAACTTAACAAAATCACAATGCCTAGAATTAATAGAAACATAACTGTGGATACTTACATCAAACTTATTATACAAACATTTAACAACAAAAGAAATGGACAGAAAATTAAGTCTGTTGATCAACAGAGGAATTCCTAATTGCTTACATCTGGAAGGGTAGTCAATGTCGGCATTGTTAGGTATGGCTCTTTTAGGGAGGCCAAGACAAGAACGTGTGAAACGCCTCTGAACGTTTTCAATGAGTGATTGGTGAGTGTGTAGGCTTGGGCACCAGACAGGAGCAGCATACTCCATGACAGGTCTACATAGGGAAGTGTAAAGTTTAACTAGAACAGTGGAATTATTACTCTTAACAACCCGTCTTATAAAGCCACAAAGTTTGGTAGCTTTGGAAGTAATGCTATCAATGTGGTTCTTCCAACTGAGATCACGAGAGATGACGACACCTAGATACTTGTACTGGCAAACAACTTCAAAAGAATCCGAGCCAATATTATAAATGGGACTAGGAGGATTTCTGCTACGAGTTACAGTCATAAGCTTACATTTCTTAGGATTAAGTACCATGTGATTAATATTACACCAGTTAATTACATTGTTTAAGTCATTTTGAAGGATTACTGTGTCAGAGTTGGATCTAATGGGTCTATACAATACAGTGTCATCTGCATATTGTCTAAGATTGGATTGAACACAGAATGGGAGATCAAAAACAAAGATATTGAAAAGCAAGGGACCAAGAACAGAGCCTTGCGGTACACCTGATAAAACTCTTAACTGCTCTGATTGGGTACCTTGGAAGATTACTCTTTGTGATCTGTTGCTAAGATAAGAATTAAACCATGATAGAACTGAGCCACAAATACCATATTTATGCAATTTATCTAATAACATGCTGTGGCTAACTTTGTCGAAAGCTTTAGACCAGTCTAGAAAGATTACATCGATACGAGGAGGGTTACGCACATCAATGACTTCAGCCCATTCATGATAAAGAGTTGTCAACTGGGTTACACATGAACGCTTAGGGAAAAACCCATGTTGAGCATCACTAACTATGCCTCGTCTACAAATATGATTTACAAGGTGATTGCTTACGATTTTTTCTAATGTCTTACCAACTACGGAGCAAAGAGAAATCGGTCTATAATTACACATGTTACGTGGATCACCAGATTTGAAGAGAGGTACAACATGAGCAAGTTTCCACTCATTAGGAATATTGCCGGAGGAAAGAAAAAAGTTGAACAAATTTGTCAGTGGTGTAGCTAAGCTGTCACTGGCAATGCTCAAAAACAGTGGAGAAATCTCGTCGGGTCCTGCAGACTTGTGAATGTCCAAATTGTTCAATAGTTTCCTCACTTCGAATGGCGTCACAACGATGGTCGTTAGTCTAAACTCCGAAGGGGAATGGTTGCAGGATTGAGGAGTTGAATAGGAGTGAGTGTCCCGGGTGAAGTTACTTTGGAAGTTACAATCCAAAGAGACCTTCAGTTTTTTTCCTTTACTAAAATCATTAGGGTTTTCAACATTACAAGGTGAAACTGATATGATAAGTGTGCTCGTGAATGTCACCACTCCGGTGCACGCAGTAATAAAGAAAAATTACAAATTCTTGGAGTTTGGCGCAAATTGTGCGGGCAGTAAATCAGTTCCGAGTTGACCCGATTGGCTTTTTTTACGGCTGTATTATAGGAGGGGATCGTAAACTCGCATATAGCGTGTACTTGGTGCAACATCTCCGGCCGAATGCGTACCGTGTGAACGTTAATGGGGTTTAAAGTCTGCTGGGCGTCATTCATGGGATGAGAGGCTTTGCAGGGTGGAGGACATAAATTGTGAGAAGTTTGCGGTTACGCCTTGTGGAGTAGCTCGCTCTGGAAAGTACACAGGCCCTGAAAAAAGTTGTGACTTTTTGAGCAAAGGATGACAACAATTTGGTACTTCAAGAAATTGGGATGTTTCAATTATTGAGCATATTTAATCATTTCGTTTCATCTTCAGTGTCATAAACACCAGGTTAACTCTTGTGGATGAAGTTAACTGTACATTCTTTGAAAAACTCGACACAGAAAAAAACGACTCAATCAACACAGAAATTGCAATTTCATGCATGGTGAAAAATCAACTTTATCATTCTGGCTGGGCATTCCAATGGTTGATATTAACAGTAAGAGCTATGTAGGGCCTACGTCGACAGTCTAAAAATAAGCCAAAATGAGCTACTGAGAGCTACTACGCCAAATTTTGAAGAAAAACATTCTTGTTATATACCTTTTCTTGCTTTTTCCCACCATTTCTTGATCTGTTACAGGAGGGGTCCATATCGGCTGGGGCCTTGCAAATCAGAGAGTATAGGAAGTTTCTTCTCCTCTGATTCTGCCACTTCGCAAGTAGCAATAAATTCATCCTCAGATATGTCCAAAAATACAGGGTAAATTGCAATGGTTTGAATCACTAACGAATTCTAATATATTGGCCTTTGTCTGGATTGAGTCACTTTTGACACATTATAACGAAACGTATTCAGACTCAGAAATATGTACGACATTTTGGCAGAGCTAGCAGAGACGAACGACGCACGAGGAATGGCAAGGACTGCAAACGCCATTATTGAATTCGATTCAAGCTTGAACCTTTATTCCATTGTTTCGTTACGCAACAAGGGATCAGCGGGGTAAAGCTTTCACGTCGCTAGCTCACCACTGAACAATGGACTTAATTCACTTAATTCATCTCAAACCTCAAAGTATTAGTAAGAATGGACACTTTTTGTTCCCTTGAAATCTTGACAATGGGTGTGACGTTCGCGTCCTCGCCCATTCCAATCAAAGAATGTCCACTTTTTCGTCGTTTCTTCTCCAAACAGGGTAAAAAAAAACCTCGATATTAGGTTGCTATGCTATGATCGCCCCTGGGGATACCAGGAGAATCATTTCTCTGATGACGGTCAGAGCCCACCCACCGAAACTTCGACTTTAAAATACCTCTGGTTCTCCTCAGAATAACACTTCTTCCTTTTTATATAGCTGGTCACTTCAAAAATCGAAATCTGCACATTCAGCCACTTGAGATGAATAAAAAAAGGAAAATGTGTCCATTGTCTCAACTACCCCAAGAATCGTATTTCAATCTTGCGCAAGAATCGGACATTTTTGTTCATCGGAAAACCTGTGTCCAATTAGACGAGGTTTGTTGTATTTTTATAACTTTGGAGGTCCTAGAAATTGACTAAAAATACTCCCCGCTCCAAGACAAATCCTGAAAATGGAGTGAGCTGAATGGCGGAACTTACGCAGGTTGTTTTGGGTAGTGGCCTCTGGGTATTAACATGATGCTCTTCGTATACCAGTTGCTTGCTCCCTACTCCGCCTTGAAGGGTGAATTATTGATGGCCAGCTTTATCACAGCCTGATGTTTCACAGTCCGATACCCCGGCCAGGAGCCGTGGTTTGTCTCGCCAATTTAGAATGTGCCCTTTAGAATTATTTCTTAACGGCACCCTATGATAAATCAACTGCAATAAAAGGTACAAGTGGATCATTGAAGCCCATTTTATCAGCACAGAACGCACGTACGCTATGAGTACCGTTTCGTGCATGTTTGCGGAAAAGCACTGCAAAAGTGACAGGCACATTACTTTAATTTATAGGTGGTTTTTTTTTGTCTGCAGCTACTTTTTAACCATACAAAATGGTGTTGACCTACATTGTGAGTGGTTGTTGACATTTGATGTTGGCTCTCAAGTGCCACAATGGATAGTACAACAGGTGATAAATGGTCCATCACAGGGAGTTGCTCAAAGTTAAACATTTTAACATTTATATTTTTTTCGTACGTTCGAGACTTGTGATTTGGTTTTTATTTGATAGTGTTGACGATGCAAAATTAAGAACTTGATGAAGGTATTAGTATCTGGATGGTAGGGTATTTATACATCTCAGGCAGGCAAATGTTGGGTATCTTAAATGCTGAATACGCAGTCTGTTGTGGATTCAAAACGTGATATGATATGAATGGACCGGAACGCAAATCGATTTACATTTTCATTGGATACAAAAAAATACGCAATTCCAAAAGTCAGTGATTTGAAGTCTTGTTTTCCCTTGGTGGTTGAAAAATAATCTAAAATAGAGTTGAAATGCTTCGTATATAAATTCATACTTGGTGGGAGCGAGGCCGATTGAGAATGCAATTTGCCTAATAAAATTGCACTTTGCATTGACAATTTTGCTTCACGTCTGCTTATTGTACCAGAATGCGCCTCCGAAATTATAGTATAATTTTCGAAAGAAGATTATATTTACATTACGCCATATCCATGCATCTTCTAATGAAATCTGAACCAAACAGCATCATTAAAAAGGCTGTTTCCGGCGATCCCGGGGACAGAGAGAACTATACAATACTCATAAAGAGGGGGATCGGATGTCAGCGTGAGAAGGAATCATTCGAAGAGTACGAGGTTAGACGTCTGTGTGGCACACAGACCTAAAAGTAGCCCGAGCCCTCGTACTACATTTAGTTATATGGTAAGAACTTCATTTGGGGCTCGTGGTACATTTAGGGACAGGGTTGGGGCTACATTTAGGGCTCCGACTAAACTTAGGTATAGGCTTCCGCTACATGGTTGGAGTTACATTTTTGTACAGGAATACATGTGCCGTACACGTCTTTCCCCAAATATTTTGAGATGGGGAAGCCATGCATTGGCAATGCTCCTCTCAAAAGTACATTAGAACAGATTTCTTTTCTAAAATGTACATTGCAGGTTGTTTTTTCTTCAAAAATTGCATGCCCCAAATGCAAAATTTTTTTCATCAATAAGAACCGCAGAACATTCTGTTTTAAAAACCAAAAAGCACTTCGATCAAACGTTGTGTATACAAAGCACTCATGTCGTCGCCCTAGTAAATTCTACGGTCACATCATCTCGACCAGTTCCCGCCAAAAGAGGGGGGAAATCGATCAGCTGAAACCGAATATTATGCTCCATATTTGTCCTTTTTTTCTCTCTTTTGGCTCGCTCCTCGAAGCGCGCCAAATTACCGTTTCACGGACAATTTGGTCAGCGCTCTGTGTCGGCATATGATGATCAATAATCATTCTGACAGGGGACGGGGGAAGTGAGGACGAACCACCACCGAGTCAGGTCTATGACATACAAATAAATCAGGCTGCGAGATTCGGGGACTGCGTATGAATGCGCGCCTCAACCTTGATTAAAAAAATCAAGCTTCAACTACACGTTGTAAAAATCAAATGCACCTCATACACCTCGTGTACCTCTGCACGAGGATGACGAACACAATGACGAACACGTGAGGCACAGGAAGTGCATGAGAAAAAACAAAAGTTACTAAGCTATCAATCACATAGTACTATCAGTGGGAGCAGGTTTAAAATCATTTCTCGTGCCCCAAGTCTATTGACTAACTCTGAACATCACCTGAAGTGCAAACCTCACCAAACCTACATGTAACTTACCAGAGTATACCTCACGCACTCAAACATGGCCATGTATATGCATGGCATGTAACACTTTTTACACTTTGCGCGTCGCACAATATGCTGTCCTGTTGAAAGTAATCAGATGGTCTTCAAAATTACACAAACTGATCGGGCCTGGTAGTGTTGTGACAAAGAAGACATTGAAAAGTGTACGCCTTTTCAGTTTGTATTATGAAAATTGGTGCTCAAACACAGATATATGCTATTATAAAAGTCGACTGAGCGACGACAGTATTGTTTACTGATAACCATAATGTACAGTACCGATACATGTAGCTACCGATACAGCTAGACGAGCAAATTAGAGCAGATACGTTTTGGCATAATTTCACAATTAATTTTGATCAGTTTTCAAACTTTGTATTAATTTTTTTTACACCGCAGGGGACGACAATCAGAGCAATTTTGAAACATGATCTTTACGCCAGCAACACGCGAAATTTACCACTTCCAAACGGACGCACCGAATGTTTAAGATGACGGAAGAAATAGCCTTCGGTCCAACCGGTAAATCAGCACATCCGGAAGGCGTATAACCCGAGGGAAATAGCAAGAAGATATCGATATCCTTAACTATTGACCAGTGTGTCTGCAGGATATTTTGGCGTCATGCCAAGACTGGTTAAGCAAGGTACTGTGTGTCAATTGCATGTGCGCAATCGCAGTACCACGGTGTCTCAGTACAAAAGGAATTGCACCGGGCTTAAACTGAAGGATATAGGCCAACTGGTTCGAAACATTGTTGTAATTTTCGCGAGTTAGGGAGGTTGAATTATTTTGACTTAGGTTCCAATGAAAGAATAGCCATTTCACAACGTTTGATTAGTGGAGAAAACACCACCACGGTCACATTATACATTGGACCAATTGGTGTTCAGGCTAGAAAAAAACACAGAAAAAAACCTTGACAGTTATCCGCAACACGTTATTGCGACCTTCAGAGGCAGTACATGACAGACGAATATAAAATAATAACCTTGACCTGTAATGCGTCCATATTACCGTGCAGAAAACAATACATTTGACAACTTTGTACCCGTTGTCAGCCTTTTATCAGTTTCCTAACATCCTCGTTTCATCCTCGTTCTCAATAGTTCATCACTGTGCACTATAGGCACGGTAATATGCCTTCACTCGGCTGCAGTAGTCTATACTACTGTATAGGCGCTTTGCAGGTCCATTTTATTTATAATACGTCCAAAAGATGGACTGCTCATGAGCCCAGAACCCTGCAAAGTAAATTTTCACAGAAACCAGAGGCAAATGCCCGAAAATTCTAATTCTAGGCCCAATTCACGTTGGCGCTCCGTCCACGATAGCTTACAATCCTACACTGAGAGGAAGGTGCTGTCCTGCATCTTTACAATTCCTCGCATGGTGCACTTCAGAGCATCTATAAATGGATTCATGTCGACGCAGGAAGTTTTTGGCCTTTGCACCTATTGGCTAATGGCTAACCACTTGCCCTTGATATTTTACCTTGTTATGGAGGACTCCATGTTTTACTACATTGTACCACGTGATACCACGTTACACCACGTGATACCACGTTACACCACGTGATACCACGTTACACCACGTGATACCACGTTACACCAAGCCTAAACGTGTATCTACGGCCAACAAGCTCTTGTTTTAGGGGACCTGGGGCCAATTTCACGGAGCTCAGCACACAAATTTGCTTAGCACAAAAATGTCTTACTTAATAAGAACAGGTTGCCATCCAAAAGGACATGGGATTTTCATGCTAAGCAAACAACTGCTGAATACCAGTCACAAGCAATATACATCACATGGGAATTTGGTTGGTAATCTTGGTTTTTATCAAGGAAGAGTTTTCATGCTAAGCAAGTTTTAGTGCTTAGAAGCTCCGTGAAATTGGCCCCTGTCATGAGTTGATGTGACACAGCTGGCTAGTGTCTCCCTGCATGTTAATGGCCATTTATTTATCGATATACAATGGTTGTATAACTTAATTCCAAGCGGAAACAGGGACATTTTAGTACAACCTGAAAGGGCCCACAGCATCAGTAATGCCATCGACGGCTGTTGCATAAATGATTTTTAAAATGCGGTTGTGTTTTACCAACAAAGCTCACTCTAATGTCTCAGAAACCAGTCACAAGAGGGCGCTAGATAAATTAAGTGATGTACCGGTAGTAAGCGTAATCATTAAGCTAACCACTCTGCCATGAAACGGCCGTCGTGTAGAAGAGACAAAACGAGGAAAGATTTTGCGCGGGAAATTCCAGCAGGGGGAATTGTCAAAATAGCGCTTGAAAGGTTCAATCGACCGCAAGGATGGGGAAAATCGAACATTTCTAGAGGGCTGCTTGTCAGTTATACACAAACAAAGCGTCGATGTCGGGCTCGTTCCAAGGAATGAAGAGAGTTTAGCAGTTGTTTTAATTTTCTGCAGCCATTTCACAGGTCGTTGTTCTCGTCAAATGGGTTCTGGACTGTTCACGGTGAACTTTTAGTGATACTACGTGTCCAATTGACAGTCAATACGATATCGCCAGGAAAAAAAGCATTCGCCTGAGACTTTTGACCAGTGCATTAAAAGACACACATTGCCCTGAAAGCTCCCAAAATTGTATCTCTTTGTTTACTTACCTAACCTATTTTCAAGGACTGTCTGTGAAAATGCTACCATAATGTGCAATCTTTACGGCGAAATGTGACATCCGGACATTCAGACTGGCGCCGCACATACAGTGCTGCCTGTACGCAACCACAGCGCCGAGGGCACCACTCTGAATTCCAAAATGAATCAGGCGGTAAAATTTCAACCGAAATGGCTTAGGTACAAAACATGAGAAATGACTATACCGGTACTGCTGCGTAAAACACGCTGATTCGACTGGGGCCCATTTGCTATATGGCTATAAACAACTTCTGTTATCAGGTGGCGGTGGCAAATCTCTACACGGCTCCAATACTGTTTGAAGACGTCATTATGACGACACTTACGGGTTCATCGGATACCCCAAATTAGTTCCCCGCCCACACTGGTCAACAGAATGGCCAGCTTCTGTCAGCAACGCTACGTAGTCGGAACAAACATGCTCCAGAATAAATGTGTTTTCCCTAACGCAGTCAAAGTCTACGTTTTCAGTACTCGCGTCCATATTAAAATATATATTTTATGGGTCATTGGCTTTTACATGCACCTGAATACACAAAGATCAGCACACATTTTCAAAAATTTCCCAGGACACACAGGAGACACCCAATACAATTTTCCGATAACATGTATATCTAATAACAGTTTAATTGATAGTGATTCTTCCGAGGGAGCATTTTTTTATTGTTGAAATAACTGGCCTGCCAGGAAGCGATCCTGGGAAATAATTTTGGTGGACAACGCTAATGGACAGCCCCCCCCCCCCCTAAAAAGGATTAATTAACCTTTTAGTCACTGTCGAGCCCAAAACGTAATGCATTTGGCAGGTTTTAGCAAAATCCAAAAGCTAGGTAAAGTTCCACTTTGGGTTTGACGAACCACCCTCCCAGTCTCCGGGCAGGCTACGGTCCTGATCCTGCGTTTCTACATTAAATAAATATAGTCTAGCCTATACACCATAAGAGGCTACAAACGTTGTGCAAACGTTCGCGTGTGTGGAACACATCTCTGGTTTGGTTTGTCCATATAAATCATAAAGAATTCGATAATTCACCAGCTAAACACAAGTCGCGGGCTTGTTCCCCAGCATACCCGACTCCCGTCCGGTCGCGGTTCCAGAGTCGTACACGTGTTTGCCGAGCAAATTAAGCGCGAAAACAGACACTTTCGCGCCAAAAAACACCAACATGAAAGGAACATGTGGCGGGCCAGAGTGAAATGGAGAAGGTGACAATTAGGGCACATTTTTGCCCCCTGGGCTTCGCGACTTCTCGCGACCTCTTGGGTTTTTCATAATCACTATGGTGATTGTATATTTCTGCCTGTAAACCGTGGTTGATAAAATCACAATGTTGCATGGCTATGCATATTTAAATTGTATTAATTAGATTGTATTGTATTTTGGGCATTGAAGACACAGAGAGAAAAGCAAAAGAACTTCAGACAAACCGCAGGTATGGTATAGGGTTGGAACCTAAAATGTGGCCAACCCCACCACTCCTCCGTTTGTAGCCCTAAACATTATTTAGCTTTAAGTAGGCCTACTATATTACAAACCTCTGATGGTTAGCAGAGCATGTTTATTGATGCTGTTCTCATGTAAATTGTGTCAGGCGAAATTCGACATCCAACTGTATTCATGTTGTTGTCGCTTGTTTTCGGTTCCTTCTCATATTCTGCAATTCCCTGTGCTCTAGGTCTCATTCGTAGAACGTTTGTGTAGCCATGCATGTTATTCAGTTTGCAACATCCGGTGTTATATTTGCAGAGTTGGAGCCGTGTTTATAAGCATAATGCTTCGATGGGCTCCTTCACATACATGTGTCAATTAAGGTCAAAGTTAAGTATTAACTAGGTACGCCTTATTTTCTAATCCCTTTGGGATAAACATAATTAGGCTTTGAAACTTTGCAATCTTAAAACCTTGCGTTCGTTTCTCTTTAAAAAGGCAAGGTCGTTCTTCTGAAGACCGGTTTAATACTGTATTATCAACGTTCAGAAAAATTTCCCGATTCAAGAGGTAGGCCTAAGTGTTGCATTTGAGGCACTTGGAATGCTACAAATGAGACAAATTCCTCATTTCAATCATCTCGGGTTCCTAAGTACTAGATTTGTTTAGAGTGTGGCGTTTCAAACACCAATGGTTGTGCATCCCGCCCCATCGCAAGCCACTCCAGTCAAACGATTACAATTTCAATACATTGTTGACTGTCTGATAGCATCTGCGTCGTTTTGTCTTCCTCTTTTAGCAATTTTGGAAAACTGACTAAAGGCTTTCTGTCGTGAAATTTGATGTGCCGTTTCCTGTGCTTCCGCACATTGGGAACTCAAAGACTTGCAGATGTTGTGGTTGAAACAATGACAAGCACATAATCATGTATTGTGAAAAATTCCTTTAATTCGGTGCAGAATAGCCACGAGACAAACGGAAACAATACAGATATCAAAATCCTCAGACAAAATATCATTACTTTTCTTCGAATTTCCCCATGATGAATGATCCGTCGCTTGTGGCGTACGATCTTAGAAAGGACTATGCCTTACAATGAATTATTTTTAATATTCAATCGGAACGAGGGGCATTTGAGCTGGGTCACCTGTCTATGCCCCACCAGAAATATAAACTGTGCATGGCATATAAGAAGAAAATAACAGAAATGCGCATCCAATGGTATGGGCCGTGTATTGCTGCAATCATAATAAGAACAATACAATAAATAGTTGTGACACATCATACCTTTAAGCAAAACGAAATATACACTTTCACATTTATTAGCTTCTATGGGTCCTTTTTCAGCGGTCCGCATCCAAACAATGTATAAACTAAACTCGCCATTCAGTTCAGTATTTTAAATAGGTTATCAGACAGATTCAGTTTCATGCGAGATGTTGCGAGATGTTTTTATGTGTCAAATCCCTGTACGATAAAAAGAAAAGAATGGCTACAGAAAAATATCTCTGCCTTGAGGTTGTCAAAGGAATTGAGACAAGTTGCGCAGGGAAGTCCCTGTTTGTTTTCATTTCGATTGAAGTCTTGAACGCTGTGTAGCCTAAACTTTAGGCTGCACAAACATGAGTATACATTTCCGCAACTCGGCGGCACAGTATTGATTTTACTCATTTTCTTTGACTTGAAACGCTCGAGAGAGGGCGCTCTTTTGTCACCCGGGTCACTGTAAACAAGCTGACATGTGACCCGACATGATAGGGTCTTATAATTCGTTGCCCCCGCTCGGCACTATGACACATTCGTGGGAGGCTGAACTGGCGAAATTCGATCTTTGGTAAAATGATCTAATGCTGCTGAAATCCTCAACAATGAAAACGAAGCCTTAAAAATGGTTACGAGATCACATACGAAACTTTATAACAAGAGGTCTACCATTATCATTTACGCGGTATTGATGACACTAGCTGATTCATCAGTTATTGATCATCGCCAAAGTTAAACTCAACAAAATCCCTTATTGGCCTATCTTTAATTTAACCACGTTTTGTCCCATTGGCCTCTTGAGGGGTTTCATTTTTGAGGAAAAAAAACAGCATTTTCGGTTTTGAAACTACGCAGTTTGACAGATTCCAAAATGGCGGAGATCCCAAGCGTGGTCACAGACCGTATCGAGTAACCACGTGGCCAGCAACAACAATTGGTCGCATGCATGATATGTGTGGGACACGCATATAATATCACAGCACGTCCCAGGCCTATTGTACACGTGTGTCCACGACATAACTGCCGTGACGGTCTACACTTAGAAAATATTTACATACCGACAACTTTTATTTCCAAAACACATTCCCGGTATTGTGGAATAAAATTCAACCCTTATATGTGTTATATTTACAATGAAACAAGGGAAAAAACTAGAGTATTGACGTCCGGACATTCAGACTGGTGCCGCCACATAATGCAGCCTGTACGCAACCAAAGCGCCAAGGGCACCACTCTAAATTCCAACAGTTCGATTTTTCGGAACCAAACTGGCGTCCCCAAAATTATTTTCATCAACGATTTTCAGACAGACGGCGCAAAGGTTGGTCTTGTGATTTATTATATTCTACTTTTTAATGATCTTTTCAACCATAGCAATTTGAAGACGAACGCCTTTTTTTGTAGCCTAGTTGAGCGCCTACAAGGCAATGGTGTCCCTTTTAAAAAATCGGATTGTATCATTAAGAAAGATAAAAATACTGCGGTTTCAACAAGCTCCGGGCAAGTTCACATTTTACCGAGTGTTTTACAAAATGTAATAAGGTATCAAAACTGAACAACAAAGTTTTGATGTTTCACACAGTCAGGTTTGTTGTGTTTGAAACACAGGTCAAACATACAATTAAACATACAATTATTATGCTATATGATTGAGTGCTCTTGAAAATTATCACATTTGCCGTCACCTCAACGTCAAATTTTTTCTTCAAGTGATTCATTGTGTTTACTGACAATTTAATTTAATTTTGCTGTCTCCGTTTGTCCGGAACTCCTAATAATTCAGGTTGATCTTCCCCATCATATTTCTGTCTAATGGTTAAATTATATTTATCTGCGTTGATTGATTACAGAGTGTTTTGTGTATCCCCCACATTCCTGTAAGCGCGTATACATCAACTCACACATCTTTGTCTGGCGCCCCCAGAAAAATTATATTAGTGGATTTTTCAAAACATGTTTTCCTCGATAACGATTACAATCTTAACCCCGGTCTTAAATCATTCAAAAGGATGTTACGATTGGAACACAATGTTATGGGGAAAACAAGGAACTTCTTTCGAATCGAGCGCGAGCCGCAACGTTTGGCGGCCGGGCGACTCCGCTCTGCTGCTCGGCTTAGTTCCTTTGCATCAAGCACCGGAATCTTGGAATTTGAACCCGGACAATTAAGGCCAAATTGGGGGGAAAAGGCAAACATCTTTGGCGTCATTTTTTTCCTAGAAAAGAAAGAAGAAGTCCATTTTGATTTGTTTTACTTGCCTCACTTTCTGACTGTGTTTGTACTTCTCAAGATGGCTTTCCGTAACAGCAGAGTCCACAAAAACACGCAACAGATTATGACTGGTTGGAACTGTCTTCACTTTCTCTAGTTCTTTATTTCTGTTTCTTCTAATTCCAATGTTACTTATTGTCGGTTGATTATTTATGGGATGTCTCATTGCAAAGCTTTTAACTTTTAACTATCTAATGCTAAAAAAATAGCAATTCAATTTGAACATTTGTTTTTTGTTTTTTTAGGACGATACATCCCAAGCACGGACAATATCGGAACCATAAGAAAGTGCAGGCCGCAAACATGTAAGAAATTCAATAATTCCAGAACAATTGGTGCAAGCTTATATCAACTTTATCAATTGAATTATACGAAGAAAGCGGCGTTTACTGCACGTTTACTCTTAAATTATCTGCATAGTTTTTCCGGTGCACCGTCACTATGTTTACACGAAATCAACGCCTACTCCAGAAGATAGCTAATGATTTACTACAGGTCCACTGCTTTTTGCTTGTTGTCATTACATCGTTGTTAATATATTTTATTAAATTACAAATTCGCCACCCAAAATAGTTCCCGCAAAAATTGCAGGTTGTGCGATATCGTGCGCTTCACCATGTGACTGTGTGAATCAATTTGAAGCAAATCTTTGTTTTTGATGTATAGGCCTACGCACTGTTATGCGCTATTTCGCTCACGTATGTTTGCGAGACGGGCGTTAATTACCTTTTCTCTCATGAGCGCCCCGTCGAGAGACTTCGAAATCTCAACTCTAGATGCACTGTTGCCATGACAAACAACCCCACGCACACTCAATGAGACGATCCACACTGTTGAGAATAATTCTGCCATCCGTCCGACTAATTGCTTAAGTTTTAATATGGAGTGGAGCCCCTAAAGAGGATATGTTGATTGCTGACCCGCATCGTGTTTTCCTCTGCCGTGAAATAATTTTTAAAAAGTCCAGCCCGCTGGTGCCATTTGTCTAAAAGTCGTCACTGTGGGGAGCAAACAAATCTGATGTCATAAGAAGACGGTCTTATGACGTCAGATTTGTTTCCTTCCCGTAGAGATTTTATTTTATTCCCACTATGGAAGAGGCACATTTACATATCTTACTTCTCATTGGCTTATGGAGTATGAATAATGTTGTTGGTACATTCCATTCTTGTTTCGGAATTGGACGCCAAGGTCACGAAGATTTGATTCTCGAAATGGGGCCTTTCTAATTTTAATAAAGATGCAATGTCCGCGTTTTAGAGGGTATAGACATCCTGACATTTGTTGGCATTACTTAAATTATGAGCTGTCCGATGAGACATTGCATAACAAAATAGACCGACGATGAATAACGGATTTAATCAGTTTCCAATTTCGAATTACCGGTATTAGGAGCGGGATGCCTCGGTCACTGCTTTGAAAGAGAGCCTGAAAGTTCACCCCTGGTGGCGCGCATCCGGAGACGTTTAATAGGAAAATTAACGTGTAAAACTTGTAAAATTTGCAATTATTTTGGGTACATAAATCACCCCCCCCCCCAAAAAAAAAGGCCTTGGTTAAATTATTACTAGCATATCAATTTATGGAACTACTAAATCGCCTGACGCGAAAGAGAAATATCGTGCCAAAAATTGATCTCTCACTTCTGAAAGTCTAAAATACACACGGCAATAATTTTGTGGCAATCATTTGGTAAAAACTGAATTTTAAAATTTTAAAATGTTATTTCTTTTCTGGCTTCCTTTTTGTTAAATAAACGTACAGGACTCATTACCAATTTCGAAAGAAATTTAATGTAACCACTGACAAGGACGGTGAGTGAGGCTGTACGCCAGACACTCTAAATTTAGAACCCGTCAGCTATAAGTAGGTAAAATAGAAACGCGCGCTTCGCAACTTCTACATTCTCGTTCTCACGCGAGTAGGCGAAATGAAAAGGAAAGCGCAAATCGGAGTTTCACCTGGATATGCTAACAACGGATGTTAAGGTCAAAAATAATAAATTATTTCCTTTATCCCCTTTCTGCGAGTGTTTTTCCACAATTGTATTTGAAAATTAATGACATTAAATTCCACTCTAAGTATTTCGTGGGGGTGGTTAAAGTAAAAAATCATTCTACCAAAAATGTTCATAATATATAGGCGGGCTGCGCGACCTTTTACTTTCAGGCTCTATGCACAGCAGAGAGGCACAGAGGTTAACACTGATGAATTATTCATGTTGTATCAAAGAATGACCAATGGGAAGCAAGATACATAAATGTGCCTCTCCCACCGAGGGAAAATTACACTGAGTTCCTGATCCAACGGAAGACGGTGAGGCTGGGAGAAGATGCACATACCGATGTTTATCGCATCTTCCCCGGTATCTAAACACATCTTTCCGGCTATGATACGTCTTGAAGACGCCAATGTCTGTTATTATTTACTCCGTCGTATATCTACGGCGCACCTAACTGTTTGATAATATTTATCCGCGCCGTCAACTTATTGCAGTGGCATGGGCGACACTATTACTAATAAAGACATTATATTTGTACATTTAAATGTATAACTTAAAGTGCACAAAATACGGGAAAACGTAATGTAATTAACAAAATGCAGGCGGGCAGCTATAGTAAATATGAGTTAGATTTCATGAAAACTGATGCAAATAGGGGCAGACCCAGGACTTTTTTCCGGGGACAGGCCCAACAAAAACTCGCCCACAGGGCATCGTCTAAAGGTCCGAGAATAAAACAAAAAGGTAGTTAGTCTGAGATTGTTTAAAAAAATTAACATAACATTTTCTTAAAATTCAAATTAGGGGAGGGTAGCCAATTTTCTGGAGTGTTGTACTTCCTTTCTTATAATTTTATTTCTTGTATATAGCCACTCGAACAAACAAAGTTAAGGTAAATTTGTACTCTAAGTTCCTGTGTGTAATGTACAGTGGGTGACATCACAACAGCATCCTCACGTGGCACGAACAATTTGAGTAACAAAATTGACCATTTCAAGTTCAAAAAGGAAATTCCACTTTGCTTACAAATTTGAGATGCATTGATATCTGAACAAAAATATTATATATTGGTAAAATTATGTTCATTACAATGCACTTTTAAAAGCCAGCACGTCTTTACGGTTTGTTTATTAAACTATGCGGGTGGAATTCGGCGACTCCGTCAACTGGTTCTTCACCGTGACGGCTCTGGATATGATACGTGCACCCAGCAGTATTACGTAAATGTTATAGCAATTTATTAACTCCGCTCAATAAATTTGTGAATGCTATCCATTTATGAATATTTCACTACCGATCATACTTAGCATGCACAGTCACACTGTTGTTGCTAACGTATACTAATTGTCATGTTATACAGTAGTTTCTGTATGTAATTTCAGAATCTGCATGCAAAGACAAAATAGCCGTTGACATATTTAATAAACAATTATTCATCTGGCGTAATACAAACATTCAATTAAACCATCGACCACTTCAACTAAAGAAGCGACACGGTTTTATCAATAGATTCTTTTCCAAACAAGGAGTAACTTCTCAGAAAATGAAGAAAGTGTGGTTAACAATCAAACCTTGTAATATCAGTTGAGAATAGCACAAGCAACAAGAATCCACTCCCAGAAAAAAAGGCTTTTACCCAAATTGGGCACTAGAGGGCGAAATTCGCTTGTAATTACAATCACTTATCTCTGTTTAAACAGCCCTTATGTAAGTACTCCCATTTTACTAGCTGCTCTCTATACTGTGAACGAGGATGAAAGTTGGCGGGACAGGGTTGGCGAACCTATTACATACACCTGGGTGGAGAGAAGCAACTTGTGACAAAGTGCCTTGCTCAAGGATACAATCACCATGACCCCAGCCTATACACGCACCAGTCGGAGTTAAGCCTGAAACGGACTGCTGATTTTCATACCCGCATATCACAAATGCCAATAAGATAACTTCTGTCTCGCGACTTGGTCTTAATTTGATCAGTCCCGCGTCTCTCCGTCACTATCCCCTCATCACATACAATTTGCCAGTTATGTCATGAGCATAGACAAAAATAAAGCACGTCATGGGTGTTGTTACAAGCCATATCGTGCCCTCTCCTTTGCGCTGTAATTGCATATCTGCAGCGCGTTTAATTCCATTTCTGGGTCTCATTTCAGAGTTACAACATTACATTGATGCCAGGGTAATGCGATTTGAGTTTGACTTCGCTTAGGCGAACCTTAGAGGAGCGAGGTGAACATCCTTGCCAAGCGTTAACCCTAACAGACCCGAATCCTCCAATTTCAATACGATTTTTCACACCAGGGAGTAAGGATTAAACGACAGGCTGTCCATGCTGCTTGATAGTTTGGAGATAATGACAACCTGTTTTTATTAAACGAGATGATGATGATTAATGTTGTTTTTGGCTCATTATTTTATTTTCTAAATTGCCCACAAAAATATCGTGTTCATCATAAAAGTGAAATTGTGTTGCAATGCATCCTGGGATAAAGAGTCCTACATTCATGGGGTCTGATATTCATATGACAGTGGTTCATATATTTACATACAAACCCATTGCTACTATACAGCAATGGCCTTCCACTTGCCTGCATGCAATCACACTGCATCGAAAAAGAACAAGTGACATTTAGCTATTATTACTAGGCGGGTTTGTCCTCAAACTTTTGAACTCATTTTCACTACGGCCCTGCCGCTTTCGAGATAAAGGTCGCACATCCTTTGATGTGAGTAAAAAACTAAATAGATCTGGTTTATCTCATGCGAATTGCAGCTGTATCGAATGTGATATTCCGCTTTGCTCATTGCATGCGATGCCATGTTATTTCAATTTCGCACAAGTTCAAAAGATATCTTGCTCTATAAAGCTAGTCATGTATGTTTATACGGTACACTGTCCGAATAGGGGTGGTAAAGGTGTTTTATCCGTTCTTTTTGGGCGTGGAACCCAAATTGAATTGCTCATTAGTTTACATTAGATAACATATGAGCTTTCCAATGAGATCGACTGAGGATAAGTAACATAATAGTAAGGTTCAATTTTTGCAATAGGGGCGGGACGCCCCTAATTGTTACAGTGTTAATTTATAGGGCAATCGTCGCGCGTAAAGACAAGAATATACTGCAGAATGTATAGTAGGCGTTTGTTGTTTTTTCCGAACATTATTCGTTAAACGAATAATTTGCAGGAAGATATCCACCGAATTGAACTGTTCAGCCGTAGTAAGGACCTTCCGCTATAGTAGCCTGTATTAGAGAACACGAAACAATTTACAGCATAAATACTGGTCCGAGTGATAGTTCAAACAAGGGAAGGGTCAGATCCCGAATGGAGCACACGCCCTCCCCCCTCTAGGTCATAGATGGAACTGGCTTTAGTAAATAATTTACCCCCCGCCCCAACCCCCCTCCCGGTTTGAATGACACACCCCTCACAGTTTCGGTTGATTGTTTTTTTATGAACCGAACGTGAAACTAATCCAGCCCTTTGTCCCCAAAACCTTTACAAACGACCTTTAACCAAGACTGACAGATGTTTTGGGGAGTTCTCTTTTAAAAAAACATTTCGCAACTAATCGATAATATAATGTGATTAGCCGTTATCCTGTGTGTATATAGCGCCGGTAGCGCTAGTATAGAGGTTACCGCCACGCACGTCTGTACATTTCAGTTCAGTATCGTTTTCCACACACTATATCTCAATGACACCACAAATCCATCAGCCTCAAGCTATTTAAAAGCTCCTGCACTATGGACATTTTGCGGATGTTCTTTTAGAGTTGAACAGAGTTTAAGTTTCTTCTGTCAAGGCCGCCCAAATTTTGTAACAAATTTTACGGCAGGATACAAAGTAGCATGGAGTATAGGGGTTGCCAGCCGTTATGAAAAGGTTCTTCGTTACCAATACTCTACTACTATAGGCGGTCCAATGTGGACTGGTGACGTAATGTGCAAAGCGTCTGTATAAACTGTTGATGGCTTTATTTCTGTCCGAAAAACTTATTCTATCTCCTACTAACACAACTTTTTCAAACGGACACTAGGCCTAAAATCTCAGATTTTTCTAGAACGGACCATTGCGGAAGGATCGGGTAACAAAAGAGAGCGTGTGCTACCTTTTAACTATTTTGAATCAAAAGTAAAAAGACAAACTAAAAAAACGTCCAGAAATGATTTCAATCCCCTAAACATTATTTTATAAAATACAAGAATGTTAACGTAAACCCTAAAAGTTTAAAACAACGTCTTCGGAAGTGCCATGTCACAATGCGGACCCTTTCTTGTAGTTTTTACACACAGGGCTACAGTGACGCCATTGTTGTTCGTCTGATGACGTCATGTTTTACTCATGAATATGAAATATGCATTAACATAAAAAAGCAATATCATTTGTATATCTAGAATGGGAGACTTTCAACATTTTGAAAGCTTTTACAAGACCAATGTCGCCGAATTTGTCTTTCTTTCTTTGGGGCATAAATGAAATAATATGATCCCCACAGCGATTTATGAAACGGTTTAATCATTAACAACCCGAGGCCTTCAATCTTGTTTCAGTATGTTAGGTTCATGCAGTTATCGACGAGGCAAAAGATAACATGAATTAAATTGAATTTGAAATCACGGCGGGGCCGTATGAGGTGATTGATTGCGATTTTATGGATGACAACTTTTTCCTAATTGGCGATTTCGATCCGATAATAAAGACATTTATTTCCCAGCCTCGTCATAGTTAGTGACATCTCTGTAGAGATTTAAGAATCAAATATATCGCTATTTTACAACCGACTGAAGAAAGACTATTCTTCCAAGGAGACAAATGCCTACCACTGTTTAACTTTCCAAACACTGTATAACAAAACAGCCTAAAGTTTTACTTAGGCAATGATATCAACGACACTGCGTTAAACACGGGATAACAATTAATTTAATAACTATCACAGCCTATCAAAAACTCTTAACACCAACTCTCACAGTTTGTGTGTGTTTCAATATGTCATTTGATAGGTTTTGATCTGTACAGCAGCTGGGTCGATTTTGGCCCTGAGAACAGGAGGGTTTTAATATACATGTACATATATTTCTGTATAAATATATACAGAAAGTCCCAACGCTGTAATTCATAGAAACAGCAATTGAGACCACCAATATAATTATTTTCACAGTTTTCTCAAACCTTTTAGCACTCACACGCGTTCAAGTTTGAAATTAAGTGCCTGTCCAATTCATTTCAAATATTCAAAACAGAAACGAAGCATTCCTCTAATTTACACGGCCAAAACAAAGTCAATTCGGCCAACGTGCTCCGTCCAAAACCAACAATTTAACGGCCTTAACTACCGGTACACTATTAATTTTGGCGTTTCTGTGTGACCAAAGTCCATTTCGTAAGTTGTCTCTACTAAATTGTTGCCCCACAAATAAGGCAAATTAGGCCTAATTCCCGAGAACTGCGCCACAACAAGATCACAAAGGACACATTCCTACATTTGCGTCTGAAATCCTCCAAGTTCTGATTCCTAATGCCCCTGTCACACATCGCCGGATCGGCCCTACGTACAAGAAACGGATGGTATTTTGTTTATCCGTTGGTCAAATCGTCAATCCGGTGGACAAAGTGAGGGTGGGGGTGGGGGCAGGCCTCGACTGGGGTCCCCGTCGCACCGCTCTCCCATGGATACGCCACTCATACACAGGCCAACCTAAGGTTTGTTTCCAAACAACCTCAAAACAGTACTTCGGATTCCCCATTCCAAGCTATAATTACAAAAAACATGGGTCCTACAAGAAATCAATGGGTATACTTTTATTGTTATTTTATGAGTTGCTCCAAACCTCTAGCTATAGGCCCTACATGCCTATAGTCATTAAAGTGATATATAGACCTACATTTGCAGACAGGCCAATGTCTATACATACTGGATTACATACATTGAAACACAACGTTTTTTAAATAACCGTTTTCAATGCAAAGCCAGCGGCAGATAAAGCAGAAGAAAGACTACTCACCTTGTACGATGAAATAGGTCTCACTACACGGGACCTGTTGTTCAGAGAGTTCCAGACCGTTCACTTTGAGTCCACCAACAATTTCACTTCTCACATGAATGTCCCAGCCAACATCTAAACCCACACACTACCCTACCAGTTGTCTCCTTCGCATTGGCCAGAAAGCGCTGTTTCTGTTACACCGCTGCCCAACGCCGTCAGAATGTGTCTGCGCGGGATCTCTGTGCAAGTGCAACATCTGCAAGCGCCAACTGTTTGTCGTCAGGCAACATTCGTCGCTTCCCGCCAAAAAGAAAAGTACCTGATCCTGCAGACGCGTGACAGACCGTCTGCTCTCAAAGCGTGGTCTGCAGAGAATGCGTGACGTGGCACGTTGACCGTTGCTTAAGATTGTTGGAGATGATTGGCGCTTTGGTCTCGCTGAGTCGATTGACTTAAACGCGATAAATGCTGAATTGGTATTGGACCATAAACATACCACTCTCATTCCACGATCCACTGGGCTTCTTCCTTGAAAAAAATCAGGGTATGTTCCCAAGTGCAACAATTTAATTAAAGAGGAGTAGTGGAAAATGTGATCTTATTCAAGCTTATATTAAAGCCTTCCCCCAGCACGAGCTGATTTTCTTTTTATGAAAGGACCATAAATAGGCCCTAATAGATATCCAGTTGATCTTGTTTTCACACATTACATGTATAATGACTTATAATTTGAAAACGATCTAAATACTTATTTCACGCTGCCCTACACATGTATTTACGTCAAAACATATCGCACAGTCCCTTTAAAGAGAAGTTGTGTAACTTTGAGCTTTATACTCAGCTTATAATTCTACAGCGATTTAATGTTTAGGCATTTTCAAAAGTAAATTTAGGTTTGTAAAAAGTCTTACAGCGCTATTCTGGACATTGGCGATAACAACAGATGGATTCCAGAGTGTCTAAATGTATCGCCGCGGGAAACCAAAGCAGCTCTTACATAAATCAACAGTTATTAGAAATAAATCATGCAAATTTGGCTTAACAAACGGTTTGTAAACAGTAGCGAGCGAACACTCCAGATTCTAGCCACCGGCGCGGTCCAGCGGCAATTTATTACCCGTTGTCTGCTGGGCTTGGAGTACGGTCCTCCTCGCAACCACCTCGGTGCTACTGGGTGATACTTCCTCCCCCCCGGTGTCGGTGTAATGTAATCATCTAGGTGTGTCTTCCGCGTGTTTACATGACCATTCCCAACATGACTGAACTAACAAACCACTTCTCAGACGACTCGAAGAGTCATTGCAGATGTCAGTGGAAGGGATACCTTTTTTAAAGGGATATGCAGACACTGTTTCAAAAAATTATATTGAGCAAAGTTGTTAACAGCCGTGTTAGTCTGCTATAGACACAAAGATCGAAGGTAGCCCTTTAAACTAAAATTAAAATTACGGCATGACAGCTTTCACAGCTGCGGCTGCTTCATCAGACGCAATGAGATGCATCAGATGACGTAGCTGTAGCTTTTAGGCCTATACACTAAAGTTTCTGCCGTAATTTTAATTTTAACAAAATATGGATATGGGACTTTTGTAAAAAAGGATTGATAGCCTACACTGATGTAGTTCTAAAGCGTTAGCTCTGATTTCTATTTTAGTTGAACTTGGTTTTTGAGCGACATTGCACTTTTCTATCAGGATTGTAGAAGCTGAATAGAATAATTGTATTCAAGAAACAAAATAAGCAATAAGACCTCAGCTTTTTGTTAATATAATAAAGAACTAGCATAAAAAACGTGTTCTCTTTCAAACAATGGCTTAAGAGCTTATGAATATATTAGATAGATAGCGGTATATACAGATAAAGCGATAAATCTATTTTAAGTGGTAATTTAATGAAAAGGGTCAGCGTTCGATATTTGCACTTGCTGTACAGTTAAATGATACTTAATATTTCTTAAATTACACCTATAGGTCGACATTTGAAAAACAAAAATATTTCAGTGTGAAAACCTTCGGGAATCATCTCACAAAAGCAGTAGGCCTATACAACAGAGAACACAATTCCAGAAATACATCGGTGGTCAGGGTATTGGCATACCGTCGATGGTGTATTTTTATTGATATGTGATGTTTGCTTTCATCATAAAGAGCAATTAATCAAACTCTCTTTATTTGTATCTGGGAATTGTTTAATCCGCGTATAGGTCTGGCAACGTTCCAAAGTGCAAGAGTGACTTTGTTTTTCTCGATAACAGCCCGGTGTCGTGGATATTAATGTTTTCCCTAAAAAGAACGCATTTCGGCGGGATAATTTCCTCAACGTGTTAGTCTCAAAATACTTCTCCTGCTAGTTAAGAAAGTCAAAATGTCCAAGAATAATTGTTTTCTTAATTCAGAACTTTTAAGGAGTATAACAACGTTGAGGGCGCCATGAAATTTGTGCCGTAATTCAAATACTTATACGTACTATCATACACCGTGCACTTTGCCGACCGGGACGCGATTTTTCCGACAGCGACACGATCATGCCCACAAAATCAACTCATGGGGGATGTCACACCCCCACATCCCCTCTATCGACTCCCGTGTACATCATGGTTCTTTTTTTATGAACATAAGGCTATGGCAGGTTTCAGCCCAAAAGATTTTCTTTTTTTTTCAGTTCGATTACCGTAATACATTTGGGAAGTTTCTAGACTAGCTTGTAAAACACAGATATCACATTTCCGCGGTACGACAGCACATCAGAGTTGTAATCAAGTCAATCACAAGTCAATCACAAGTCATCACAAGTCACTTCACAGGTGACTTTACAATTCTGGTCTCAAGCCATGTAACAAGTTATTCAAACACACTATAATAACAAAAGCATTCCTTTTTCATTGTTCATCCCATGTAGCTTGTGAGCTGACTTGTGATTGACTTGTGATCTGCCTTTTCATCTGACTTGTGATTGACTTGTGATGACTTGTGATTGACTTGTGATTGACTTGTGATTGACTTGTGATTGACTTGTGATTGACTTGTGATTGACTTGTGATTGACTTGATTACAACTCTGCAGCGCAGGGTGCCGGCGTACACCAGTGACGGTGTGCCGATGGATCATATATCGACTTTCCCGTTCGATGATCATGTTTGTCCGTGAAAGTATGATATCCCGTCAGTTATACATTCAAAAAGAAAACAAATCTGAAGTAGACCATATAAATATTGTATTTCGTGTTGGCCGGATGCCCACGCCAAGCGACGTGTCATACGCCGTGTTCGAAAGCACAGTTTTGACAACACGAAAACTCAAACGTCGAGTATAGCTGAAAGGAACCGCGCCATATACTTCAACTTGTTTTCATACATAACTATGTCTTGCGAAATACACAAATAAAATCTAAATGCTTGTTTTCGGATGAAGTAAAAAGGACTTGTGCAACAATGTGAAGATCAGTTCTTTTAAAATCTACCCAGTTTACTCGTACAAGAGGGCGCTATTTTGTTTGGTAGTCAAAGGAACCCCATGTCAGAACAGCAAAATAAATTTGCATTAACATAAAAAGTTTATGTTACCTAAATTTGTAATTGTTCCCGATATTAATTTGTTACAAAAGTACTTAAAATTTATTGTAGCGTGAAAACAACCCGGATTGGTTCCTTTAACTCGATCCGGCCTCGTTTCCCTCATTCACACGGGTCTTTGTTCCTCGAACCAGCAAATTCTCAACCCATCCGGGGGGTTAAATTAATGGTGCGCATCCACTGACCCGCATCACCCTGTAATACCGTACTCTTCTTGGGACTTTTCCCCATTGCATCTGACGAGCGGTTTGTGTACTTTTCGCAAATCGTTTGTAGGGAACCTGTCAAAGTGGAACTCTGTGTATACTATACACCTGTCACATTTTGGCCATTTTTTGGTATAATGGGCCCTTAAACTTTGACGTATTTCAGTTAAATAAAAATTAGTGGAATTGCCACTTACATGCATATACGGAATTATTTACCGGATAAAATGCTCATCAGATTTCCTTTCTTTAAATTAGGCCGGTGATACTGTTCTCGCCTTTCATCCCTGTGACCCCTACCCCACGTACCACACCAAACTCTACTAAACCCCAGTTAACCAGTTTTCTTTAGTCGAACTTCCTCAAATCGAATCCGTCTCTCAACCCCCCCCCCCCCCCCCCCCCCCGCCCCGCCTTCCTACTCGATCATGAAGAGTCCGTGGTCTAACCGATACACCTTATCTCCCCCAAATCAAATTTCACTTATTAAAAGAAGTGCAGAATCCAAGCGCTTTTGTTGCTGCTAAATTTCCATTTAATGCCATGTTGTTTCCACACCTGGATGCAGGGGAGACTTTAAAATAACATGATTACGGAATCGTTCACTTTAGCCTCCTGGATGTTTGCAGACTGACATATTTCATTGTATACACGCTGCACGCAAGGAGGGAGTCTCCAAGCTGTCGCAGGCTGTCGCAGACAGTCGCTCAATGTATGAAGGGAATCGGTTTCTCCACTTCACGATGCGTTTCTATACGAAGTCAACGTTGACATATTCCCAGCGACGCTGTAAATACAGGGATCACAGACAATCGCCGACTGTCTGATGGAATCGAATTTCTACAGTTAATTAAGAGGCTTTTATATGAAAATATATACCTAGCGAGGAGCTTGAGTGGCGATTGCAATAGTGCACGAACTCTGAAACATGAGACTGGAAAAATAATCATCCGGCTGCCGTCTTGAGACGAATGAAAAGATGTTTGTGTCGGGAATTCGATATAGGAAGCTTTTAGTAAAAGCAAAGGGGTTGGACTTTGAGTGGCATCCGGGGGGGGGGGGGGGGGGGGGTGACTATAGACCAATGCATACATTGCAGCACGAAATGAACTGAAAGTCTCACTATGGCTTTCTGGGTTACAACCAGAAACAATTCTCGCTGATAAGTCAGTTTTGGGATTACAATTTTTTAAACCGAATTCAATCTCAAAATGTTTTTGGGTGTTTCCTTTCTAAATTCAGGTTTCAAATGTGTACCGGTTTATACAAACTTTGAGCTTCATTTTCTCTAAACAAGGGCTCAAGACTCTAACAACTTCAAAAGGTTATAGTGGGGCTCATTGCAATATTTTTTAGGAAATACAACAATCTCGATTTTTCAACTTTTGCTACTTTCCAATGTATGGTGGTGCCAGATCCTTTTTTTATGGCTAGCATTTCGTCCGGAAGCAAAATTGAGGATGTAATAAACGGCAAATTATCAGGTTTTTTTTACAACAATATGCGAGTTTTATTTATATTTGGGGGGGGGGGATACTATCACTTCTGATACGAACATCTTGACTTCCTATTTTTGAACTCGACTTTCACATTATTGTCCATCATCTTGGACGTAAAAGTACATGTATGGGTCATTCCATAAATTTGGTGTCCAAAAGTGTGACATTTTTTGTGTCCCCGTTACATAGTGACATGTATAAGATTTTTCACTTCAGGACACATTCTTTAATGCCTTGTCTCCAAGAGTGATTATGTAATGCAAAGTACCTGCCAAACAAGTACAAAACTTTAATACTTGATGGGAAATTACACCGGTCTAACAGGGGCACCAAAAAAGTCACACTTTTGGACCCCAAATTTATGGAATGATCCATAATGCAAGTTTCTTCCTGTTATGTAGCCATACGGCCTTAAGGGATAGATCATTAGTTCCCTCCGCCTCTCCCCTTGCATTATGCTATGTGATGTTTTCCGGCAGAAAATCTTTATCCCTGGCGTAATCTAAGTGATTTTCTAAAATGTCCCTTTAAAAATGTCTCCCAGTCTTGCAAGTATATTTGTTACCTCACAGGCAGGGTGTTCCAGAGTGTATTTGGCTTATATGATCTGGGGAATCTACGAGTTTGATTTTGGAGACTTTCACCACTTCAGTCAATTGTGATCAAGTGTTGAAGAAAGAAGGAAAAAGTTAAAGAAAAAAAACCTTCAGTTTCAGAGAACCCATGGAATCGGGTAGGGACTGAAAACCCAATCAACTCGTTGATTTATGTGGGATTTGAACCCAGGACTCAGTATAGTGGGAGGCGAGGAAAATACCACTGCGCCAATCCGACTCTCCTATTAAATGTGAAACACGCAAAGAAATTACGACACATGCAGTGCAGATAAAGCCGATTGCTTTCATGTCATTTTAATACAAAGATGTTAAAAAGTAAAAAAAGTTTACAAAAAAATTCGCTGAGAAAAGGTTGAAATCGATCACCTACACGGACTGGGCCTATAAATGCGACGGTGTTGTGGTGTTACAAATGTATTACATTATGTAATAAGGTAGTGAAAGGTTGTAGCTTAATAAGTACGAGTGTTACAGCACTGATATAGGTTGAAAGGTGAAGACGATGTCTCGTCTCGTCACATTGCGGCTACCTTTAGTACGGTTATAGTACGAAACATTAATAGCTCAGTGCGAAATTTGACCCTGTGTCATAGATGCCTTGGTTTTTATGGATCTCAGTGACATGTAAATGTAAGACGCAAGATAGCTACATTGTTAATGAGCTTTAACAAAGTACATGTTAAATGTTTAAGTATTTTTACTCTATTAAGAGTTTGCTGCCAAAACAATCTTTCAATTAATGCTTGATTAAAATAGAATATTATTGTTATACGTACGCTCAACCGTTGGTAATTTTGCGCTCACTTCACACACGAAATCAAGCTCAGCCCATATTGACCACAGACACCTTTCTAGGCCTTAAGTAATCAGAGGTGGCGACTGATGGTCAAGCCCAGGTATTTTTAGCAGACTTTGAGGGCGGTGCATACGGCGTCCGGAGTCAGATAATCCTCGATGACCAGGTCAACGAGCGAGGGCAGCAGATCAGCAAACTCGGTCTTGCACTGGGGAAAAGAGCGGGAAGGTTTAGTGGTTAAAATGAAGAACACATCAGTCCTGAAAATATCAAACAAACTTTGGGAGATGGGACTGGGTCCTTGTTTTAAGGTAGAAAGGAACACTAGAAAACAAATGCTCAACGAAAAGACCATACAAGGTCTGCATAATTTACATAATAATCGTTGCTATTTTCCTTTCTACAATACTCTTATCAGTGTCAATCAGTATATTTTTCACTGCTATGATGTTAGTCGACTCGATCTTCGTAAAATTATGTTAGTCATATCCTCTGAAGTTACTGACAAACAACACTGTCTTGAGCTATTATTGTACTTCTTTGCCCACATTGTACCAGTATAAGAAATGTACACACAATGTTCTCTAAATGTGTTTTTGCCGGTAGCAAACATGTACGTAATATTAAATGCGATTTGCACCCGGAATATATTTGTAAGCTACACGTATACGGCTGTTTCATGCTACACAGCAAAACCAGAATTGGGCATATTTATGTATGGTTTATTTTAACCAATCAGTTTGGCTCACCTCAGCGACAGATGTAGCTGGAAGTCTTTCACAGAACAAGTTGGCAATTGTAAGTAGTTCCTCACTGACGGCATCCTGCCAAAGATACAACAAACAATCAATATTCAAATATGCAAATACTTTCCCAAGTTTCAATTTAAATAAAGCAGTTCCTCACTGATGGCATCCTGCTAAAGATACAACCAAATAATCTCTCGGGACAACACTGAGTATACAGTTATGAAATACGTCGGTGAAGGGCTAAACCCAATATTGAATATACAACCAACAATCATTATTCAAATATGCAAATACTTTCCCCAGGTTTCACTTTAATTAATGCTATATTTATCCACGAAATCCTCATTCGATGAATTACGTCAATACTGCGGAATTCTTTGCACAGTTTATAAAAAAGAGATTGCTATTCAATATGGTGCCATGCCAAAAAAAAAAAAATGATCACCTTGTTTTCCTCCAAGTACTTCTGCAGCACACCAACCGAGTCCTCGCATGCGTCACATACCCAGGTATTCTATAATAAGGTGAAACCGAGGCATCATAAGATTGAAGATCGCAAGTTTTGGGACTCGATCGATTAATTTTGTTTATACACGTTCGCCTCCGAACACTCGAGGTACTGAGCTACTAAAAAACGAATCAAAGATACCAGATGTATGGAATTCCTCTTGAAGCAGGAAAGGTCGTAAGATGAAGGTAAACATGCACCAGGCAAATAATTCCATAGAGATACAGAACGAGGGAAAAAGCTATTGGCATAGCTTTTCGCCCTACATCTAGGTACAGCTAGAGTACATGCATATTTGTGGGAACAGGCGGAAAGCCGAGTTTCACGCTCAAGCACCCTAGGCACCAAGCCATTTAATGCCTGCTGAATGTGACTAGTTCTCAGCCCATTTTACCGAGCCTGAACATTCGGACAAGCAATATTTTCTGACAGGCAGCGCCATTAGCCTTTTTGGGATATGGTGGACACAATAGGAGGGCGCTATTTGATTTGGGTAAACCTTTTGTATATGCCACAACAATTTTACCCAAACCACATAGCGCCCTCCTATTGTGTCCGCCATTATCCCCAAAAGGCTAAAGAAATTGGGCCCGGACATTTCCTGCAATATTCATCTTTTTTTTGGTGCAGAATGGCGCGTCGCTCGGCCATTTTTTTTCCAATATCTGGAAACCCCTTTTGACATAATACATCTCTCCCTATACGCCGGTGGTTCTACGGCCAATTTCTTGGAGCTACTTAGCACAAACAAACTGCTTAGCATGAAAAGCCCCTGGTAAAACTGCATTACCAACCAGCATTTAATGGGATAAAGCACTGAGGTATTCACATGTTTTGTGCTCAGCATAATAGCATATGGAGTTTTGATTAGTAACCTGTTTTTACTAAACATGCAGTGCTTTTTTGTGCTAAGCAATTTATTTACTTTCAGCAAGATTCGACAGGTGGGATGATTTTCGAGATTAAACAATAGAAAAAGCAAGTGAGGTCCAGTCATGAATCGGAGTGTAAAGTTTATACCTCAACGTTCTCATCTACAGGCTGCTCGTTCACGGGTTCGACATCGAAGGTGTGGGCCTGGTCAAAGTCATCTGAAAATCCACAGAAACACGTTTTGTTAATAATTAAAGAATAGACTCGCAAAAACTAGATTGAAGACGCCGTTGCTGTGAAGAAACTTATACGGCTGTTTGCTGATGCACTTCTTTCCGGGCAAGCTCAGAAACGTATCATTTAATAGCGGTATCAATTTGTAGAGTTAAACGATTTTTTAAAAATCTTATTTCCGGCAAAATTTTGAGTTTTGAGAAATCTTCCCTTAATACTGAAGGTGTTTGTTGTTTGATTTATTTCAGTAGTAATTAGAGAAGAGGTGAGTAGATTGTTTCCATTACACCTCGCTATAATTATCCCTTTGCGGCCCGCCATCTGTGAGGTCTCGGCCGTGCCGCACTCGCGTCTCGTAAAACAACGCGCGCCAAGGTTTCTAGATGGCATGTGTACGTGTATGCGCTATGCATGCAGCAGTCTTCAAAAGTTCTAGTGCAGAGTCAATAGGATGATTTTAAAGATGGCGGGCAAAAGAAATAAAATGACGTCAATGCAAACGATCTATAATTTGTTTGTGTGTCTTGATATTTTGTTGTGGGTAGGGATGTGGCCCTCCTTTTCTTCCCTCTCCCCCACCCCCACCCAGGGGCAGCGTCTGCTACTTACTGGTATTGATGACAGTGCTGATACGAACTGATCTCTGCTTTCTGTTCCCCTTCGAATACCAGGGTTTCACCGGGGTAGCGCCCTTGCGGTTCTCCAGGCTGGGCTTCCTTGGGCTGGTTCCCCAGGGACGAGCGCGGTCATCCTGCCGGTTGGGGCTATAGGGATTCCTGGGGTCGGGATGGATATTAAGGCTCGGGACTTGGGGGGATTCGACATCAGGGATCTGGACATCAGGGATTTCGACCTCCGGGATTTCGACTTCCGGTATCTCGACTTCCGGGATCATGGGTTCATCGGGGAGGGCTGGCTTTCCGCTAGAAGGACGGGGCCTGAATGGCTTCGCGTTCGGCTTCCACCACGGCCGAGTGTTTTCTGGTACGGGCATGTCATCTGGGCGGGGACCGTGGTCGGGACCGTGGTGCGGGTGGTCGAGACGTCCGTGCGGATGCGGACGGCCCTCCCAGCGGGGGTGGCCTGGCCGGTGCCACTCGTGATGCTTACGGCCATCCTCGTGATGCTCACGGCCATCGGGGCGGGTGTCGTTTTGGTCCTCCCGTCCGGAGCCATGGCGACCGGGCTTGTAGAAGGTTCTGAAGTTCTCCCTGTAGGGGTGGGGTCTCGGGGCCGGCTCGGTATTGGGACGGGGCCTGGAGGAGCTGGGGCGTCCATATCCAGAGAAGCCCCGGGGGACGCCAAGGAAGAGACGGCTGAACATGTCCATCGGGGTCATCAGGCCACTTGATTGGCAAAAGCCAAGAGCCTTGCAGGTTTGATTGTTCTGGAAATAAATAATTTATCTTACTGGTAAATTTTGTAAAATTTCTTCCAAAAGCACATCCCCACTGTTTGGCAGAGTTATAATCAAGTCAATGATTAGTCAATCACAAGTCAGCTCAAAAGCTACAGGGGGTAAACAGTGAAAAGGGGATTGTTTGTCACATAGTTTGTTACATTTGAATACCGTAGCTTGTGACTTGGCTTGAGACTAGACGTACGATGTGGCTTGCGACTGACTTGTGATGCGGCTTGTGATTGACTTGCGATGTGACTTGCGATGTGACTTGCGATTGACTTGTGATTGAATTGTGATTGAATTGTGACTGACTAATTGACTTGTGATTGACTTCTGATGACTTTGTGATGACTTGGTTACAACTCTGCTATTTGGTCGGGGATAGTCCATAAAATGTTTTTATACTGAACAAAGCTGCAAAATCAAACTTAAAAATATTCTTGAATACGCGGGTGCGTATTCAAGAATATTTTTCAGCAGGAAATATTTTCGGGTTGACTTTTTTTCGAAAATTGCATGTATTTATCTAGCTGTACACGAACCACCGTCAATGCTTACCAAATACTCGTTGGCAAATGCCTCGGTCACACCTGGTAGGTTCTGGAAGAAATCCCGGCACTGGGCTTCAACTGGACAGATAGCACAACCCTCCGCCAACAGAGCTGCAATCTCGTCCTGGAATGAGTCACATTTTAGACAATTATTTTTGGTTACAGTGTTAAACAAGTTGGGCATGCAAAATCACCTTACATATAGAACGGAAACTAAAATTACTAGATTTTGAATGTAGGCCCACGATGTAGAAAAGTTCCAAGCCTGATTTAAGACAGCATTTCCCTTATTTAAAAAAAAGTCTACTCTAGAAACAATCCACTTACAACAGAGTTTTATTGCCTTGAAGTTGTATTTTAAGATAAACGCATTTTTTTATTACATGTAGTTTTATGTGTGTTAGCCGTACCAATAATCCTACAGTGTAACCCAATTTCCTTAGCAATTCTCCCGGATTATCTCATTCTTGTGTGTATTTTATTGTGCTTGCTTTTTCTTTTTCGTGCTTCTTTAATCATTTTAAATGTATACAGGGCCCGAAGGAAACTAGTTTCAACTGTTTAGAGGAATGGAATGTTGTAAATAATGAAATTTAACATACAGCGCCCTCAATGCCATAATAAATTTTGGGCAAACGTGGCGGCGCTCTTCAGCGCGCACGTCAGAGGGAGGAGACAGAGGGCCCGTTTGTTTCACACGAATCCGGATCGCGACCAGTGATCCAGCCGCTGGTTCGCTCCATCCCCTAGGCGATCCGGATTCGTGTAAAACAAACAGGCCCAGAGCGGGTTTTGACATGGAGGTGTCCCAAAAGTTGGCACAAACATGGCGGATTATGCGTACACTCCACACATATAAACAATAGCCGCACGCGCCGCGCCACTGTGGTACTGTACACGCAGTGGTCAGCCATGTTTGTGCCAAAGGAGGAAGTTGTCACAGCAACAGAAGCCACACTTACCAGCGCCTGCGTGTTAGTCAGTGCTTGGTGCAAGGCAAAGACAATCTCATTACATCCGTCGCACAAGAAATCGTTGCCTAGGGCATTCCTGATCACTGCACAAGAACAAAATAAGAGCTTAGCTGAAATGAGTCTTGTCATATCAGAGGCCAATTCCACGGAGCTGCTCAGTGCTCAGCACCAAAAAATTGGCTTAGCACAAAAATGTCTTGCTTAGTAAAAAACAGGTTACCAGCGAAAGGTCAATGCAATTTTCATGCTCAGCAAACAACAGCCGAATACCCATCTCAAGCAATATACATCACATACAAATCTTGCTAGTAATCCTGTTTTATCGAGGAGGAATGTTCATGATAAGCACATTTTTGTGCAAATTTCTGTGCAGCTCCATATAATTGGCCTCGTTGGTCAGTTCAAATTGCTGATTCAATTAATACATTTCACATATTACATTGTCCAGTAAAAAGAGACTGCATGTCATGCACGTATATTAGCGTCAGTCATGAAAACCTGAGGCACACGACGTGCAAGAGATTGACCCAAGCAACTTCAGCCAATAGCCGCCAGATTGACACTCCCATCTTACCACTGACCCTATGTAAGGAAACCTAGGATAAAAGTAGTCCCCGGGAACAAGGTTGACAAACCTATTGTATTTGGGAGTGTTCATAGACATTTTCACATTAGCCCCGTCTGCGCACTTCCGGGCTGAAAGCGAGACTCTCAGTGCTAAACAAACGCAATGCTATTTACAATTCCATTCATGCATGAATGAACACGTCATAAATGGCAGCGTAGGGCACATTCACAATAGTCAGTTGTTTACTTAGCACCGAGATCCTCGCTTTCAAACCCGGAAGTGCGCAGATTGGTGCTATTTTCGTCAATAATTACGGCGGCTCCAACTCCAACAGCCAATGAGCTATCCAGTTTACATAGTTCTTAGTGATTAATTCCTCCTACTTACTTAGTTTGTTGAAGTTTCTCTTGATGGACCTGTGGAAATACTGCAGCAGGTGTCCGAAGCCCGTCCGTGGTGGCTGAATGATATCCGCGGCCGTGCACAGCGTCAGATCTTCGCAGATCTCCTCGGGTGTCTGAAGACCAAAGTGGTTAACGATTTGTTCGCTGAAGAATAGCCCTCACTTCAAATGACGTCACACTGTGTTTAACTTCTTGCATTTTGGTATTTGTTTTTCATTTATTTTTGAAATCAATTCCGGTACAAGTTGAAAAATGGGCCATTACAACTTTAATAACGCTCAACAGAAACGATGTTCAAAATGTTCACAAAATTCGAGAGAAACTTTATGTTTAATGCATGCATTCCTTAAAAAATATACTAATGTGTTAATGATCTCTTGCACTACGTGCTATAAAGGTATTAATTGTTCTAACGTTAATCTTAGCTGTCGTTGAAACAATTCATAATTCTGATTTTTATGAATTGCGAAATGTCATTATTGTCTCTTCGCCACATCCCGATTCCCGTTTCCCCAAGAAGAGCACAATTTCACTGCGAGAAGAATGTTTACCTGGTTTTCGAGGAAGTCGATAATTATCGGAGTCCACTCGTCAACATATTCCTTGCACGTTTCGTTGTAATCGGGTGGCAACTCGGCGCAGATTTCATCAAGCAGCTTGATGATCTGCGGATAAAAAAGACGAAAGATCAAAGTCAGTTCGAAAAAAGCTTTGCGTTATGGTAAAACACTGCCCTCTGCTGAAACATTTCTCTTCAGAGACCTCTTTAACTCACGTGACTAGATAACGCTCAATGTAAACAATGCCACTACGTGTGGACCGCCTTAGAGTGATCATCGTACATGTAGAGTAAGATGAATTTACAGTCCTACATCATACAAACGTACGTTGAACAGAGAAGATGTATAGATACAGTAAACAAAATATGGTGTCAGAGGTGGGATTCCAACAAAGGCCGCATTTGGAAACCGGTGGTTATATCCTTGAAGGACATGGTGTTTGTCCCAGTGCATGAATAATCTGGACCAGAGATGACTCTACTAGACAGCACTGTCTGCCAAATTATTGTCCATGGACCAAATGCATGGAGCTGCTTATAAGTGCAAGTTTTGACCCGGCATAGAAAACTTTGGACTCCCATTGTCGCAACTCCTATCAAAAGCTTTGCAAGTTATGTACATCTACATATTGAGCCGCAGACCACACCCCTTCAGGCACTACACGTGACAATATACACACCTGTGATGAATCGTTCCCAAGGAGAGCCTGTACTTCCGCGATGACGACGGTGCAGGCCTCGCAGACGATAGAATTCCCGACCGCTTTGTCCACGATCCCAGGGACAGGCATGAGGGGCCAGTCATCCTCCACGCCTGGGAAGTCGATCGGTTTCCTCCAGCAGAGACCTGGGGAAAAGGTCAAAGTTTACGTCTAAGTTAAGTGACAAACATACAGTACTGATTTACTGTGGTAGAACTTAGCTTGTGAAATATCGACCAATCACACTACATGTAGTTATATTTCGATGCGGAACGTGCAAAAGGGGCGTGGCCAAATCGCAAATGGGGGATGTGATCCTTGGTTCCGGTTTTCCTCTCTTGTATGGACGTGTTTGTGGTGTACAGATAAACCTGTGTAAAGTGGCCACCTACGGGACCAAACAAATTTACTACAAACAATGGATAGTTGGCACTGTGTAGGTTGGGTACATGTAATTATGTATACGACGAGACCATCACAGGCTATCCACATTATGCAGGTTCCCTTTGTATGAATATCAAGGTTGTCAAAAGTAGCAGACTTGATCGTTTATCGAGGACTGGAAATTGTGGGAACAAAGGAATTACATGAGATGACAGTATGTCCTCGATTGGAAAGTTGTCCTCGGTTGGAAAAGGTGTACTAAACCAATGAGAGGGGTAAAATGTGGGACTTATAGAGCTCCCCAGCCTGCCACGGTACCGGTATCTCGGACCTGGTGATAAATCCAAAATCAGTTCATTGGGAAGGCGTACGGGACTTGTGCAAGTTTTATGTGACCTTTTAACCCCGCAGGCATGTCACGGGCGATCAGGTGCTGATAGGTAGTTTACAAACTTTACATGTGATGGGAATTTATTTTGCCGGCTCCCACGCTGTTTGGAGTGGAGAAATATTTCTCTCATAAACTGTATACATTGTACAAGGTCAACAGTATTACGCGCTACAATCTTCGTATAACCGATATATTTTCCAAAAATAAACATAACACAGAAAAGTTTACACGTGCAACTGATGCAAGGCTAAAAAGGTCACTCGAGGTCAAGGGCTACGAACAGCGGTGGTAAGTTTGGTCACATTTTGAATAGCCAAGAAGATCACTCTTACGGCTTTCCTGGGTCCAGATCTAAATAATGCCAAATAAATTATGCCAATTTTCAGACCTGTAGACCAAGGCGGGGGTATTAACTTCCACCGTTGGGGAGACCAACTCACCTCTCCCTTGAGTGAATAGAAATAGAGCGTCACAAAGTGAAGAATTGGCGCATTCCTTAGTGTTGGAAGTATTCAAAATGTGTAAACAATATGAGGATTTATTGTTTCACGTTACAACCGAGTATGGTGTGACGGGAACCGGAAGCTGAGATATTTACCCAACAGTGTAAGATTATTATGGCTAAAATGATCTAAGGACCAAATTTTCTGGGATTTCAGGACATTTGTGTCTCTTCAGTTTTTAACTTGCTGGGATAAAAAACTTTAATTTTTCAAAGCGCCAAAAGTTTTGTAAGAAAAGTCCGGGTGTCACTTGCCAACTTGCGTATGTCGTGGTCGTGTATATACGATTAAACTTTGAAGGCAACCTTATCCTAAAAGTTTGTAATACATGTAGTGTTTTAGAAAGTACAACTTTTAAAGTGTCATGTCACATCGAAATTGAGAGAAACGTGAATCATGCATGATGACTAACAAGGCCACAACATCTATAGCTTCCACATGTATGAATCAGGACGTTGACCTTGGTTGGCTCCATTATTATTTTATTGTTGGTTGTGATCTTGACTCTAGAACAATGGGTTTGCTTCGTTAGTCACGTGACATATGCACTTTTCACAGCAGAAAGCCGGAAGCGGCTGCTGTTTTTAATAATGAAAGAGAGAACACGTACGCACGTCATTGAAAGTGAGAGCGCAAAAGTTATTATTCTGAACAAGGTTCACTATCCGAAAGCCAGAAATCAAAAGCAGAAAAAAAACAAGAACATAATTTATTTTAAAAACTGTGTCACAGATAATCTGATATTAGGTAAAACTAACGCAAGTAAAGGGTTAAGTGGGAAAAACTGTTCATCTCATCGCAACACGAATAGTTGGTGCCTATTTGAGAGAGGGAAGTAGCCATATTTCATCAACACGGCAAGCCATCCTCTTCAAAATAAATGAGACTGGGGTAACCATTTTGAAAAGAAAGACGCCTCATGTCCTTTTCTTGTCAAGGAATACACTTTGGAAGTCTAAAAAGAAGTACTAAATGACAGCCAGAGCAAGAATTTATTGCAGTTACACCACAGCGTTTTTGGTGTCCTAGGGAGACCCTTTTACATCCGGAAACAGCTGACTATAAAACAAAAGCGAAAGAACAACATATCTGTTTGACTGTCTGAACTTGAGGTTTCACTTGAATGGGAACTTGGGCGAAAGTTCGAATTCAATGTCACTGAGTTATTCGAGCAGATGCGTAAATGGTGGGATGGCACGTTGGCATTGGGGCGGGGAAATATGCCCCGCCCCTCAACAGAAGCATGATCCTTTCAAAAGAAACATTATGTTAGTTAGTAATAGTTAGTTAGTTTGAGCATGGAGGTTTGAGCATGTCAGACTTCAGAAAATTACATTTAGCAACGTTTTTATCCAAAATTGTCTCCGAGGATAAATTTCCAACCCTCCAACAAGGGATCGGATGATGTAATTTACAGCGTTTTCTTTCAGCGGTTAATATAGGTTTTCCCGGCCAATTTCAACAAAAATTCATTCAAGTTAATACCCGGCTCATTCAATTTCGTTAGAAAATAAATGCTGAGCTACACCAGCATTCAAGAGTTAAAAAGGGTCATTCACTTTCAGCACTTGAGCATTCACTCTACAAATACGATCATTCAAATTCAACTGGTCATTTAGTTCATTCAATTTCGTCAAAGCAAGTCACCGAGGCTGGTCAACCATTCAATTTCATCAATGAGCAAACATTTTCCAAATGTTTGCATTCAAATTCGTTTGTGATGTATGCGCTTTCTGATTCGTATTTAATGGCAGGATACTCTAAGGAGAACTTCATTTCTACACTAGTTCCGAGCTAAACACACCTAGTAGGCCCTAAATAGACGATTTCTGAATCAAATATGGCATATATGGAGAGGTGATCTCCTACAAGAAGTGGCCCAACAGAATGTGGGAGAAATCACCCATGACAAATGCGTGAGATGGTACAACAACAGCCAAACGTACATGCCGAGATGCCTAGCACGTCAGAACATTGATGGTTAAAGAAACAAGTTTGAGACAGAAACGAGTTTAAGATAAACGTGCAAAGGGTAAAAAAAATGGACCTGTGAAAAAAATTTCCACAGGGAAACAACATCATTATTCTAACGTACCAATGACCCCCTTGTGAATATAAACTCATGTTTATATAACAAATCCTTTGTAGATTTTCATTTTGACATGGTTGAAGGAGACGTCAAAAACATAATAACGACCCATACAAGCAATCTCAAAGCAAAACCAAATCATTTTTAAGTGCCATAAGTTTGTAAACTGTATTTTAGTGCCTTTAAGACACATATTTCATGTTTAGTCAAGGGGTAACAAAGGCACCAGTAACAATTATTGCAATTAAGACAACAATAATTGAATGAAACGCATAACATGGAAATGCCTAACAGGGAACAAAAAATACCAGTAAAAGAAACATGTTTCACTTTAAGCTCAAATAAGTCGTATCATAGGCCCTACTCGTGTTGAAGTTGAATGCTCGAATGTTGAAATCCGTTGCCCATAAATGAAAAAGAAAAAAACAACAGCTACAAAATCCTGAACGCTTCGATGACTCTGAATTTGATTGCACCTATTGCGAAAAGGTGGTATATATTCAACATAAGAATGGCGATCTTGTAGTCTTGAATGCCTATTAACGAAATGGAATGAAAGTAATGGAATCATGGGTGCACGAAAACGAAATTGAATGCAATAATATCGAAAGAGAAACTCTAGTTTGATTGAACTAGAAAAATCGCGTGAATTTGAAAGCGTGTTAATGAAATTGAATGAATTTTTGTTGAAATTGGCCGGGAAAACCTATATTATCACAACCATATAAATAATCAGGAAAAGCGTTTTTCGTTTCGCAAAATGCTGCATTCACTGCATTCCTTGCAGGTCAAATGTGCAGTGGCACTCAGAGTGTGCCTGTTTTTCCTTTGGAAGGGAGAGGCTTGCGGAGTACTTTGTTTTTGTGCGCAACTATACAATCATGGAGATCCAGTGGGGTGAAAGCTTTTAAAGGAGCTCAAGCCTCAGTTGGGGGGAACAGCCCCACGACCACCCCACCCACCCTCCCGCGGCTGCATCCAATGTTGTTCTAAAAGATCCAATAAACAAGCTCTTGATGCTTGTGTGGACTGACATGACGCTCTGTGTTTTTATGCTCTCGTGGGAAAACATGCTTATTGGCGTTCCTTCTTTACTTGGAAATACTGATATGGAGCGACAAACCAGCTGTCGCTGTTGTTTTCGGCTGAAGTTTTGTTAGCTCCGCGGCTGATGTAAAGGCTTCCGGCAAAATTTAATTGTTTATTGACATAAACTTTCAATCCCTGGGAACTGAAACCACCAGCGGCTTAATTTAGTAGGTATACCGCCAGGCGCGAGGTGTGCATTATTATGGGATGTCAACAGGGGTGTAGGTAATTTAAAGCACAGTAAGCCAAGTTACTTTGCATACAATCGGGATTCATTATCGGGGATTAGTGCTTTGGGGGGCAGCCTGTCAATCATGAAAGTCTTTTTTTGAGTTTCGAGATAAGATGAGTTGAGTGTGACCTTGGAGCTCGTGTTAAATCGGCACATTGCCTTGAGTCGCCGAATTAAAACCCTATAACTCCCTAGGTGGTGTGAACAATTGTATTGAAATTGGAGGATTCAGGGCCGTTAGATTTGCTACAAAAACATTCGACTTTCAGATTGCAATGGCTGGAAAGATCATTTAAAAGTAGAATATATCAACCTTTGAAAATGCGCCGTTTGTCTGAAAATGTATGGCAAATAAAATTTCGGGAGCACCAGTTTGGTTCGGAAAAGTCGGACCGTTGGAATTCCGATTGGTCTACAGAGCTTTGGTTTGATGCCGGATTGTGTGCGGCGCCAGTCTGGATTTGCGTATGGATACTTCGGTTTTTGTCCTTACTTTCTATGTAAATATTACATATTTTGGTAGAAATTTTACACTCAGACCTTGGAAATAGGTTAGGTAACTAAACAAAGAGATTAAATTTGGGTGATTTCAGGGCAATGTGTGTCTTTAAAATAAACACACCGAGGTGATAATTGCAGACTGTTTTACTGCGGTTGGAAACGTTTCTATTTTCCTGAGGACCAACTTTAAAAATAAATACGATTTGCTCCACATTATTCAGTTAAACAAGAAAGGGTATGTATTTCAGGCAAGTCCAAATTTTATAGGAACTAGCTGTTATGCCCAAAGATAATGAAAACGTGAGTTTAATGGATTTTCACTGGCCCTACTAACGAATTTATTTATTGGCGACAGCCAACATAGGGCAAGATAGCTCAGTTGGTAGAGCGCCGGTACGGTGTTCCGGAGGTCGTAGGTTCGAATCTCGCTCCTGTCAGTTTCTTTGTTCACACTGAAAAATGTATTAAAATTTACCTAATCAGTTTCCCTTGTGGATTGTTTGACGAATTATAAGTTAGAAAGTCGTATCCTCATTGAGTGATCCCCACAATGTCGCTTCCCATGTTGTATCGTAAAATAGGGTGTGATCCCTGGCTGTACGGCATTCTGGGTTTATGACTTCTGACTAGCGCCCACCCGAACAAAGATACTGACAATTTGGGAGACCGCCAACATATAGGGCAAGATAGCTCAGTTGGTAGAGCGCCGGTACGGTATTCCGGAGGTCGCAGGTCCGAATTCCGCTCCTGCCAGTTTCTTTGTTCACTTTGAAGAATTTATTATATGGAAGAAAATTATTTTTGAACGAAAAAGATCACTTACGACACTGCGCACTGGTTTTCCTAAAATGTATTAAATACGCGCGAAGATTGACATTATATAATACTAATATAACGTTGCAATTCACAATTTTAAACTCATTCAATCTGTTGTTTTCATCATTGGTCGATTTGTATATGTGAAATATTTCTTCGGAAAGCTCACAATAATTTAAACAGTCGATTTTAAAATTCACTTGTCAGACTGATACACAACAAAAGCGTAACAATTAAAATTTTAACGGGACGAATCAGTAAGATTTATGCGCGTGTAGATCTGGCGTTGCAAAGCCACGGAAAGGATTGTGGGCTTGTACTTCATGATGAAAATCACGATAAACAAAAGAAATTCAATCAAATGGATTCAGCACGCGTATCCCCCCTTTCTGGTCTCATTCGTAGTCCATCCCTTTCTAACTTACTTTGTTCTACCATGGTTCTACTGCTACCCCTGATATGTTGGACTGTACAGATATTGCTGAAACATGAACATGTACCGCTGCAAAACGTTTGGGCGTAAAGCATACGAGATTTAACCGGTTCAATGTGTTCAAATGGAAGCTATTAATTAAACTCTGAGCCTGCATAGGATTTAAATCGAGGTTTTCCCACTTTCTTCGTGTAATTCTTTTGTTTGTACTTCAACTTTTGGCAACCCCTCTCACTGATTTTATACACGTTTTCCAATCGAGGACTACTTCCGAGGACAGCATATTCTTTTGTTCCCTGTCCTCGATTTACACGATATAAAGACCACGGCAGGCAGTTTGGCCGACAATACACACATATAACTTCCAGAATCTTTTGAAATCACTGTTCGTATGGTGTATGTTATTGAACATGTGGACATACACGTGAATTTATCATACTGCCACAGACGTCAAATTTAAACTTGATATTTTAATTTGTTGGGGAAACTACAACAAATATGTGCTAACTTCCTTCCGAGCATCCTGAAGTCAGGATTATCGTTAACGGATAAACCATAGAGCAGGGAAACATTTTCTCTATGGATAAACCAAACCTTACACAAACAAAACAAGCTGAAACTTACCGCATCCCACGAGCGTCAACAGCAGCAGCACTGTGCGGGAGTCCATTGTTCTAGACAGTTCACCCGTTCTCCTGTTGTGATGAACAGCTGACAGCAACACCGCTTTTTATATCAACTTGTTGAACCTGCGGGTTGTGTACAGCGAGTATGGATGTCAGCCGGTCACTGCTGACCAATTAGGCGCCGTCTGGAACATTAAGAGGATCAGGACTCCTTGTGGGATGTCGTGATTGGTTCAGGCAACGTGATCGCTGTCTCTAGGGAGAAATGTTGAATAACTTTCTAGGAGGTGAAGTACACGTATCGGCATAAACATGAACATGCGGGAAATAAATTAGTCGACAAATGTTTAAGTTTGAGGTTTAAGCCGCGAGTTGGATTATTGTTTATACGTAAGCACGTCCGGGCACTTATTTTACACCCGGTAGAATGAGCATGGGCGGCAATCACGTGAGAAAGAAGGGCGCACGCACGCACTGTGAACAAGTAACAATAGAGTACCGAAGTGATGACGTCAATCAATGCAATGTTTGGAACCAGAATACATTCTATACTGCATGTGTTTGGAACCATTGCCGCGGCAACTGACGTCAGACTTCGGTACTCGATCTATGGATGTTCATTTTTAGTGCACCGTTTTCCTTCTGTTAGATGTTACAGTGACGTCCGTCTCAAAATTACCTTTCTAGTGAGGGACGTTTACGCAATATCCCCAGCCCCCACCGGCATTCCTCAGTAATATTACCATCTGCGTTATATTATGCGGCATTTAGGTTTTTCTACAGTGACTGCAAGGCCGGGTTACAAGAGAAAAATAATGTCCATGTTTACACTAACATTATCGTAAACGTCTCTTGTTTACGAGACTGCAGCTTTGGATTTTCATAAAAATTACGTAATCACATTGCACCACCACGTCTGCTCACTTCTAGCAAATGGCCTTTAATATTTGTCTAAAAGCTCCCTGAACCAAACTACATACTGGGGTACCTTGACCCAAACTTGACTCTATGGTTTACCTCAGCTCATCCAACTTGGGGAATCAGGTTGGCGCAGTGGTTACTGTCTCCGCCTTTCACCGCTGTGGCCCGGGTTCGATTCCTGTCCTGGTTTACATGTGGATTGGGTTTTCAGTCCCTACCTGATTCCGTAGGTTTTCCCCAGAATATTCTTCTGGGGTTTTCCTCCCACCTCTAAAACTGTAACTTCTCCTCTCTACAGGTTTCTTCAGGCTTTCGAGCTACACTGTGCCTGGGGCGCTTTTGAGGAATCCTTGGTTTCATTACCAGAAAGAGTTAATAATACAAATAATATTCTTCTGGGGTTTTCCTCCCACCTCTAAAACTGTAACTTCTTCTCTCTACAGGTTTCTTCAGGCTTTCGAGCTACACTGTGCCTGGGGCGCTTTTGAGGAATCCTTGGTTTCATTACCAGAAAGAGTTAATAATACAAATATTAATAATAATAATAATAACCATGACCTTCAACTTTTCACATGATTAATTTGCTTGAACTTAAGTGCATATTTATACGCATGGATTTCTTTCCTCCATGATGTTATGTTACAATGATCACCGCGCGAGACACCAAATGCCACACGTCTGTGAGCAAATAATATTCCCATGAGATTTAAATGATTGAATAATGTTAAATACGCGAGTTTTTGTCGCCACCACATGCTCAATATTCATCCACGTGACCAAGTGTGGACCGCCTTGCAGTGATCATCGTACATGTGTCGTAGGTTAACCACGTGCGAGCATCACTACACAATGCGGTCCATGGTGACACGTAACACACCCCCCCCCCCCCCCCCCTACACCGCCACACTGGGTACTGTCAGTTTTTCATATTAATAATTCCAAATTGAATATGACGGCGCAAGGTCATGTAAACTTGATAACATACTCGTCATGTGCCCGGCAAAAGGACGTTGAAAGGGGCCCAGTCACGCAAAAACCAGTCACGTTTTAAGAAAATCGACTTTAAATTTTTTGTGTTCCCATTTCTAAATTAAGAATTGCAAAAGGCTGAATTTTGGTCAGATGAAATTTACTAATATTTTCAATAATGTGCATTTTTGAAGAAAAATAATATTACTTAATTTTAAAACTATTTACATATTTATGCTAACGACGTTTTTCCGGGAACTCTTTCTACCTTAAACGTGCGCATATAAAATGCTAAGACCTTTTGCAAGGAAAAAACTTGGCTCCATGCGCGTTTGGGTGTACAAAGTATATAATTGTGATATCATTTCCAGCTGAAGAAAAGTACAACGACACACGGCACCCCTGGCCTACATTCATACGTTTGTGGACTTGTAGAGGACAAGCGGGGGAGAAATGTGACGGTGGGCGTACCATTGTTTATCACAATTATGGGAGGGGCATATTTCCTCCCTTCCCTCGACTACACCCGATTGGCGCCAGTGATAATACATCGTTATCAGGGTTAATGTGAGCAGGGAAGATTTTCTGCTTTTATTCAAACACTTGCAAGGCCGATCGAAGCGAAGATTTGCATGGACAATAAACCTGCAGTGCTGCTTCTTGTAAACAAGTCTTATCGTGTGCCTGTGTACGTTGTCACGACGGGGCGTCTCAATAGTTACAGCTGGCCTCGTGATCATAGGTCATATCCGCCAATCCACGACGTCACGCAGTGACTAACTTTCTGGACAGTAAACACGTGCAGTTTGTTCATCATGTGATGGAGATAAATCGAGAATTAGTAGGCCTGCTCACCGCAAACGATGCAAAGCTGTTGGCATGGAAGGCATTGGGGTGACCTTTTGGGGCCATCTCTGATGCAATCCCCCCCCCCCCCCCCCCCCCCCGCTCTCCAGAACGAGCCCAGTGACATGAAGTGTCGTTGCGAATTGCCTAATTACCATAATGAATAGAACTATCCCTCCCACACGCAAAACCCCATGGGAATTGCATGGTGAATTACACCATGATTAGACACCATGGGAATCCAATGCTAGGGTTTTGTATTAAGGGATATCACTTACCTTTGTTATTCCATGGAGGATTCCTCCATGGTTATTCACTGGGGTGCTGTTGCGTCATTTACTGGATCCAGCAGGGGTCATGGTGTTTGTGTCCTTGGGCAAGACACTTTGGCGGGAGTTGCTTCTCTCCACCCAGGAGCAGTTAGTAATGGTGTGTTTGATGGGCTGTATACTCCCATGGAGCTGAGAATCTTTCAGGAATGATTCGTGGGCTTGATGAGCAGGGGTATGTATTAAATAAGCATAAACCCGGCAGTTTATATTTTAACTAAAAACAGTGTTCGTATAAATGCTGGTTATTCTTATTGTTCTATTTTTATCTCATTTCCTATACCGTTTATAAAAGAGTAACAATCTGAAAACAACTTTTAGCCTAGAACTGCGTCTGCCGTTTAACTCCACTTCGGCACTTCCTGAAATTTTGGAATGTTTTGGTTGCAAAACAAACGTCAATCCCAGTTAGCTCCGTGCGATCACCCTGTACATCCTGTTCAATAATAACTCATCAGGGTATGGCTCTTATACCAGCTGTTTCCCAGACGTTTTATCAGCGGGAGTTCGAGTGGGTATCGAGGGGACGTTAATTAACGAGGGACTTGCAATAATGCCAACACAATTCTAGGAATTATGGCACCTTATCCTTGGAACGACATTTGAAGCAAGATATGGGACGGGGACCCCCCCCCCCTTCTTTTGTGTTGGTCATTGTGTTCCCGGAATCTCAGGAATTCCTTTCAGATACTATCCGGGGGGGGGGGGGGGGGGGGGGAGGTGCATAGGGTATAGGAACAAGAAGGGGGGTGTGGTCCCATATCGTGCCGGGTATACGGGGTACCGAAGTCTGACGTCAGTTACCGCGGCAATGGTTCCAAACACATGCAGTTTAGAATGTATTCTGGTTCCAAACATTGCATTGATTGACGTCATCACTTCGGTACTCTATATGTAACGCCCTGGGAATCACCTCTTGATGCAAGTGTTCACATGTAAATATTTGTACACTGTTCCTTGCGACTGCCCACGTTCTCGTTACCGAGGAGATAGACGCGCATGATAGAAAAGCTTTACAACAGGAAGTGGTTATAGGCCTAAGATGTTTTTTCAAGGACAACCTTGAAATTTTAAAGGTAAATTTTCGAGTCATCCGATGGAAAAGCGAGGCTTGGGAACGTGCCTGAGTTACTGAACTTTGGCTGTCGTCCGTGGTGGTTCGGGGAGGGGGTAGGAGGGTGTTAGCACACCCGTCCCCTTTCACAATGCCCCACCCACCTCCTCTCATTTGTTACTTTACTTCTTCTTTAGTATATGACATTTTCGAGAATGTCTGAATTTTGTCAAAACTTTTCGAAAATATAAAATTCAACAATAGGCTAGTATATTGTAGCCCTAAAATTATCGCAAATCAGATTCTCAAAAAATTGAGTCCCTATAAATCACGTCCCCCTCTCAGTCTGCGGTATACCGTTGTGACCGTTGAAGCGTTTAATGGCGTTGACAAACGTGAACCATCGACTGATGCTGGTTCGCGTTACCCTCCAGGGTTTATTTCAGCTACCTCCATGTTTCAAGTGATCCAGCATTGATGGGTGGCGTACTCAAGTAAGTTTTTTTTTTGTGACTGGGGTACCGGTAAAGGTTGCAAAATGGCAAATACCGTTTGAGATAATTTAAAAACCTGACCCTGCCCGCGTGGGTGGATGCCCCCGTTTCAAAGGTCACGTGTGACAAAAGCTTAAAGGAAACATGATTTTGGATATATATTGCATTATTCCTGCTTAAAACAATAAAGTATTATCTTGACAATGATATTTTGTGTCCAGAGTCAATTATTTCCCAGATTAAATATGAGAAGAAAAAAATTGAAAATGTTTGTCCAAGCTACTCCGCCCCTGAGTGGGACCCTCATTAACATAAGTGTGTGACGTAGACCGAGGCACATTACAGATTCTGCTGCGCGAGCGAGCCGGCCCCCATTCATCACGCGTATGCATGCATGTACATGTACGTGTGTGCAGAACGGCGAAAATTCTTCGTCCAAAATCTAAGGAACTATAGTGTTTTTCGGCCATGCCGACAAGGTGTGTGGCTGCTGGGTGCAGCAAAACAACGAAGGATGGAGTAAGCCTTCATTTATTTCCAACTGATGCGAAATATCGGAGAATTTGGACGGCGAAAGTGAAGGTGACAAGGGCGAAGTGGTCCGGCCCCAGCAGCTTTTCCGCGTTATGTAGCGACCACTTTGAGCCGTCGTGTTTCGATACTGGTATTTTCAAATCATGAGATGACCATTAAAAATGTGCTCAAGTCCACTGCCATCTTAACAAAGTTCCCAGATGTGAGTAAGGTACAGGCAAAAGCAGTTAAATGGCCCATTCCCCGAGGAGCCTTCGCTAAAAGAGAAAAAATCAGGGTAAGTTCGATGTTAGTTGTTGCAACTTACGAAATTGCACGTGTAGACCTAGTGTGTATACGATGTATATCGAGTCTATCCATGAATTTCGGTGCCTTGCTCTACGTCACGAACAGCGCCCTCAATTTGAGTCTCAACAAATTCCAAAAAGGAGGGGGGGGGCAATTTTTGGGCGGCAAATAATCACACTAAAACTTCACTTGAACCAGTTTGGCTTTTAATTCACATTTAATACATATAAATGAATTTATTTATGAAATAGAATTGATCCGGCCAGTTTGAGAAGCATGTTTCCTTTAAGGGAAAGTTCTGAACATCATCTCACTTAAATCGTAATCTTCCCTATCGCTAATGCTGTGCACATGCACATATTGCTTCCAGAAATCCTTAGGTATAAGCCCGATAGGCCGAACATTGACAGTCAATTCTGGTTAGCGCCCTCTATAAACAAGATGCAGTTATTTAAAGGAAATGTGGCCATAGTAAAGTGGTTTTCTCCGCATTTTACCTGCCTTCTTTTCACTTGTTCATCCCCTCTAATAAGAGGCGAGGAGGCAGCTTTTCCTTTCTTATTATCGGCCATTATGGATGTAATTTTATCTTCCGGTATGTTGTGCACCTGTAAGCTCAACAAAACACCCCAAAACATTTGTTTATTTTCACGTGATAGGCCTAAGTATTATTCCTTACAGAAATGTGACTGAAACAGCTCCGCCTTGGCCAAGTAAAGTTAAATAATAAAGTTAAGCGTCCCCATCAGCTTCTTCTTTAAATTGGCTAGCTAAGTTCTGTCAGCCTTGGGAAGGTATAGCAATCTTTATCAAACAAGAAACAACAAAAAATGAAAACCTACATGAAAGTTTAACAGACCAGTGGCCATCTTGGATTTGAGCCTATTGGTTCTGCACGGGAAAAAGACGAAAAGGGACGATTTTTTCATCTTCGGAACTAGACACGGAAAGGCCTATCGCCTCCTCGTGACTTCCGTCTTGGACCAGCTACAACATGCTAAGCGGGACAAACGGTTGTTTCTTTCTGTAAGTTTTATTTTATACAGGAATTCGCCGACGCCATTTTTACAGTGGTGCCGCGCTCGCGTGCAGGTTGCGCGTGTTCTTTAATTTCAGTCGCGCGCGCATTTTGGCAAGTTGTAAACACCCTGTACGCACGCGAGCGCCTCGCCACCGCAGTAAATGCTTCTAATTTTTGTCGCCGGATTCGTCGTATTCAGTGTGTCCGTAAATCAGCCACTCGTACCATGGAGTATTGAGGAAGGATGGAGGTATTCCTCCATGCTCGTACCAAAATATGAAGCGTCGCGAGACTGTAGTTTATCAACACCAGCTGTCGATCGCTCGATCAGCTGATGCAGCATTCGGATTATGGAACAAATGACGTGCTGCGAGGATAAATCATTGATTGCTAACGGCGAACACGTTAATAAATTATCACAAAATGGCAGCGTTGCGGTAAAACATGTACAAGCAGGGAAGGTCAGGCATGGAGGAAGGAACCTTCCTCTATGGGTCAGGACAGCTCACGTTGAAGCGGGAACCTAAAAAAATAGTCCGATGTCAGTGTCAACAGCATGTCATTGGTGAGTGCTTTGAACAATAAATAGATGTGTAGGACTAATTTCTCTTTCGATACAGTTCTGCTCTTTAAAACTTTAGTGCAGCTGCAGTTAGGATTGCTCATGCGCACTTGTTGATCTGTACATGGAGGAAGGAACACATCATCACTTGTCTACGTTACTGCAAACATGGGCGCCCCCCTCTAGAAAAAAATAATGGCGACGCCCATGATTGCAAATATCGTTTTTCGTGTGTTATGGTCAAACCGTTGATATGTATATTTCAATATGCATGAGAACTGCAGTGACGTCATGGGGGTTTCCGCTGCCGTATCACTGCTTGTTCATGAAAGATATTTGCAATTGTGATTCTTACTATCTTCTTAATATCCGATTGACCGGTTGGGTAAACCCGATTAAATCAAAACTTCTTCCTTGGCCATTGAGTTACCATCGGATGATATCACATATCTGCAACATAACAGCGCCACATATCACATCAGCAAATGCTATGAAATAATTATTTAAGAAGCCAAACAATTGCGTTTTTATGTCAGAACGATTTGAAATTTTGTTCCAACTGTTCATGATTCATCAGCATAGAGATTTCCCAGAAAAAAATAAATGGTTACATATTGATTTCATTGCAGCCAAACACATGCACTATCTCATTGTGGATGGGGATTATGTACTGCACCTGTTGCGTCTCGTTACCGGTATCCCTTCCATGGATCATTATGATAATTGCATTTACGTTATTCATCTAACGACACCGGTAGTTCATAATACTATCGGACAATTTGATGGACTTTGGACTGCAGAACCATAATCTCTATCTACATGTATTACATGTATTCAAACTACTCTTGTGACGTCAATCTATTCAGAAAAGCGTCGATTCTTTTTCAAGAATGTACAGTTAACTTAATTCATTTCATACCTCAAAGCATTAGTAAGAATGGACACTTTTTTTCCCCTCGAAATCTTGACAATGGGTGTGAAAGGGACGTAGTTTAAGTCGCGTCTGAGCCCATTCGAATCAAAGAATGTCCACCTTTTGAGTGTTTCTCCTTAAAGGGACACATTGCCTTCAAATGTCATGAAATTTTGCTGTTTGGAAATGTTCCTTATCTTTTATAAGAGTTGTTCATGCAAAAAAACATGTATGTGTTGTAATTAGTGAGTAGTGATTACAAAACAAAAAATTGGCCTCTGATCCCCGACATCTGACCCGCGAAACATAGACTTATTTCCAGTAGTAAATACCACCGTCTAAATAATGCGCAAAATACGCATATGCTGCCTGATATGGGGAGGCTTTTTTCACTCCGTATATTTTAGAGTCTTTAGGCTGGCGCCGCAGCCAGTGGCCTTGTAAACCTATCAGATGATCGCCAGGTACCATTCTCTACCTCGCGACACATCGCCAGTGCTGCGCGCCGTGCCACAGTACATCAAAATGGATCAACAGAACGTACTTCAACCAGATGCGACAGATGGTGACAGATGGAATGTCCCATTCCACTCGGATTCGCCTCGTGGAATGGAACATTCAATCTGTCACCTCATGAAATTATTCTTACCATCGCACTCATAAACATTCATTATTTGTATAATACTGTACGACAACCCTCTCCTTTCAATTTGGCGACAACAAGCTCTGTTCGGATTTGCAACCAAGATTTTGAAATATTCTCCAACGCGACTTATCAATGCTATATACTTACGTATGAGGGCGCTGTTGTTATTAGAGAGGTTTAGCAGCACGTTTTACGTGAACGCGAACGCGAAAATTGTGTTCTTTTGCTGACGTCATCAATTTCAGCGTATTGTTACTCACGTACGCGACTTTCACACGGACGTCAAATACGTGAAAATGGTGAGTTCACGTTGGGTCATAACGTGAGTAATTGCAACATTTTTAAAACATTTGTAGACATTGCAATCAATATTTGTCTCATGAGAATTAAAGCTCATTGAATATACAACACTGAAGATGCATTTTTGGGTCAAACTAAGTCCAGTTCGATGTATTTCTGAAGTTTAAAAAATCCCTTGCTTATAAAGCTTTCGTGTTGGAAAACACCGTGGTTGTGCATGATACCCGTCGTGACGTGCAGCTAAACGTTTCATTGCGCGTCCGAACGCCCGCGTTATTCAGTTTGACCGCCGCTCCAAAAATGTCGGGCGCGCTCGCGTTGACGTTCGCGTAATACGTGCTGCTAAACCTCTCTAATGTGTCAACTCGGGCACTCACTGTACAAAGATTGCAAATTTTGGGTCACTGCAGCAGTTTATACATTGGTTTTATTTTATTGATGGGCTACTAGTACCAAAGTAACAAGAAAACACAAGCTTTTCTGCGAAAATACTAACAAACAAGAATGTGATGCACAAATCAGCCACAATGCAGATGCTTTCTCCCAAGATGACGTCACTCCTGTGTCATGAATATGGAAATTCAAACAAGCCAGAAATTGCCATGGAGTGTCTGTGATATCCGCGGCAGTTGTCGCTGTTCACCTGAAATATGGCAATAACATTCGTGGGGATGGGGGGGGGGGGGGGGTGGGGTGGCTCCCCACGAACCTTTTCTGCCATTCCAAAATTAATATTTTGGGCGTATAAAGCCCTTCGGAAAAGTCTTATTCTTGGTTCTTTTCGTGCCGCTCACAAAAAAAGGAACTGATTTATTGTCAGGCAACAAGTAATTCAACATTTGTAAAGTAATTTATACGTTGGTGGCATTGTTGTTCGAAGTCTCATTCAACAGTGAATAACTTTTATTATGCTCGACGAGTAGCACGAATAGTATGTCATTGCAACTTTAAAAAAACATCCGACGTGCTTGCTTTAACCCAAATTATACATCATCCTTTACAAAGAGTCAATGTTTAATTATTAAAATGCCCCCACCATGAGGCAAGCGAGGCTAGACAAGGCTAGTCTTGAATAAGGCAGTCACTGCTGTACTGAAGAAGACAGAGATGAAGACTGGCTTTCAGAGTGCTGTGCAACCTGCGACACCGTAACCCCTTGAGCCTGCCAAGAGCCGCTCTGCGATGGGAATACGACGGTTGTCTGGGCGGGCAGTTGCGTCGCTACAACGTCCGAGGACCCCTCAAAGTCACAGATCACCTGCAGGATCCGCAGCTGGGCCGCCGTCTTGTAACGTTCCGGGAGCCGGCGTATCTTGGGGGCAAGACTGAGGCAGAACATCATGTCCTCGTCGTTTGTGTTCGGTCTGCTACCCCGGTCCTCGCTGACGGTCCTACCAGCTCCAATCATCGCCAACCAGGGGCGCTTGGCCTTTGGTTTGGAGTGCTTCTTCCACGTCGGCGACATACGCAGGCCTCGCTTTGACACGGAAAGAGCCCTAGGGGCCAAAAGGCTTGTGCTCGGCGTGTGAACCAGCTCTTGGACATCACTGGTCCCCTCAATGCTGACCGATGCTGGAAGAGTACAGAAAGGAATTATCAACATTCGTGAACTGGAAACTTTTAACACTGAACAGAATCATCTAGAAAGGTAGGAGGGAGAATCTTTTGGACTGACATTTTTGCAGTTTGTATTCCCTACACATTTTGAGAAGAAACCCCACCCGGCCCACCGAAGCACTTTATAAGGAATCCCCCCTGACTTTATAACCTGGTGAAGGGATGGAGTTGGAACTCGCATCAAATTTGCAGGGACACCTAGGTCTGAGCAAATCTGCAACAATCTGTGTTTATTCTGTGGAAATCTAACTTCACGCGTTTTTCTGACAACTCGGGTCAGCGTTTGCACCCGGCCCGGCATTATTCCAGAGTTTACACATCTCACTAGTAATTACCTGAATCGCCATATTCATCTGAATACATGCTAGTCCATATTTCGTCCCCTTCCTCCGTATCTTCAGTCCTTTCTGAAATTAAGACAAAGGAAACAATCAAAATTCGAGACACAGTGTTAACGACATGGATGCTTCTACAGTAAAACCAAACTCAGACTTACATAAGATTAAGAGATTACATATGACGTTTTACCGAAAACTTCAAATCTGAGATTGATGCCGGCTCCAGTGGTTACAGGTATAAAGGCTCAATTATCCCGGCAATTTTTGGGATTTTACAGGAACGTTTCCCCCAAAAGATGTTCCAGTCCACGTCCAGAAAATATATACTTTTGAGGGGGGGGGGGGGGGGGGGGGGTGCTAAGATTCTTGGGCAGCTATCAATCAATACACTGACAAAGAGCACACTGCATAAAAACCAACAATTACAAAATTAATTAAACTTTATCAAAATCTTGGGGGTTCAAGCCACCAGCCCGTTTCTTGGGTGAGCCCCCCCCCCCCCCCCCCCCCCGTGAGATGCTATTTTGCTTTCGTTTTATTTATTTTAAAATATTTTTCAGGTTGATTTATAATAGGATAACTTTTTGGGTGTGAATTTCAAAAATTAATTGTTGCCGTAAACTGACCCCCCCACCCGCCCACCCCGCGCCGAGATCAGTTCTTGCAAGAGTACCAGTAGGTCACTCGATCACGCCGACCACCCCCCACGCACTGCACTGACCGTCCTTCCTACCTGGCTCCGGCTCCCCGGTCGAGTTCCTAGGTTTGATGTGGGCGACTAGCCATCGTAGATACTCGAATCCCTCCTTGATGGGAATGTCCTCCCCTAGCCTGTTCGTGCCGGGCCCACCCCCTCCGGACTGCTGCCTTCGAATGTTCTTCAGGTATCGGGAGAAGACCGTTCGGATATTCCCATACCTGTTCTGTGCCTCGGCCACGTCCATATTCAACTCCAAAGCCACTGCCGCCCAAGCATCTTTCTTCAATATTTTGCCGGCTTTGTGATACTCGCCACTCGTGTTGTAGATGGATTCATACTTCTTGATAGTCTCCATCAACTCGAAGTTGCTTACGTGTGAGTTATTATTGTCTGCCGACATTTTCAGACGATTTTTTGTTGCGATGTTTTTTTTCCAACGACTGCTCCAAGATGCCTACGATCGCAATGGCGGCGTGCTATGCATGCTGTATACAGTGTACATAATACACGACCCAACGGTATATGGAATGTGTATGCAAATGCTTCCGTACGTACGTCACGGCGCGCAGTGCAGTTTGGGACACATCTGCGACGTGACGCATGTGCAAGACGGCCATTATCTGCGATATTTACATATAATACAAAAGCACAATAGACTTGTCTAGATCGTTTTATCGTCATCACTCGCGGCGTACAGGCAATGCGGGGTTAAGGGTGGGGGACAAGTGGGCCTAATTGCCTGCCAAGCTAGCTTCAAATTTAGGCGCCTAATTAGGCACGGAGGCGCCAATCATCACGGGAACAGGGTTTGGGCATGTCATATAATCCTGTCGTTCGAGTCAAGTTCATGTACAGCAATGACCTGAGAAATTTTCAGTGGCTGACATATCGCATGGAGGGTTCTTAACTTCAACGTGTGGCTGTCATCGGCAACTATTTATAAGCATAGCATAGGCCTAACCGATTATTTTTCTTTTACCTGACTGACTGACTGACAGCAGTGCAGGGGTTTAAAGGAGGAATTCTCCGCCCACCAATTTCCCCTCCCTCCCCAAAAGGGCCAAACCTCATAAACAAAGCAAAGTCACGGCTGACTTGCGGTACGTTTCCATTCAGTAAATCGCAAGCCTGCTAGTCCCACACTTCCCCTGATCCATCAATGCATAGGAGGCCTACTTGCTGTCAAAAGTGTATACACCGTACACTTGATAATTTTTATAATTCCTTCAATTGTTCCTGGCGCTTTTTTATTTCTTGGAATTTTTCTAAATAAATGTTGATTCTCGCTGTATATCATGTTTCAAAAGTCCTTCGCCGTGCAAGTATAATCATTTGGTTTGGGTCAAGTTCGCAGCTTTGGGATGAATTGAGAATTTGGAAAGGACTCGATGTAATATCATGGAGGAAGGTAATACGCAAACGTTTGACCACACCTGTAACATTTGTTTTTCTCCTAAAATATAAGCTTAATTCCCCTATGTGCATGCTTCCGATCTCCGGGGCTACCGTAACCGTTAGAACACTGACTCGAAAGGCAGTCTAGCTTGGAACAAAAAATCTTTCACCGAGAGAAATCAATTCCGGTATGGCCTACCCGTAGACATAATATTCTGTCCGTATACTAGACTCCTTTGAATTCGAGTAGCCTGTATGTACTTAATCTGCAATCGATTGGCTGTACTCGCGTTCTGTGTCGTGCACACTTTCCATCCCAGTGGTATAGCGTTAACCTTTTCCATGGATGAACGATTTAATAGAATTTGCAGGTTTTGTGCTGCATAGATAGGGAACGCATACTAGTGTGTATAAACTGATGTTAGGTGTGTGCCGTGCACAAAGGGCATAGTGTACGGCATATTTTGTAGTGTGTGGGCCATTTGGCGAGATCATCTAAATGAACGGGTAAATATTATGAACAGAAATCGATAATCAGTTAGTGCTCATATTGCGAAGTGAGTGGACCACTCTTGACCGCCCTGTTGGACAGACTCTTATAGCTGACGCACCCCCAGTCTGTTGAAGCAAGTGTCATATAATTTCAGGTAATAATTGCTGCATGGTGAAGTTCGTCGATATGGCTGCACTACAGATCGGAGTGCTGTTTAGCCTAGTACCATGAAATACGTTTTAGTTAAAATGCCGCCATTTTCGTAATAATTACTATTACTAATAATACACACGACCAGGGTCCAATTTCATAGAGCTGTTAAGCACAACAATTTGCTTAGCATGAAAATGCCTTGCTTAGTAAAAACAGGTTACCAGCCAAAAGTCCATGTAATTTTCATGCTAAGCAAACAACAGCTGAATGCCAGTCAAAAGCAATATTCCACACATGGAAATCTGGTTGGTAATCCAGTTTTTATCAAGGAAGCATTTGCATGCTAAGCAAATTTTTGTGCTTAACAGCTTTATGAAATTGGCCCCTGCTTGTAGCTCTCCATGAATAACATGAAGTGTGCCGAGTAAGTTTGTATACACATCGTAGTTTCAAGCAGTGCAGAGAATGTGTGCATGATGCGTGCGTAGGTCATAGCACACTAGGCCTGCTGCATTCATCGTCATCGTCACCCGCGTCGACGTCACTCACCACCACCTCATCAGGCTCCCCATCGCCACCATAAGCACCACCATCCCCACAACCACCGCCGTCTCTATCATGACCCCACCACCCGGCACCTCAACCTTGATCTTCATGTTTGTCATCGACTTAACTCATGTCCAGCATCCTTTGTATCATCTTATCAGAGTTGTTATTCCAACCATTCCAACCATCGACACCCTTGTCTTGATGATCACAACCATTATAATAATCATGGACCCCTGCGTCTTCACTATCGCCATCAGTCACCACTCATTATCACCAGTTTCCTACCTCCATGCTATCACCACTGATAATTTTTTATCATCCGGAAGTTCTTTTCTAAAATATTAATATTAATTTGGTGACTCACTGTTCAAATAAAAGCTGTTCCAAGTCCAACATAATTAGGCCTAAACGATAAAAAAATATTCACTTCCATCTGGTAAGACTATCATTGTACAGTTTAATGATCGTTTCTTTCCTGTACCTTTGACCTTTGATTGAATTTAACACGTGCGAGTTGTGCGACCACCGTTTGCGTTCACACGCGCGCGTTCACGCGGGTCATTCGGTATAAAATGTCATTGTGCACATGCGCAGTTGAAATACCGAACTGGCTTATTGTGTCACCTTTGATGTCAAAACGGGAGGTAACCCCTTGCGTACGGATGCCGCAAATGTGCGCAAAAAAAAACAGTGCCATCAGGCTGGATGACGCAATTGTCCGCCGTTTGTGCAGTTTCAATCCATTGTTGGATTAAACAGTGCCACCAGGTCGGATGACACCATTGGCCGCTGTTTGTGCAGTCTCAATCCATTGTTGGATTATTGTGTATAGGTTACGCTTGACTGCACAAACACATTGTAGCGGTTCGCTTGGCTGCCATAACCGCCGCGGCACCCCGACGTCTCCCGTAAAATACCGTACTCAAGGGGTTTTAAAAAACTTTGTTGTTTGCCGTGTGAACGGAAGGTTAGACAAATTACAATCTTTGACTTGACCTCTTAAGCCCGCAAAATTCCTTATTCTCTTAAAAACCAACACTCGCTAGTTGCTCAGTCACACTATGGTTGACATACTGCGGTATTGTAACCCGTATTAATAATGTGCAGGCAGTTGTGCGAAGTCGACCATACGCTCGATTTTACATAGCGCTTATATATTCCCCGACCAGGTGGTATTTTTACCAGATGATCAATACGTATTGCCGTATTCTGTAAATGAAATGTGTTTTGATTGCCGTGTTGTTACACTATGAACATCTAACAAAAGAAAAACGGTACACTAACAATGAACATCCATTGTTACTTGGCACTGAATCCATTGTTACTCAGTGTTTACAGTGTTATCGATCAATGCTGAGGTTCATCTAATCGATATGTGTTATGAACATTATGAGGAATTGAATAAAGGTGACATGTAATGTAATGTGTTTTCTTTCAGGAGACAATTCTGTGGGACTTTAATGCATCAGGTAGCGAGTCATCGGAAACGATGTGCACCCAGTTACTGTTAAGATGAAGTCATCCAACACAAATATATGCGGGTATGATTGTAGGTCGTGATTTAATTTGTTGCTCCTGCATGGACGTTTTTATACAACCACGTTGAATTAGTTAACGTTCGTTGTGCGGTGTTGATTCCTGATTATGTCGAGGGTCTCGCTTCGAGAGGATTTCGAGAACATTTCCTGCGGAAGGAAGGACTTAGTAAAGGACACGTAATGAACTCTTCCATTTCATCTCATTGTCTGCATTTGTTTTTGTTGAGTATCAACCGTGACCGGAAAAGAAAATCAGTTGGTCTATAAATACAATTGTGAACTTTGACCCTTAAGGACCGGTCAGACGTCATCCAATATGGTTCTCAAACCGAAAGAGTACAAGAAACAAGAGAGCATTCCCCTGGTCACCGGCGAGTCGCCTACCAATCATGGCGGTACTGACTCCTCCCCAGACTCGCCCCCAGACTCGCCCCCTACACACGCCCCGGTCCAACCCGACCGCGCCCAGGATGATCCTATGCGCCGTGACCTGGAGCCGGATCACCCGCTACACCGGCGAGCCTTCACGCAGATCCTGATCTTCCAGAGTCTCATCTCGGTGGCCTTTCTGGCCGTCCGGGAGAACATTGTCCTCTACTGCACAGAGGTGCTGTTCTACGTGGACGGGGGTGCGCCCAAGATGATTGACGTGTATGCCGCTGTCGTCCCCTGCCTTCCCGTGTTCGGCGGAATACTGGCCGATGTCTACACGGGGAGATTCAAGATGATCAAAATCGGAGCCTTCACAACGTTAGCAGGTGAGCTGTTTGTTTTTTAATTCCTGCCTAATTCCATGAACTCTCCTCGGAACTTCATTTTCATCCAGCCTCTCAACTGAACATCATTCTTCAGGATTTTGAGCTAAAGTGCTGTAATTGTTGAATCCTAGGTTTCATAACTGGAAAGAATAAATACTAAAACAAAGTGAATAAACCATTTTGTCTGTCTCACTCACCTCGTCCCCAGGGCTGATCCTCCTCACCATCAACGTCATCCCTTTCCAGAACTGGTACCCGAACTCCATCTCCATCGAGGCCAAGCGAGGCATCTTCATCATCGGTTTCACCACTATGTTCCTTGGCTTCGGCTGCTACGGGGCCAACGTTGGGCCCTTCGCTGCACGGCAGGTGGAACAGGCTGGAGAGAAGGCAGTCCGGACGCTGTTTCATTGGTGAGATGGGCTCAGAGTTTACCCCACCGCTCCTAAATCCAACACCAACCCCAACCCCCAATTTTGCTTCCCTGATCTGACGATTCCCTTGCGATTCTTGATTTCAAGTATAGCCACCACGATTAAAAAGATCAGGATTCACAATGATATTCCGAGTGACGTCGTCAGTGGTTGCAATGTTACTCCGGAAACACTCCACCATCGCGAATATAGCATCAGCGATGACATATGAATGTTAACCTTAAATGAATTGGGAAAATTCAGGGCATTTTCATTTCTATTATGTTTTTGCCCGTGTTTGCCCGTGTTTGCCCGTGTCTAATAGTGAGGGAGTCCTTACCACAGCCGATGTATAAATATTTTCCAATCTCCACTTCCAGGTTTTATTGGTCAACCATCTTAGGCCTAGCCATAGCCGTACCCATAGCGGATTACGTGGACAGAATCTTCAACTTCGGCGTAGGCTTCGGGATTCTGTCGGTGACCTTAATAATTGGAATTGTGGTTCTCATGTTCTTACGAAGCGACTACGTCGAAGTGCCGCCACGGAGTAAGTGGATCATTTTCGTTTAGAATTGTCATCCTTCTCAAACAAAAGGCACCTCTTGTTGGAGAAACAGGCAGCACAATAGCACAATTTTTAGCTTTTAAATTTTTGTGCGATGGCCAAATTTTAAGGACCTCAGTTTCGGAAGGATTTTTTATCATTTTCAGAAATTTGGAATGTTTCATGGCTGCTCTTAAAAATTCGTTCACTCAAAGACATCAAATGTTATTACCGTACATTGTTTTCGTTACATTTGTTTTCTTTTTCTTTAATTCATTCAGTTATTTCACTGTTTGATCATTTCTTTATAATTATCTTTACTTTTATTAGTATTATTATGGGTTTTTATACCCCGTACGTGGGAGGAGATGTTATCTAGAACTGCTCCTGCACAAACGTAACCACAGCGTAGTTGGCAAAACAACCATGTCGTCTTTTTCTCATGAGATTGATACCATTGGCTCAATTTTTCTCTATACATGTATAGTAAGCCGCCCAATCTATCTCCATCTAACTCCCCATGTCACCGTCTTCTCAAAAACCCCCATTCTATTAATTATTTCAGGAGATGCCCTGACGAGGGTCTTCAAGATAATCTTCCAGGGCATCAAGAACCGGATAATAGCGAGGCCAGAGGAACAAGAACCCGACAGCAAACCCCGTGAGAAGCCGGACGGTACCCTGGACTACGCCAAACAAGAAAACGGTGGCAGTTATTGCTGTCTGAACGTGGACGAGGTTAAACATTTACTCCAGACACTTCCTGCATTCCACACGGTCACCATCTACGCGATCGTTTACTATTTTGTAAGTTTTATGGTCATCTCCGTATTTTTCCACTCCGGGTTTGTTTGTTTGTTTTTTATTTAACCCTCCCTCTCCAGGTGCCAAATCGGAGCCAACTACCCTATCTATCAAAACCTATCGAGTGACAGGTTGAGACACACAAGCTGTGGGAGAGGAAAGGATTTGGTTTTTCGATAGGTTGTGATGGATATAATCGTAGGAGGGTTGAGGGAACGATGTGAAGATCCAGTTCGACTTCTTGTTACACGTTACCTTCATGTCTGACAACAATACGAGTATGATATAAATTGCTTGTTTTCATTTGAAGTAAACAGCAAATCACATGGTTTCAATTTTTTTTTATATTTCCAGTTCAGTCACGGAACAGGGTGCTATTTTATTGGTAATAGAAGGAATTTCTTGTCAACGGGGCATAATTCAGTACAAAAACAATTCCTCCAAAGCTCCGAAATAATCCGTCAAAACTGTTTTGAAGCCCATGGTGATTAGAAATGGATTCCACTCGTGATAGGCCTACTTAACATGGAAATCGACAGCCAATATGAAACCTTTAATCCAAAATTATTTTTAAAATGTTAATGTTGGAGAGACGCGCCTCTTGTGCCTTTGATGGCGTCATGCTTTGGCTTATGAATATGAAAAAATTCATTAACATAAAACCACCATTTTTCAATTACATGTGCTCGCTAGACTCGCTACAAAGAAACCGGAAGTGTTTGATGTCCCACACTTATTAATTAATGTCATACAAATGCTACTGCATTGTCCCTTTAAGATATTATTTTCTCCAGTATTATTTTTATTATATTTTATATAAAAACGGCTCATCTCTTAATTTGGAACTGTGAATTTTCATCTGGCCAACATCAAAGCGATTGTTTAAAGCATACCGCGGGATTGTTTTTCATAATGATGACAAATGTAAGTAAGAAAACTTCTTGAGAGTTCATTGTGAAGACTCATCGTTAATTCTCTCTACAGATGACCAGCACATATTTTAAGCAGTTCCAACGGCTTAATCCGTACTTGGGCGATGTTGACAAATCGGTCCACATTCCCAATGTGACCTTTGAACTCTACTCCGCCGTGGCGGTGCTGCTTTCCACACCTATCCTGTGTTATTTGTATCCGTGGCTGGAGAAGAAAGGCTACAAGGTCACGCCTCTACGCAGAATAGGTCAGTGGATTCTTACTAGAATAATCAGTACAATTTGTGTGATTTGCAATATAGGGCGCCACCAAGTAGTTGCACTGGAGCTGGAGGCGCATTTTTCAAGTTTCGGTCGAGAAATCGCCCAAAAACCTCTTTTACACAATAGATATTTATTGGGATATTATTGGGAATAATAATCTGTCCAACAGATTATACTGACTGCCCTCTCTTCCTCTCCATTCTCTCCTAGGTATAGGCATCTTCTTCTGCCTCCTCTCTGTCCTCTCGGCCAGTCTGGTCGAGGTCCATCGCAAGGCAGTCATGGATCGAGAGGATGGGAGCGGTACTTTCATCAACCGCCTGAACAACGTGACGTACGAGGCGTCCACGCTAAGCTGCCTCACGCTCATACCGCAGTTCACGTTCGGTGGGCTGGGTGAGGCCTTCGTTCGAGTCGCCGGTAAGGTTGGAGTTGGCCCACCGATAGATCGTGGAGCCGATATAAGCACACAAAAAATGCTTAGCACAAAAAGTCTTACTCAGTACAAATACTTCACCAACCGAACATCCATGTAAGTTTTTTCCAACTATACACAACAACAGATGATTACCAGTCGACACGCAATATACCTCAGAGGAAACTTTGGTTGGTAATCCTGTTTTGTTGGATTTTTTTTTTACTAAGGAAGACTTTTCATGCTAAGCATTTATGTTTCGCTGAGCAGTTTCGTGTAATTGCCCCCTGGGCAGAAATTCGTGCTTAGCAAAGATACCGACTGAGCAGAAATCAGTTGAGAACCAACAATACGCAGTATTTATGATTTATCAAAATGTTATCAAAACGCTGCATGAAACTTGCCCGATGATGAGCACATTTTGTGCTCTCAACGCTCGTGTTTCCCGGACAAAAGTATTTGTGTAATTTCTTAACAATCCTCATAGACAACGGAGTATTTCTAGCTGCAAACCTTAACTCATCGTTTCCCGTTTCTGTACCCTACTCCAGGTCTAGAATTTGCTTACATGGAAGGTCCTGAAAACCTGAAGGGTCTCTCCACTGGCCTGTACATACTCATGTCGGGAGTTGGAAGCTACATCCTGGCTAGGATACTTATACTCCTCGTTAACGCTCTTTCATATGGTAAGCATGGCAAATTGATTTCTTTCCGAGACAAGGAAAGGTCTAAATAAAGTTGTTCCAGGCCGGCCCCCTTGTTTCAATTCTTAGTCCTGGCCACATGTAATTATATAAACCCCCTTTAGTGTTGGTTGCTTATTACTTGCATGTCCAAAGCTCCCAAACGTGGGGGCGCCAGTGGGTTTGAACAGAACGTTGTCCAGAAAGCATTATGTTTCAATTTTTCAATTAGACAATACATGTTTAAACAGGAAAATCCGGTTTTAGCCAAACAGCTTTAGCCGCAAGCTGTTTGGAGTGGACAATCTGAGTGGAAATTTGCCCCGTTTAGCATTTTATTTAACACCAATAAGCCAGTTTGGTATCTCAAAGGTCAAAGGTTATTCGGGATAAAATTGCCGGCGTAATGTCACGCCATGTTACGCGAACGCCCATTTTAATTGAATTGAACACGTGCGCGTTGTCCGACCACCTTTTGCGTTCACACTTGTGCGTTAGGTCACGCGGGTCATTCGGGATAGAAATGTCGTTGTGCACATGCGCAGTTGAAATACCGAACTGGCTTATTGTTCCTGCCATGTGCAAAAAAAATCACCGTGGAAAGAAGAGTAGAAACAAAGCACCCGTAAATAAGACACTTTAGTATTTTACAAGTATTGATAACATTTTATTGCCTTGCAAAGAAAAATAGTCACTTCTCCACGGCAGCAAACGAGCCTACATCGGCACATTCTCATCTCCCTCCTCAAAACTTCCTTTTCCTCTCGCACAGCAAGCCCGTGGTATGCCGCAGAAATCAACGACGGCCACATGCAGTATTTTTTTCTCGTTCTCGTGGGCATTCAGCTCCTGGATCTCCTCTACCTTGGCCTCATATCCAGGAAGTACGAATATGCGCACTGGCGCGAACGGGCCGCCCGCGAGGGAGCGTACCCCGACGTGGTGCCTGAGAACGATCCCGTCACATCCGGATACACTCGGGTGGCTGACACGTCCGCCAGTAACACAGAGGGCTCGCCTGCCCCAGGTCGAGAGGGCGCTGCACCCTGAAACCTTAGGGAAAACTTGGGTCTGCATGTTACGTATACAAGAACTATATGCTTGGAGAATTATGGTTAAGTTAATTGGACTTACTTAACCGAACCATGTCTAGTCGACAGTGGTTGGACTTGTCTAATGGTGGGGACAGTTATCAACCGTGGGGAATGAATTCAAAATCAATTTTGCTAGCCCATCCACACATACTTTTATATGCCATTGTGGACCTCCTATTGCCAGTGGCGTAACTACAGGGTGGCGCGGAGTGACCGTACCGCCACTAGTGCCCCCCGGGTTCCCCCCGTTTGAAATCTTGAAATGTGCAAAAATAATTAAACAAGCTTCAGTTCATGTACTTTCATTCAGTGCCCCTTGAAGAACATGTGTGCACCCCAGGTTACGCCACTGCCTGTGCCTATTGTTCATACTTTTCTTTTTGGGAAGGACCCTCATCGGTTTTGTACACGATTTTCAACCGGTGGACCTTGCCTCAACCGTGGACTTTATGCCCTCTATTGTTAAGGTCCACGATTGTAAATACAAACTCGGGCGTACAAGTAGCATGACTTCACGATATAGGCCCTAAACGGGCCGCACCTTAGCAATATTAATCTTGCAATCGAAAATGTTCGATGCGGCATACTAGTTGACCTAGTTCGAAAATAATATTGATTTACTCAGTTAACCAAAGCAAGAAGAAAATATCAAAGATTGTCCTTAACATTTCTGATTTGTCAGGTTTTTGCTAAGATAATAAATAAAATAAATTTCCAAAAAAGTCGAAGACATGTTTTTTGTATATATCTTTATTGAGTAAGGGATTTATAAAGACGAATTGGTTTTGATTTTGAAAGTTCGGAGGCAGAGGATGCTAAAGTATTACATAATTCCTCCAGGCCACATCGCCTAATGAAAACAAAACCCAGTTCACAGATTCCAATGTTATTTATCTGAAGCCGTCCCAACTCTCCATCAACATCCCCAGGCATTCATGGAGAAGTGCGCCCTCTTGCGTTAAGTCATGACGATAGACTGTTTCCCTATCCCTATACAGAATGGTACAAAAATAGAAACCGGAACGGCATACTTCCGCTGCCCTGGGACTTAAACAACCTATACCATTGTATGGGTAATTTTGTTAAAAGAAAAATGATACCAAGATTTCCCGATTCGGTCCAGTAGTTTTTGTTCTAGAACCTATTTTGTGAAGCAAAGTCGGGGGTCCTTTGGTCCCGAGGTACATAACAATTATGCTATCATGTTCTTTTCTGCATAAAACGAGTGGCCAAGTGACCCGACTTTGCTTCACAAAATAGGCTCTGCTGGAGCAAAAACTACTGCACCGAATCGAGAGGTCTTGGTATCATTTGTCTTCTAAAAAGATTATCCATCCATCAGTACAGGTGGTTTGACTCTAAACGTAGTGGAAGTATGTCGTTCCAAGGTTTTTTAAGTGGTTTTTTTTACCACCCTGTATATATATATATATATATATATATATACATGTCATTATCATTCTGATACTGAATGGGGCGGCGGGTAACCGTTAGCCTCCGTTATGGATTGAGAAAACCCAACGGTGAGGGCTTGCTTCGCGGAATATTGTCAAAAGCGGCGGATTGGCACAATCAAGGTTGCCGCTAATTGTTGCAGATCCGTGACGGAGGCTGATACTCTCGCAGACGGTTCAATTCCTCCCCGCATCTCGTCAAAGTTGAACTTCGGCCTTGATTGTGTTAACCAAGCATGTATTCAGTTGGAAACGTGAAAACAATCACCTGAGCCTATATAATTACATGTACTAACGAAGCTGCGGCAGACCACACGTAGTGTAGTATGAGGCATGGCACTTGTGGGAATGACATTAATAAAAACCGAGATACTAATTTTTTGACTCCCGCACATTTTCTCTATTGCACGCAGGCATCATGTAAATAATTTATTGCTCATAAGCATTGCCACGCAAAATTACATTTTCTGGCCCGTATAGTGGTCAGTGCAGCACAAAATATTAAATTAAATGAATACTTTTATTTGGAATAAAATGGTAAAAAAGACCTAGCTATCGGATTAAGTTTGATATGGACAACAAACATCTGCACTCTATATATCCGTCTCAAGCCAAAGTAAAATAAAAATGAACATTATTGGGAAAATAACCCATTTATTAATATAAAATGCGTAGTGTACCAATACAGTCACCAGGGCCCAATTTCATGGCTCTGCTTACCGTTAGCGAAAAATCCCCGCTTACTGTAGCAGAAAATTCTGTGCTTACGGCAAGCGTATTTCACGCATTAGCGGTGAATTTTGTCTCCCGAGCATGCGTACATCCCGTAACTAAGGATTCTGGGCTTACAGGGTTAGCGCAGAATTTTTCCGCTAGCGCTGTTAGCGCAAAATGTTGATTGTAAGCGCGGAAAGCTGTGGTTAGCAGAGCCATGAAATTGGGCCCAGCTGGTTATGACGCGCCGTGTTTAAACAACCATTTAAACACACCCACGTGACAGGCTCTCGACCGATAGGGATAGTGAAACTCGCTGAGGCATTTATTAATATTGAATTGATGAATTCAAGAAACCTCCATTATATTTCAGCTTCATGGTCGTTTTTTTTTTTCAAACAAGGAAGATTAAGAGAAGCTCTAGATTGCATTAGATACGTTTTGAAAAGTGAAAACAATCATCTTGAAAAAATATCGAAGCATGGGCACAGCTGGTGTATAAAAACAAACCGATTACTTTTTGATTTACAGAATAAAAAGAAAACTCTTTTGAGAATACACAATCATCTTTACATTATCATATTACACAAAGTTGTTTCTTGCATGAAACAATTATCGCACAAAAAACATATTTGGTATAATACTTCGAAAAAAAATGATTACAAATTTCAATCATGCCATATTTAGAAGAAAAACAAAAAAAAATTCTTTAAAAATGGGATCAAACAGGTAAAAAAAAAACGCTACCGGTAAAAAGTAGCGCTCTGACCCTGGTAATCAGAGTAGGCCTACTTAATGAGTAGATTCAAACTAGCAAATTTCCTGTTTGTATCATCTCATATACTTCAAGCACCAACCTCTTGCGCACGGAATCGGCAATTCTTTAGTGAAATACCCTTTGTACTCTTTGGATTAAGCCTGGAATGCAACATCACCGTCCTCTGTCCGGTGACGATACACGGATGGTCTTTCGCCGTCGGCTGGCCCACCGCTTATCCCTCAGGCTTCGTATCCTTCCTCGGTATACGCCGAACTTGGACGCCAACTTCCTCGAGAGAAGGGTCAGCTCCATGGAGCTGAGGCTCATGCACATGGAGGTGAAGCACAGTCCGAAGAAGGAGTAAAGGAATGAGAATGTCAAGCCGATGTGGATGTTCTGCGGCAGGAAGACCAGGTCCCCGAAGCCTATGGTGCTGAGAGAGATGAAGCAGTAGTAGAAGCCGTCTAGAAAGCTCCATTCCTGCATGGATGCGAAGCATCCAGCACCGATCAGAAGGTAGACGAGAAGTAGAAGCAGGGCCAACCATATTGGGATACTTAGCATGGCAATATCGGCCTCGGACACGCGCATGAACCCCCGGCCGGCCAGAGAAGGACGCGGAGCGCCGAAGCGCAGCTGGCGAAGTTTCTCAAAGCTCTTCTCCTCTTCGGAATCCATGACGTCGTCCTCGCCTTCGCTGAGGATACCATCGCCGCCGTTGTCTTTGTCCTCGACTCTGAGGTGGAGCGAGTTCGGGCGACGCTTCGGCGAGCACTCTGTGGAGTTAGAGGTGGAGGAGGCGACGCCGGAATCGGCCGCGTTCCTGTCTCGATCCTCGTCAGTATGGGGGTCTTCGTGTTCATCACACCGTTCCATGTGCCTGTTTGGCATGCGTCCGTTTGGTTTGGGGGTTTGGGTCTGGAAGCTGACATTGGGAGCCGAGGTCCGGCGGTCTCGAGCTCCCCTAAGAGCCGGCCTGTGATGTGACCGCTCGGGAGATCCTTCCTCCTCGCGCAGTGTGCTGATGTCTTTTAAAGATCTTGATTTCTTCCTGGACAGTCCGTCGTGTTCTGCGTCAGCCTTCTCATCCGGGACCGAATCATGCCGAAAATACGTAGACACTGGTCGCGGAAGGATATCATCTACATTTCTCCGTGATCCGGAGAGTGGGGGATTAGTATTTGCATACATAGGTGATAAATCATGGGAAAGTTGCTTTGGGTCAGGCGGCCCGTGTGTCCTGCTGTCTGGAACGATTTCAGAATTTCGTCCCTCCTTGCGAGATTTTAAATTGCTTACATCACCTTGCATAGATTGGCCACATTTGTCACACTTTTCTCCAACGGTTGTTCCCTGCTGGATCGTATGCAAAACCTCACTTGGCGCATTTTTGCACATTTCTCTTTCAACATCCAAAGCATCCGGGTCGTTAATTCCCGGCAATGTTTCTTTCTCCGTCTGTGCATTCTCGCCCGCCGTATCTTGTTCCCGAGTAGGTACGCCGGCTTCGTCCGGCATGTGAATGACGTCCCAGTCGGCGTCAATAATCACAACAACATCGGCTGGTCTTCCATCCCCAGGCTCAGCATCATCCGTGCTCGAGCAAGACGAGTCAAATTTCCCCCCATCGTTAAGAGGTAAATCAACAATGGATTCCGTCACTGTTGACTCTCTCATCTTCGTGCTAACTAGGTCCAAAACGTTCAAATTTGTCTCGTCCTCGGAAGCACAAAGCACTATTTCTTGAGCGTTTTCGGTGGGTACGTCAGCAATATAACATTCCACGCCGGTGCTGGACCCTCCATAATCGCTGTTGTCCTTGGCAACGTGCAAACTAGCGTCCCTGAAGTCCAACTGGTCCTTCCCGTAACCGTGGTAGCGCGCCTCCATTCCCCCGGAGTCCGATATGTCCTTCGTCTCCACCTGACAACCCTCCTCGTCCAGCGTGGACATGGCGATGTTGATGTGCACCTCGGGGATATTCCAGATGCCGAGGCCTCCGTCCCTCCTGGGTGTAACTCCTCCTGCCTCCTCATTGTCCTCCCCATCTTCTCCACGATTCTCCTCGTCTCGCTCACTCTCCACGCCTTTGACGTCTCTGCCTTCATTTGTCTCTTCGTCATCTTTTAGTCTCTTCTCTTTGAAGTGTTTAAGGAGTTTATATTTACATTTTCGGAACTTGATAATGGCTATCTTGGTCCAACGAGCCAATTTATTGCCTGTAAAAGAATGAAAACATACGATTTATTTAATGGTGTGAAAATAGCAAACAACGATTTCTCATGGTGAAATTTGTATAAGATAAAAAGAGTGACGATCTGTAGATGGCATTGTTTTGTGCGAAGAGGCGCCATCACGACGCCATTTGGCGTATACATTGTACTGTCTATCCCATAAGCGTGTCTGACATAGCGGACCATGCTCGGGCAGACACGTGGTTTTCAGGGGGAAGTCGCGCATACATGTATACAAGTACTTAAAAAACAAAATCAACCATAATTTAATTTCCCCCCTAAGCTAAACGCAAGACCATGCAAGAAACAGCGTACAGCTGGCTTTCCATAAGCATGTTTTCAGTCCGTTTTGTGTTCGTTCCGTTTTAGTCCTGCGGGTAAGCTATAGACACAAAACGGACATTCATAAATGCCTCGGCGAGTTTCGCTATCCCTATTGGTCGAGAGCCTGTCACGTGGGTGTGTTTAAACGGTTGTTTAAACACGGCTGGAAGTTGTTTAAACACGGCGCGTCATAACCAGCTGTTCTCAGCCGATACGCAACGGGGAGAGCGTAGTAGGTGCGCGCACAAGATGTACTGAACTTCAAAATGTAAGACAACGCTAATGCACGCGTATAAAACGCTGCATCTCGTGCGTGTGCGTACGCGCACGCGACAGACAGGCGCGGAGCGCCTTCACGCGCATGTGTTTTGTACTGAGCAAATGGGAGAAAAAGTTGGTTGAAAAAGCTTTGCATTTTGTCCTTTTTACGGGAGGTTTTTGCATTTTTCGTAAGAAGGCATTTAGAATGGGGATAAAAATGTGATGACCCGGTCTTTACCAGTCAATAATAACCGAGGAGGGGCGTGACCGCTGTTAATGGACCGAGCCGAAGGCGAGGTCCATTAACAGCGGTCACGACCCTTCGAGGTCATCACACTTTTATCCCCAAAGTAAAACGCACTTCTGGACAGCCAGCTGCTATCAAGGGATGCGCCTCTGTGCATTTCTCATCTGTGTATTTAGATTATGCACCACCAGGATCAATTTGCATTCGTGCAATTTAGCGGGATGTGCGATAGGGTTCATTAAAAGTCTAAACTGAGTATGCCTTCATAAATTATATATGTATAGACATATTGATTTATTTCGATGAACTTTAATCAACCATTCGCATAATTCTGTTGATGAGTTGAATGCTTGGAAAAAGCAAGGGCGGGCAACATTTGTCATATGGGCCTATAGAAGAAGATTTACTGTCGAGAGCAGATGGATGGGTCCTAAAACACGAGTCAACCACTTATTATTTCATGATTCTACGGGATACATGCGTTCAGTGAACTTTGGATCAATCCCTAGAGTATTGTTCCGGTATCGAGCCGCAATACTCGGGCTACATTTAACCACAGCGTTCGGGTTACATTTTGGATTCAGGCTACATGTAGGTCTCAGGCTACATTTAGGTCTCGGGCTACATTTAGGTCTCGGGCTACATTGAGAGCTCGGACTACATTTAGGTCTCGGACCACATTTAGGTCTCGGATTACATTTAGGTCTCGGACTACATCTAGGGCTCGGGCTACATTTAGTTATCGGGCTACATTTAGGGCTGGGGCTACATTTAGGTCTCGGGCTACATTTAGGTCTCGGGCAACATTTAGGGCTGGGACTACATTTAGGGCTCGGGTGACATGGCTCGGCTGCATAGGTGCCGTGTACACAGGCTTGTCGGGATTTTAGTGTAGGCAACGGTAAAAATACTTACCTATATCTGTAATAAATAGAAGCATTAGTGGGATACCTATAATTGCATAGACGACAGCAAACAGCCGTCCCAGTACAGAAAGGGGCGTCACATTCCCGTAACCTGCGGAGAAAAATGTTGTAAGATACAATTTTTATTTAAATGTCGGCAGTTTTTTAAAAATTGCATTTTGCCTGTGAACCTTAAGGTAAAGAACTATCCCGTTAAAACATATAATAAATAAAACAAAAAGTGTGTTTCTTTTGTTTTAATACTTTATTTAATGCACCTTTTGTCACTCAAAGACCAGGTTTTTGTCTGCCATGTACGTCACAGATTATTTTAGCTGGTATTTGGCCAGTATAGCCCACAAAAGTCTTTCGACTTATTTCCAGTGGAAATTTAGAAGAGGATGGCGAAGAAAGGTTTTAAATGCGATAGGAAAATCCAAGAGAGCAAGTCTGGAGAACTTGAACCCACGGAACCGGGTAGGGACTGAAAACCCAATTCCATGTTGGCCCCAGGCGGGATTCGAACCGGGATCATATGGAATAATTCAAGGAAACTACTCCTGCACTCCCAACTGCTCTTACCTATTGTCGATATGATGGTGAAGCTACAGTAGTAGGATGATGTCCATGACCAAACTCGGCTGTCTCTATTCTCCAAGTATATCTGGGGAAACTTGACCAATGTGTTCTCCCACTCTATCAGTTTTTTCTCGTGACAGGACACATTACTGGTGCAGTTGATCAACTTATCGACTACGCGAAGCCGCTCAGAGACCATCTCCGCCATCTTGTCCATCTCTTTGGCCTCCTCTAGCCACCTGAAGCAGAAGGCTCCCACACAAAGGTAGGTCTGGATCAGGAGAAAAAGTCCAAGGGACGAGGACACAATGTGCTTGATGCGTCGCAACACGGGGTTCCCCGTGGGCTTGTGAGCTCTGAAACCGCCGGGGCTGTGTAAGCTGCCACCGCTCCGTACCGCTGAGGACTGACGGCTGTAGATCCCCGGAAACCGGGAGCCAAGGCTCGGACTACGGCTGGGCTGGGCAGACTCCACGCTGACCGACCGGGAGGGGCCCACGATGTGCTCTCCGATCGCGATATGGCGGGAGCTGGAGCTCAAAGCACTGGCCGCGGAGAGCCGCCTCTTGCCGGATATAATCCACGGCGGAGAGTCCAGGTAGAAGGCCCCCATCTCGATCTCTTGGGCCTCCTCCACGACAGTGCGTGCATTGTGGGTTTGCTGGAAAAACATGGCTGCTTTCTGAAGGGACAAACTACCAGATCAACAAGCCATTTGTAATGATCAGTTCCCAAAGCCGATCATTAATTCAAGTTTGTCACGAATGGGTCAATCCCATAGTACTTTCACATTTTGCCGAGCGGTTCCGTTTGTCGATGTAGTTATAGTTGCAGCAACACGGGCGGCTGAACTGCAATTTCTCCTTCCGGTAGGTATATTTCAGTTTCATAATAGTCGGGTATTGTAATCTTGGTAAAGAGTTTTCTCATTCTGTTTCAGAACAATATCGAATGAAGTCAGCTTTCAAGTATTTAAAGTATCCAATGGTCGCTCCGAAGAAGGTTTGACGACAAAATTCTGCACTGATGATCTGATGATCAAATTCCCTGATGAGAACCCTGAAACCTGCAGGACTACGTAAACCTTATGGCTTACTGTTTAGCGTGATTGAGAATGCTGGCAGACGTTTAATAACGGCGAAGTTGATCTCCGTTTGCGTTGATCTCATCTCGATATTCTTCTTCATAACGCCACCGTGTGACGACAAAGAGAGCCTTGATGACGTGGCTTCTTAATTGGAAGGTCCTTCCAGAAATGTTCCCGTCGAAAAAAAATATATACCCCGGAGGAAATAAAAAAAAACAGTTATAACATCCGTTGACACTGGGATAGCGTTGTCTTGCAGTTGGGTTTAACTTGCGGGTTTCCGCCTCAACTTGCTCCAGAAGAGAGCACAAATCGAGTCTACATGTTGTCTTCGCCTTGTCAAAGACTTGGAGAAGGCGTTCAGTCGCAACTCCTTCGGAGGCAGATCACATAATTCGATTGTTTGCTGGTGTCGTGGTTTCTGAATTACACAAACTGTTGTTCAGATACACAAAATAATGACGCACTAGAACGTTGCAACGTTGCGTAAGTCTTCACAACAATCAACGAAAATTTCACCGATGTCGAACGAAGTCATGTATGTATTTCCACAGCTTCCCTTCTCGTACATGGTGAAGTTGACGAACACACCCGCCATCATAATAGCTTCACCGGGTTCGGGACAACTTCTGGCATTATTTTGTAAAGGGTCTCGTGCGTGTTGTTGTCAAAAAGCTCTAGTGGCGAACACTTGGACACTGATCCGTTCGGTGGCTCATGATCTGCGAGAGGGAAAAAAGCCAAACAGACGCCGATCAATAAAGTTGTTCTCGTAATCTTTTCACACAGTTGAGAACCCCAAATGGGTCGGTCGGGATTGTTGGATTGGTTGGGTTCGGGCGACTGTGTTCACAACGCGGTTTAGGTGTGGGCGGACATGTTGGGTGGCTTATGGGCAAACTCTGTTTTCGAATATCCGGGAAACAAGGGGGCGTGGACTTGTTATTTGGGGTTTCATACTGTGTGATAGCCCGATAGGTATGGTTACCTTTTTTTTGCGTTTGGACGCATGTAACAATTACATTTTCAAGATGTAACAACTGAATTTTCAACATCGAATTTCTCTTTATAAAGCTATTGCTATTTATAAGATATCGGAGCAAGACGGTGCTACTTTTCAGTAAAAAATGAAAAATCATGTCTGAAAATGTGATAAGGTCGGCGATTCCAATTTTGGACCGATGTTCGACTGTGCTCCCGCATTAACGACCAAAATGGCAATGTCATTGTCAGCATACCAGAAATTGCAGCTGAACAGCTTTTAAAAAATCCCAGAAACGGTTCAGCTCGACACGTCCGCGGGCATGAAATTAACTGAATTCGCGGGTCAGCTACCCAAATTCAATGAATCGTCTACAATGATGACTATCTATTTATTTATTTATTTATTAAATATCTTTAAACAGGATAAAATGATCAGCATAGGCTATTTTCCATCAATGTCCCTGAGTCCCTGGGAGAAATTTCAACTGGGCTGATTTTAAAGTTCATTAAACTCACAATACTGGCTGGTGGGTTTTGGCGGACTTGCCGTGAAATGCGGTCTTTGTGTTAATACCTTTTTAAAGATATGAAGTTGACATCGGCGTTCAAGTTGATATAGAATCCGGGCAGTTAGAAAGATTCGCAGTTAAAAAGCATCGTGGTAATTGAATCGGTAATACGACGGCTGTTTTATTCGGCTTTCCAATGAGTGCAGAATCTTGTGTATTTAACAATTTGAGTAAGGGAGGGAAAGGTGAATTTTAAAACATGAGATTAGGATTGATTGATATTTCAATCAGAATTTGTTAGCAGTTGAGCTCATTCTCTGACTGTCAGTCGATCGATCGATCGATCGATCGATCGATCAATCAATCAATCAATCAATTAATCTCTCATTTTATTCACAAAGTACCTTTTAAATATGCAGTCGATCAATCCAGTCTATCAGTCGATCATCAAAGTATGAATTGATCGATTCATCAACCAATCAATCGATGATATATTCTGGAAATCAGTCAATATCAGCCAATCGCGGCGAGCCATAAATTCAATGGCCATCCATCGTCAATCACCCGACAAAACCGACCAGATAATTGAACGATTGATTAATCGATTAATTTATCAACAGTGACAAGTTTTTATATATTAAATGTTTACCTGTTGGTATTAGTATTGCTGGTTTGGCCTGGGTAATTCCGGTATAGAGGTAGCCTGGCGCCTGAGACCATAAAACACATACACGTGGTGTTGTTGTTTTTTTTGTTGTTTTTTTTCAAAATTGTACTGGTAGCAATTGAGCTTTTTCGGATTACAGGGAGTCAAGCATGGTTTCGACAAAACAAACAAACAAACAAACACCAAGCCTTCGCGATGAATTTACGCTACCGGGATATTTCAGTTTTCTGTTTTTCCCATCAGTGTGAGTAGAACTAACATGCCAATGATAGTTTACACGATTACTGTGGTACACAATCAAATTCATGTGAAATGACATGTGCGTCATTGTGGGCATCACTGGCAGACGATTACCAATTACTGCTTAATATTTCGGTGGTATTCTGTGACGGCTACAGGTGATTTGATAAGTGAATGCTGTTGTTTACTGATTCATAATTCCATCGTTCTAACGAAGACAAGGCAATTAGCAAATCAAATGAGACGAGTTGGGCCAACATTATGCAGTTACGAGAACTAATAAGACACAGAAAAGTGTCGTGCATGCTTTGAAAAATGCACAGATCGTCAAGACTCATTCTGATACAATACCGGATAGCGTATAGCAGTGGCTAAATCAGTGTCCAAAAATGGGTATGAAGAATTTTACAGAAAAAAGTTCGCGTGATATAGTTTTGAAAAATCGGATGATGAATTTGTTACGAAAGAAGAAAGGGGAAAGTTTTAATTTCTTTACAAAAGAGCTTAATTGACAACATGGTGTTAGCCCGCGCGAACCTCACCGTTGTTAATGAAAGCTTTGCGTTTTATTCTGCCAAATATATAGGCCTATACACATATTTGTTTCCACGGTATTGCAAATTCTGGGACAGGGAATAAATAATTCTCTCTCAGCAAAAAAAAATATATAGCCAAAAGATATTCTCCCTACCCTCATGCCGGTCCACGCCCCTTTTTTGGCAATCAAGATGGCCCTACATAATTTAAGCATAAAACAGCCGTCTATATACGCTTCTAGCCAATCAATCGATCGTTCTTCCAGCGATTCTAATGAATGATTGAGGGTTCAATGGCGCGAATGGTCCTGGGTGTAAGCAGTGACGGCTTCGATCCTAAAGTATCGATGTGTGTCATGAGGGACTGGGCTTGTTTGAAATAAGTCACTGACAAAGTCATAGGGCAAAACAATCTATATTTCCAACATCAGCGTATTATGTCCACGCCTTTTTTTTTTAATATGGGTTATATATGCGCGTGTGTTTAGGTCTACCTTAAAGATATAAGATTATCCCGGTTATGAGTTTTTAACTTATACAAAATCAGACTCTTACCAATGATGCATTGAAACAAACGTGTTTTTTTTTACAAGGAACGCAAGCAATTTTGCAACGTCATTTACCCTAAAGCTCATCCTACTCTAGTCTGTTTCTCGTTGTTGTTTTTTTGTACAGATTAGGCCCTATGTAAAATAACTTGAGGAGTTGAAGCTAATCTCATTTCTCACCCCATCGGACTTCCTGATTAAAACTAGTGAACACACATCAAAGTCAAACAAGGTGATTGGCGAACCTGTCTTTCGTTTTCACCACAACAATTATATATCCATTCTTCCGAAAGTCAATAATCTGCGGGAAAATTACGGCACCACATACCCAAAAAGATTTTTTACAGTATGGACTATTGTTTAATTTCCCCACACATTTAATATCCGTTTTATCAACAGACGTCGAGTACATTGTATACCCTGTTGTGGCCTAGCACCGCTGAATGGCCCGGGGGCTTACATGATATAGCATTTGTATAGAGCTGGCAACACAGGTGTATATTAATTGCCCATATTTTGTGATATTTTTTCAATACAGGAACATATACAATCTGTCAACCAATACGAGAAAATGGTGAAAACCCGTTCAGTTTTTAACATTGATTTTGTGCATGCTCGTATGGGTTTATTTCGATTGTTGAAGTCGAAATGAGCTACACAATTTTGGAAGATTTTCAGATAAAACTTTCTCTGGGATGATGACAGCACTTCAGACGGAAATGTTTCTCTGGAGGATTAGTATCATCTTTCAGAATGCTCTCAGGCTGAAGTTATTCAATTTGATTTTTGACCGTCACCAAAGCTATATCATATCTTTAAATATGTCAATGTTTTTATAACAAAAACAAATGTATCCGGGACATCTGTCAGAATACTCTGAATGATAAATATCATTTAAAGCAGTAAAATATATTACCGATTCCAAAGGTTTTGTTTTTAATGTCTAACAGGTTTATTACACAGAAAAAACAATTCCAGCCTATACGTGCAGGCATAGGAAACAATGCCCTTGTAGTGTAAAGGTTGTATTTTGTACACGTGCAACAGACAGATTAATAATTAAACGAGTTTCATGTCAATATATATACACTGTATGACTGCATAATTATGGTTTCTGAAAATATTTGTACATAATTCACCACAACAGGTGGAAATATGTGGCAGTGAATTAAAGGCTTTTTATAATGAAGTTCATAATATTTCAGAGTGCAGCGTCAAGTCAAGCGAGGATTTTGCACGTGCTGTCGTCTCAAGTTCAGAATGGCACATTGTAATTGTTTTCAAAAACCTCGATGATTTAAATAACAGAATGACGTTCTAACAAATTCGGGTGATTCACAATTAAATGCGCCACGAATAGTAGCTGGAGAGGTCTTTTGGGGGAAATTTGAGATCACTTAATAATCCGATATGTGTGATTTTGGTTCATGCGCACGCGACTTCTGAGTTTCTGAAATTGTTTTAGATGGTTGACATATTCAGATTTGCTAGACTTCGAAATTGAAACATCAAACGAAACCACAGATTGGTGACGTCACAATGGCGCTTTGTCGACTGTGAAGTTTTAAAAATGGCATCTCTATAATTTCACATCTCCCCCCATCTCAGATGTCGGTCTAATTTATCAACGCGATGTCAATAGTTTGGTTTTTCGTTGGTCTGTCAATCTGCTTAATTGTGTCTGTCGACCTTTATTTCTGTCGACTTTTTGAGAGAGGGTTATTCTGATTCTTAACCAATTCAGTGCCTTATACATTGTCACTTTTTAAGTGCGGTGTATTCATGTACACCTCTATAATCATAAAAAAACGCCACATCCTACACTACGCTATGCAAGTACTTCACGCGTTTAATATCGTTTCTATTTTGTGTGCACTGCGTCACTATATCCGATTCTGCTGGGTGGATGATGACAACTACTGAATGGCATTCCTTTCACGTTCGACATTTTTTCCCCTTTTTTGTTCCACGAGCCATTAATCATTTGTCGAAAACATGTGTTTACCTTGAACCCGCCCGTGAATAATTGTGCAAACACTGTCACCAATATACCAACATAATAAACATAATATGCCCTATTGTCATGTTAACAGAAATTCAATTCCAGTTATGGGTGTAGTGTAAATATTATTGTATGACGGTATCGAAATTCTAGATCCGTACTCAACCATCATCTGTTCATCATTTAGTGGAAAAACAAAATACGGGCCCTTCTTGTGGAACTTGTATAAATTTGCGTTTTAGAAAACATCATGTACTTCGAAAAATATGAAAGCAAGCTCTACCACAAATACACCACAACCTTACAAAATAATTCACAAGTCGCCCGAGGTATTTTCGAGTCGGAGGCCTTTAACCATTGCCAACAACAGAAACTGCCGAAGTTTTCCCCCACATAATGTCCGCTCTCATCAAGATGACAAACGGAGTGATAAATCTAATTGAGTTGACTGTATAGGTCTATACCGGTACTCTTTCTAATGCGTGCAAAACAGACAAGTTCAGAAAATTCATGGTATGATGTAACTTCGGTAAATGATGAAAGCCCAAATTGATTATTTTCAATCGGAAAGCTTGCTGTTTATAAATAGATGGTAAACTCTAAAAATCGGATTGGTTGAAACAAGAAATTATTGGTTGATATGTGTCCAACCAATTGGATTGGTTGGACACATATCAACCAATCCAACCAATATATTAGTTGTTTTCAACCAATCCGTTCAAGTGTAGGCTACTCGTATACCAGACCGCATGATCAATATTTTCCCCTGTCATTTTCGAGAAAAATGTATCAGAATTAGACCTCCACAAATGCAGCGGCTTGTTTTGATTTCAAGAATCGAATAAACGTGCACAAAATCACTGTTAAACGGAACGGTTTGTCGCTCGTTTCTCGGGATTCGGTTGACGGATTGAGCTGAAACTTTCAAGTGTTTGTTATTTTAGGTAGGCCTATGTGTTGAATCTCACAAAATACGAATGCTACTATGTTGCCAGCTCGGTCAGTGCTATTATTATACCTTTACGATTTATTTCGCAGGATCTGGTGACAAATATAACTAACATTCCCACGGTAATTTATCACTACCCAAATTAAATAAATAAATAAAAAAATAAAAATAATAATAATAATATCGACGATATTACACATGCACCGGTACACGAATATAATGTCATTGTAGTAAGCCTGTACTAGTAACGACCAGACTGTGTGAAACAACATGGCGTACGGAGGTTGGTGTGATCTTTCACGGCTCATTATTCTTCTCTACGAGTCTTGTGTCGAAGAATAATCGACCCATTTCACAACTCGTTTGTCTGCACGTGGATGAGGTTGCATCAGACAACGGACCGCTTCAAGCGGTCGCGCCAAAACAACAGCGATTAAAGTAGAAATCTTGCTTTGAATTTGTCTTTTCAACAACAAAGGAAACCATTCCCAAACTAAAACCTTAAAGAATACATTTTCTTTTGCGTTGCCTGTCTTTAACTCGCAACTCTACGAAGAAGCAGCCACTTTTAAATATTTAATGGCATCTAATTTGGGTCATTAATATGGAAATTTCAATTAGCATAAAAATCGCAAATTTATATATTACTCCCTAGAATTTCAAATGACCTTGAAATTGATACTGTGTATTGAAATAAAGCTGTATAAAATGTTTAATGTCATAAAATTCTTACTGCGAGGCGCCTTTAAACGCAGTCTAATCGATAGTTTCGTTTTGGTCGTTTAACTGCTCCTGTTCAATTCGGATAAAACAGGACGTCGCTACCTCCCACTTATTTCCGCAAACATCTAACCCGAAAGGTTATATATCAATGTGGTTTGTTGACATAAAGGAAAACATTCTTGTTTCCTTATGAGCTGGAAAATATAGCCTTGGTGTCTGTCGCAAAAACAGGCAGAAAACATGCCGTGATACGGGTACCACGAGCGCTGTTTCGTCCGCTCCTGGCTTCACGAATACATGCAACGAAGTAAATGGTTTCACGTCATTACGCCGTCGGTCATCATGTGAAAATATTTCATCTTGAAGAATTGGTGGTTCATACGGGGGGGGGGGGTTCGGGCCCTAGCCCCTCCCACGATTTTTTTAAATTCTTTTGTTTGGATGGATGTATACAAATGAATATATATTTTGTACATGCCTGGCGTCATAGTAAAGAATGATCCCCCTCCTCTGCTTTTCAAATAGTTTCGAGACGACTACAATTTTAGAAAAAGTTTGGAAAAAAATTGGCCAACCCCTCCCTTCCGTCAAATCCTTGGGATGACACTGTCGGGGATAAGTGATACCTTTAAAGCGCAACAAACCGAATCTACCAATGAGAATATCACATGGGATTGGAAATATTCATGTTGAAAAGAAAAATATAGGATGGTGTGTATTACACACAAACAAAACATTGACACATTTTTGTTTACTTTCCAACTAGAACCTCAAAATAATAAAAATGGATAAAGTGGGGAGGGCATGAGGTTTCAATTTTATAGCATAGTCGTATGCAAAGACTATCCTGTAAAGAAAAATTCTTACAGGATTTTGATTCAATCGTCACGTGATTCGATCCTAACTTTATCAATTGCTCCTAACTTTTAGTGGGTGTATGTTTTCCCCCACTTTTTCTGTTGTCCCGGGTATATATGAACTCAATTCTTGCTCAATTCTGTCAGAGAAATAAGTAAAATTTCAATTGCGACAACCGACAAAAACTACATAGATAGGAAAAAACATAGTGAGGGAGTACATGTGCATGGCTTGGTCTTGAAGTGTCGTCGTGATCTGGGAAATGCTAGTGAAAGTTTTGAGAAAAAAGAGCTATTTCTTTAGTTGTTTTTGTTTGTTTCTCAATTACGATCTTTTATTTACCGGTGTACATAATATAGGCAACTTTTATTGTATTTGGAAACTTTTTATACCTCATTAATGGAACAACTAGAATCCAGTTTGTGGGGGAGGGGGGAGGGGCTCGTGGGTGTGCATAATTTTTGCCTATAAGGGGAACTTCAGAAATATAGAAATCTTAACATCTTCTACACAAATGCAATTTCAAATGGGAGAGGAAACCTGTGCGTGCGTCCCCCCCAAAAAAACAATTTTTATTAAATAAATAAAAAAATAATAATTCAACCACACCTTTTAAATGCGTTATTTATTAGACTTGCCTATGGTTAACCCCAATGAAAAATCACTCTCTTTGAGATGAATTTGAAGAAAAAAAACACGCTATGAAAAGTAGTGGAATGTATATAGGCCTACTTGCCAGTTTGAAAAGGGTAATGAATAGTAAGCCGAAATTAATTATTCGGTAAATCTATATCAAAAGTTATGCTAAAAATGCTTTTAATTGTGCAAATAAAAAGTCTTCATGTTTACACGTACAATATTGTTTGCATTTATAATGCGCAACATCTGCGTAACACAATACAAACTGTCTGTAGTGTGGCGGGGTCCCATGTCATGTAATTATTATTACCTTACCTCACGCGCATAACACTATCCTCGATCTGCAAAAGAATGTTATTCCTTTACCGCTCTCGCTCGTGGAAATCACACCCCGCAGAAAAAGAAAAACTTCCCAAAATGGCTTCCTTGGTGCATAGTGGGCCAAACATTACTGCTGCTTGTTTGAAGAAGTGTGGCTCCAATATTCCATGACTGATATGACATGTTCAAAAATCAGTTATGGCCACGTTATACGCGACGCGTGTGCATATGTTTTGTACAAATTAACACTGCACGCTTGGCTGTGTTCAGGAAGCTGAAAAAAATATCGAGGCGGGAAACAATTATGCTGGTAGTTTCTCAGCGCGTTGAAGGGGCTTGATCGCAAGGATTTCTTGCTACCGTTATCAAATTCATCCCATTATTTTCAGTCCCTTGAAATTTCTCTCTCCGTGTTGCCATGGTATGTGTCGTCATTTGACCTGATGGTGTCGTTGGTCTTAATGGCGGACTGACGAGGTCAACAAAAGTTGAAGTTTTGGTCGGCAGGTAGTGGAGATACGGGTCACGTCAGACATGCTTTTTATACTGAATTGTAAACGTCAGCCTCTACAACATAATGCTTGGCCTTGGGACTTATTTCAGTCAATGAAAGTGCCTGCTTTGGGATTGTGTTTATACCACCCACCCCCCCCCCCCCCCCCCCCGAAGGCCGACGTCAACTTTTGATAAACTGGAAACTGTACGCATGACGTATACCGACCGAGGCCCCTGGGCGATGGGAATAATTATCTCTCTGTCTGTGGTCCATGGAATCGACGAATAGTCGACGAATAGTCGACGAATATTCTGGAACCCAAAATATTCTATAACTGATGAATATTAGGTCCGGTAGCCGCCAATGTCACGTGACGAAAATGGGAGGAATTCCTCCCGTTTCCGAAAATATCCGAAGTTTTCCGAACTTGTTTTCGGTAACATTCGGCTGTTAACGTTGATGTTCGCAATACAAAAAGTTCTCCCCCTGCTGCCGTCGGCGACGCGCTGTTAGCCTTGACGTCATCGCGTGTAGTAATCCATACTAAACTCAGATTTGAAATTGAAATATTAGGCTTACATGATGGGATACAGAGACGAAGTTAATTCAACATGTATTCTGTGTAAATACCGCGTACTCATGTATGAACTTGTACCAACTATACCAAGTGCAAGGGTCAGACTACACACCATGACGCAACGCGCAAAAAAACGCATGACATGCAAATGCGTGACGTATACGCTTTTTCAGACGATAGGATTTTCAAAAGTGAGCCAATTTGCATTTTTTTTTCAAATTAAAAAGGACAGTACAACATTTTTTTTTTATTGCTCTCTATGGTGACATATCTGTAGACTGAGACAATAATTTCACATTTTTCAAAGCGTTCTACTAGGTCTTTAAAGGATTTTTACATATACGTGTACATGCCGCCAGGCAATGAGTGCTAGAAAACTGATCTTACGGAACAGTAGGCTACGGGTCACTAATAATCATGATTTACAAATTTGAACATTGATTATTGTCAAATGCAGACTGCATGCACACTCCCAAAACTGTGGCTGATCCACGTCTAGCTCCCGTGTAAGCCTAAATGTACTAGACTGTAATGACTTGTAAGCATTGGGAAATGTTCTCACATGCCAATGCAGCGCGAACATTATTAAATGTAATGTACACCATTTGCTTTTGCTGTAATTTTCAGGGGAAAAATGGATTTGGGGGTTAGTATTTTATAGGGTGCTAGCAAATACTGAAACACTGACCTGTTTAAAGTTTTGTGGGCATATATGCTGGGAAACGGTAGTCTGCGTAGGGAGAAAGAATTATGTTCTAGTAGTCTGGTTCCCTGACCATACTTTTAGACAAAATGGAGCAACTTATAGACGTCATGGATTTATCAGGTCAGGGAACTATAGGCTATTTCCAACGATTGTGGAAAACGATATATATATTTTCACTTTTCTTGAAAACGACAGCACACCAGGTGCCATGATTTCACAGGATGCTTGAGACTGCTATTTACTTAAAGTCTATAGTAAGGTATTTCGTAATAATTCAGTAAAAAAATTGGAGAATTACCAATGTTGCTACCTCATGGTAAAAACTTGATCGGCTTACTTGCTTGGCTGTTTGTTTGGGTTTTTGTTGTGTGATCTGTTTGGCTTTATAATTTTGTGCAATTCAAAATAAAGTGCGCCACCAAGCGGTGGCAAGGTTTTAAAACTTTCTCCGTAAGTTCGCTCCTGTGATTGGATAATACGTCTGGGGGCGGGGTGTAATGGATCGTGATTGACATATCTGTAGAAACTCATGTTTCTTTGCCCTCTGATAGTACCAGCAATTGTACGTACGACTTCAGATAAATGAGGCCACGAACTCGTAAACCATACCACGTTCCATGGACATGAACATCTGATGCTTCGATAAAACGAAAACGTCAGTCTGCATGGATGGATACAAATTAATGTAAAATGTCACCCTTTACGGCTGAGGACTAGGAACAAAGGGACACATAAGAAAACAGTACAACTGAAGACCTGAGCCCAAGTCCTCAGTAGTTTTCATGTACAAACCTTATGGGACATGTCAAGAAAAAGGGAAACAAACAATTAGAACAATGGAAGAAACAACTTTCATCAAATAGAACGGTACGAGTTGAGCGAGTTGACATAACTCAAGTCATTTTTCTGGGAGGGGGTTATAACCCCAGCTCACCTCCCGCGCCAGTGCACAACCTTTCGTTAACAGCAGTCATTGTTTGAAACTTCACACGGGCCGCCATCACATCCTCTACAAGATCCTCCTCCCCCACAAAAAAAATCTAAAAAATAGAAAAACAGAAAGTTTGAATTTTTTTCAAGCACTTTGGCGGTATCAATGACCTGATATATTAGCCTGTAGTTTTCAGACTTAAATTCTTTTTAAAAGAAACAGCTGCCACGAATTTCAGGAAAACAATTGAGTTAATTTCAATATTCTTTTATTAACTTCATTTAGTTTATTTCTTGATAGTTAATTAAAAATAATTATTTTTTTCTTTCTATAATCTATTGCAATTTTACCATGGACCTCCTAATCTGGATACCCGAATGAAAATGTATCACACAAGTGCTCAACTACCTTTCCCGTGTTTCATTCGTGGCAATATCGATTGAGTTTATGGCACTGCATCATTCATTGCTACAGTAGTACTCTCCCCACCATCCAGTAGTACTCTCCCCACCATCCTGGTCAGGACTTTCTATTGTTCATACACACTAACCCATCCCCATAGACTAAGCACACGTTTACTCGTGAGGACACCTTCCAGACAAAAGAAAAAACGTGAGGACAGTATTGTTCCCTTTCTTATACCCTCTTGTTTGTCCTCACCAGAACGTCAATGACAAAACAGCATTAGCCTGATAAGCCAGTTCGGTATTTCAAAGGTCAAAGGTTATTCGGGATAAAATTCCTGACGTAATGTCACGCCATGTTACGCGAACGCCCATTCTGATTGAAATTGACACGTGCGCGTTGTGTGACCACCTTTTGCGTTCACACGCGCGCGTTAGGTCACGCGGGTCATTCGGGATAAAATGTCATTGTGCACATGCGCAGTTGAAATGCCGAACTGGCTTATTGAAAAGTGACTAATCACTATTTTGTCATGGTACAACTATTGATCTCCATTATAATGGAGATCAATGGATACAACCTAGCACACTAACCAGTAGATAATAAGCGTATAAATGCCATCTTTACATTATTACGCGACTATATATGTTCATTTTTGCACTAGCAGCGGTGTTGGTCAATGACCTCACTATTTCCCCATTTTTATTAATGAATTTTCACTTCAACTAATCCCATAGCTTTGTGCCATCAGTCAGGATGTCATTCTCAAAAACTAGTTCATTATCTCATTCTCAATAAGTTCGACGGCTGTTTGGTGTTCTAAAGTCAAAGTTCCGACTACTGTTTCATTTTCCGAGGATTTCTCTGCTTGCGGCGACCTTCCCTGAGATTGCGCTGTATCACATCCGAACACTGTGCGCACGCCCCATACGCTTCCGAGACGAAAAGAGTCGTCGAATCTAGAGTTTCCTCCTCGCCTCCTTCGAGAGCATTGGTTCTTGTGGCCATGTTCACATCTTCAAGTCGTTGGGTTGAAGTTGGCAAGTTTACGGCGTCCACGGGTAGGCCTACTTCATCTCGCGGTCCCGGTTGGAACCACAGCTCGCAGGACGCGGACCGAAAGCCCAGCCCGAAATCGGACGTCATTATGTCGTCATGTCTTAGAGAGGCCGCGCTCGATTGCTGTTGTGAGACGAGGCCAAGACCTCGACAAAACCGATACCCGGCTTCCGCAGTGAGGCTTTGGACGCACTCCAAGACGCTCTTACGCCAAGCAGTCGAGTCCTGGGCACCGCAGCAAGCCGCCAGAGCCTCGACCGTACAGAGCGTCTTGTACGCTGCCTGAAACTCCACCTTTCCCTCCGGTGACACGAGGATTCTAGCGGGGTGACACGGGCACAGCGCCGTGAGCGCCCCCGTAGCTCCACGGCTTCTCACCGGCAGCAGTATCGCTTCTCTTCGGGTGACTTCGAGGTACTCCCTCCCCTCGGCTGCGAGAGGGCGGTATGCCAATTCGGGGAAAATACAGTCGACTATCTCCCTGACGAACGCGACCCCAACATTGGGTGCAGATCGAGGCAATGACCTTAGGTGACCAGGGAAGGAGGTGAAGAAGGGTTGGCGGTCATTTTGAATGACCTGTTCGTTGACGGGTGCTGGCATAAGTGGTGCTGGCATGGGTAAATCTCTCATCGAGCCGGTTCTGTCATTTTCCCGTGACGGAGTAGCAAAACTAGGCATTTTCTGAGTTGCCAAGTTTAAGGGATGAATGAGGGCTTCGTGTGGAGGGTACTGTTGGGGCCTGACAGGCTGCAACCTACTGTTCGTTTCGCTATCGCTTGGGTGGCCATCTTGCTTGTTTCGGCTCAAATTTAAACAATAATAATCTCCGGGTTCTTGGGGGAAATTGCTCCTTTTCACCAGGTTGACTGGACCGTGCGTTGCCTGAGTTGACTGGGGAAGGTCATTCACCTCACGACTGTCAAGTACGCGGTTGTGCTGTTCAATCTCCTGTGGTGACTGGCAGTTTACCGCGGTTGAAATCACCGCGGTAGCGTGTTGCTGTCGGGCCCGGCCGCGACTGCGCCCTCTGCCTCGCGACCTGGCTCGTCCGGCTGTTCCCATTCCGCGGGAGCGAACCAACCCGGCTTTGAGCAGGTTCATGTGCAGGTGGTTGTACATTACCGTTCCCTCCCCGCATTCCCGGATCAGCTGTCTGAATTTCTTCATCGTTGAAGTGTCTTTCTAAAACTGAAGATGCTTGAAGCGTGACGTCACATCAGATTTTCAAAATGAAGTTCTTTATGGAGTCTTGAAGGTATACTCTTTGTCTCCCAGAAAAGTCAGACCACTTAGCTCTACCGTTCATTTTGTCTATAATATCTCCCAAAGAATCGATTCTTTACAACGATGCGGTACAAAAAAACTTCAACAGCTCCACATCAGCCAACCTTTTATATTGACAGGCGATGTCTGGTCTCATGATTCTGTTGAGCTCAGTGGTATACGATAAACCGCCCTCTGTTGACTTCTGAAATAAACATAAAGAGGGAATTAAGCCGTGCGGTACTTCATGCGTTCAAGTTCAAATGAAAACCTTGCTGCAAACTCAACAGATTGGAAAACCACGTATAATTAATTAGTACGGTAAAACCAAGAAAGAAAATAACGTAACATTTTTTTATGTGAAGAACTAAAGTTTGTGCCAAGAAATATCCCATAATTCAGTTAGAGCAACTCAGTTATTCCAGCGATTGTTATGTTGGAATTTTAAAATAACGTGCTCCTATCGTTCGTTTTAAATATAGCAACCGTTTGCTTTAAACAAACTCGCCTTCGAGTTGGTCTATGAATTACATGGATAATATATTTAACACCCCCCCCCCCCCCCCCCCCCCCTGCGCATTCTTGTGCCTGTGTTTGGGAAATATCTGTTCACTGCTGATATCCGTCACACAATGACACCCGGATTCCAGTTACACTCTAATGTCACGTGACCGAATTCTTTCCCGCCCAAATATTTTCCTCATCTAAAAATAGGAAAGCATGATATGTCGTTTCCCTGTGCGTGCAATCGGCACGAGATTCCAACGGATGGGTAAATATTTGATTTACTTTCATGTGAATTTTTTTCACCAAAAATAGAGCCCCATGCACTGAGGATAACATTTTTAATAACATTTAAAGATGCGATTTTTGGTTTTAAATTTTAAAAAACTCCAGAGACCTCCATCTCCATGGAGATTCGTAAAAAAAAACAACAGTCGATCACTGTATACGCCATGTGATATAATTTCAATAATGTTCAATCAGCCTAATCTTTTAACCAGATCATTTAGCATTTTATTTTACAATGAACAAGTTACTTTCTTAAAATTGAAATCAATGAGAAATTTTTACGAAAAACGAATTTCAATTTTGACTGATATTTTTCAACACACTTTGCATATTCATATTCGCATTTAAGAGCATCGATACCGGTAAAACAAAATTCATAAACAAATACAACCTTGAGAATTTATGCTATAAATTTGTAACAAATGTAATTAGGCCTACCTTGTCCACGTCTCAAAAGGCTGCATTCTTTGCAAAAGTCTGAAACTAATATAAGAATTCCGGCGGTGAAGTCAAAAAGAAAAGAAAGGCATCACCGCGGAAAATTGGTCTGCATCACCGATTCGCTCCACTCTTTCGCCCCCTGAGGACTCGCCGAAACACCGTGCCGAAATCTCCTCTCGTAACTTTAGAGCCCGGAGCTCCTTGACTCTCCATCCTCCAAGAATCTCCTCGAGTGAGGTCTTCTGGTTTTTCCGTCTTCATCTTATGTATTAATTTTCTTGGATGACGATGATGATAATGATAATATTAATATTACAGTGCCCGCGCACGGGATAGCCAAATAAAGACAAACTGTTTTAAGGTTGAGGAGCGAGGTATCTCGATGTGCGCAGCAGGGTGGGACTGGAGGCCATCCGGCGGTCGCGTGCGAGGAATTCCTGACTGCATCTTCTATCCTTGTCAGGAGAAACGGCTCACCTAAGCTACCGGCAATTTGTCGGTTGACTTGGGGGCAGGCTAGATCACGTTGACTCGTATAATCCTCTCAAAAATAATTCACATTAACCCCCCCCCCCCCCCCCACCCCCCCCCCCCCCCCCCCCCGCTATATAATCACAATTTCGAGGAAACGTTTGAAGTTAAAAGGCAGACATGACAAGATCTAATCTCGACTCGACACAATTATTGTACAATGTGCGTGCGATTCAGCAAGAGACCACTAATTCTGAGTATATTTTTTTACTCCAGAATGACACACAGAGCTTGAAGTTTACAACATTATGCATTGATGTGTCATTCTGTACTTAAATATACTCGATTTCTGTTGCTTACTGCAGTCGAAATTGAATGTATACAGGCGTCAACTCGGAGCATCAATGCATCGATCTGCCAGATTCAAAAGACTCATTTCTGTACGAGAAAATACTTGAAAGTGCCTTGAAGTTTGATTAATAAACGTAATACGAGACCAAAGAAATGAGGGTTACACACGTGTCAAGGTAAACTCACTCGGACTGCAACTGCCACATCCACATTATAACATTCATTGGACGTGAGAACAGCAACTCGGTCAGGAAATCCGAGGATTTAGAGTGTCCATGGAAAATTGATAAGAGCTGGAGTTTAACCTTTGCCTTAAAAGTTTAAACAAGTTTTCAATTTTTTTTTATGATTTTCGATGCTACTAGAGCGGACGAAGACATAGTCAACCAGTTATAACTACAGGCAAACAAGCTAGCCGGACAATTAGGAAAAATAGGCTATGTCGAAAATAATGCAACTGACTTAACATGAGTCAATTTCTTTCGTCCCCCCGCCCCCAAGATATCCCCACCCTATAACTAATATATAACCAAGAATTGTTTTTCATTTCAAATGGCAGCACAGCATTGTGGGTTTTCTTACATCTGACCAGTGCCCCCCCCCCCCCCTCCCAAATTTTTTTTTGAAAAACTGGAGAATGTCATATTATAGGCATTATAGGCAACTAAGGAAGTTCAGTTGGTCGACTGAACGCCAGTACTGTAATTCTGGAACAGGTTAAAATCCAACTATTGTAAATGTTCCCTCCTCGCTCTAAAAATTGTTCTTATGAATTATTTCCTTAGTGGTTTAATTGATGATATTGGTATAATATAATAAAGAGCTTCACTAAGCGATCCACACAGGTTGTTATCGTCAAGTTGGGTCGTTTACGACCAGTCATAGATAATGAAAGTTGTGACATGAGGGGTCCCAAACGTTGGACCAAACATGGCGGTTAATGCATGGGTGTACATGGACAGTAGTAAACAACAGGTGCATGTTGTACTGTATAACATGCTGTATGTAATGAACGGCCGTCTTTGGTCCAAAGTCAGAAGTTCAATGTCGCAATTCTCTCTCTACGGCTCTGTTTACAACTTCTGACGAGCGCTCCCACTGACACATTGGGAGATATACTCTACGGGCCCTTTTCCAAACCCTGGATTGGGCTCGGGCTTCGGCTTCGCGTAATTTTATGTCCCCAGATTTGGCAAGATCTAAAACGCTGTTTTTGCTACATGTACATCAAAGTCTTTTGTTTTAACCACGAGTCAGAGCCTGTTTATTTATTTATTTACATATTCAAGGCTTCAGATTGGCAGTGGGACTGGGGAATAGCTGGAGACGAAGCCTAAGCCCGAGCCCAAGCCAAGGTTTTGAAAATGGCCCTTAAGACATAGCAAGCTCAGTCAGTAGAGTTCAAAATCCATTCAAATCAAAAACGGTCTGTGTTAATTAAGGGCATATGTTTGAATCTACAAGTGGGGTTGATGATGATGAAAGTCAATTGTCAACAAAGTAATAGGCACAACCTGTGGGGGTCCCTATAAGGGGATGTCAAACGTAATTAAAATCTCAAAAAGTTACTAGAATTCACACACAAAATACGCCGATCGACTGTCCTCAATCTTGTCAACAGGTGTCGCCCTTCATTTCTGGCGTTCACGGAAATGGTAACTTTTCTCCAACAAGCTAGGGTGTCTCGTAAGGATAGGTGGCGCTATTGCGTGAACTTCACTTCCGCACTTTATTCAGCACGCTCTCTCTGAATCCAACCACAAGTAAAAGTTCAAAAGCGGTTAACATTTCTGGAATTTCATTATGACGGGCTGGTATTTCTGTTGAGATACGATTCAAGTCAACGGAGAAGAGACAGTTTCGTGCGGAGAAACTGTCTGGACGCTAACCCAGGCCCGAATCACCGATCGGCTGGGGGTGAAATTGTACATTTTGAAGGCACCACCTTCTTATCTTAGTGTGTGGAGTTGAACTTTTTTTCACGCGGAATTCACCGTGCAGCGGTAAATTCACACCGTGGACGCACCCACGCCGTGGATCGGACTGACACGGTAGCTGCACCACTCCCGGAACAAACAGTACCGGCTTTGTGGTCGACCCGGGCCCGAGAGAATATCCTTCGGATTGACTTGTTCTCGGCATTTTAAAGGGAAGATGCCGGGAGATAAGAGCTTTACCATCACGATCCCGGGGCCGGGACCGTGGGGGTTTCGTCTGGCTGGGGGAAAGGATTTTAACACGCCACTCTACATTTCAAAGGTGAGGTTCAGTTATGAAAATTTACCATCCCAAACCTGACTCCCTGAGTGTTTTTTTTCTTTCTGTCTAACACTTTTCTGTCGATATATAATGCATGCATTTATCACAACTCTCTGTATAATTTAGGAAATGTATGTTTCAGTTAATTTGCAGTGTCAATTTAATTGTTTTAAATTATTTTCAAAGTGAACAAAGAAACTGGCTAGGAGCGGGACTCGAACCTGCGACCTCCGGAATACCGTACCGTAAATTATGCTGGAAAATGAAGTAAAAGTGTACACAGTGCAGCCATCTGCTATAATCTTCATGCAATTCTAAAACCTATGTAGTAATTAATATTCATGTAATGACGGTAAACTTCAAGACCAATTGATGTCCGGGTAGGGGGAATAGGGCATTGCGGGACCCCCCCCCCCCCCCCCCCCCCCCTACAAGTAATGCTGCTGTCAAATGTTCAATGGCACCATGGCTTCCCGTTGACCTCCATTTTGTTGAGTTCTTGGACAACTCGGCACATGTGCAGCATGTGCGATGCTGCATTGCACTTGCAGAAACAAGCAGTTGTATAAAAGCAAGCATTTATTTGTTGGTTTGCACAAGGCACGAGTTCAGTCAAGCAAATTTCATACCATGCATGACTTTCATAGAATGCCCCTGAGCCTTGAGATTCATGCATTGCCAGTCATGTGTGCTTCCTAAACCCATTCCATCTGCATAATTAATGAGTTGTGATGATTGGTCTAGTTTTATTTCCGCTGTTCCCATTGTTAGTACAAATTTTTTCACTTGCCGCATTTAACCAAAGCAACATACGAACAATGTACCATGTCCATCTACAGCTGTCAAAAGATTGCAGACATTACAGATTTCCATTTATCAGGCTTCCGTAGTGTTATTTGTATGGTCTGGACAAGAAACTCTCAGGCATCTCTTACTAGTATTTAACCTTTGCTTCATAAAACACTACATGTAAATGACCCCGTTTATAAATCCTGTCTGTGCCAAAATAAAAGGAAATTGCTTCCATACACATTCAGCCTGTCAGACTTAATTTATGGTCATTAAAGGTTTGGGTGTGACCCCAGCAGTTTTGTTTATCTGTTGATATGTAAACAAGCTTTTCATTAAACTCTATGGACACACACATGTAGGATCTGTATATGATATGATTTGGAAGGGCACATTGAAGTTGTATCGATACAAAATTTCTGCACATTTGAAAGGACCGGAGTCCTTGGAATTCTCTCGGTGTTATTGCAGGAGCAGTAGGTGTTCCCAACAATGGAACAGTTACTAAATCCTACTTTGGACTGCCCCTTCATTGAATCAAATTCCTTTGCCTTGTTATGTACATTTTCAGCTGGTCTAGTCATTTGTGAGTTAACCCACTGGCATGCAGTCACCTGTGTTCAGTCATGCTTCCCTATCAACCACAGACATCCTGATTCAACCACAGACCTACTAACCCCATTCTGGGGAAAAAAGTATGGTATCTATGAGATCATCAGTGCAGTATGTGGGCTAGAAATATGCATACATATTGCACAAGTCCATACTGATAAATGTTCATTTTTTGTAACCTCACACAGTCACACACCGTAAATGTATGTGAGGACATGCACTGGTCATGTGATAGACATTGTGGGGGCCAAAAACGTTATGGGGACAGAGAAATGCCTCAATAACTCGGTCCTACATGTACATTGTAATTTGCCTAACAAATCAAAATGCCCCCACCACGTGGTCGATGCCTATCCTTGAATATGACCACCGTCGCAGTTTGAAAAAGACCACCTGGTGATTTGTCATCTATGCACATTCCTGCGTGTACTCAATCCATTGTTTGCCTATTGTTTGCATTAGACTGGCATACCAGCCCCCCATTAATAACAACCAGCCAAAAAGGGTTAAAGAAGCATTCATAAATACCTCAGACAGTTTACCTATTCCTATTGGTCAAGAGCCTGTCACATGGGTGGTTTTAAACGGGTGATAAAAGAACCAACTGGTGTCGCATGAAATTTAGGCTCCTATGAAATCTGGTCCCTTTTAAAGGTTGAACACTTGTACGACCAGTCACTCTCCGAACTGCACAAGTGCAATACTACTAATGAGTCCGTATTTAGAGTCCATAATTTCACACTACACCGGCACTGTTGCTACATCATGCAGTACGTGTCACGCGCGCGACAATTATCATGTTACAAATTTTTTTAGCACTACTCGCGTGAGGCACGTACCATTACAAAACGGGGTAAGGCCGAGTAAAAAATAAAACATGTTTCACGTCCGGGTTTTCAATAAAAAGGAGGAAGAGGGGCTTTCTATTTTTTTTTCAAGATGGCCGTCATTTAAAAAAATTCTGTCAACCGTTGGTGTTTCCCTGTTCAAAGACGCATTAAAAATGAGAGACATGTTGGACAAGAGAACTGAACATATTTAAAGTGTTTTTTAGTATGTTTGTAGCACCATATCAACAACAAAAAACAAAAAAAACTTCCGACCTATTTTACGATTGACTGATTGCCCCACACTCCTGAGGACGGACAGAGCACACTGTCTGAAACGTCGAGTTACACACTCACCCCGGTTCTTTTCAGAACCACACTTCTTCCTAGAAGAGATTTATTTCACATGGTGTTACCCGCAATCTCAGTCTCTCTCACATTGTAAAGTATTGTGGAAAAGTACATGTACATGTAACACAAAAAATGATTGGAACCTTGAAATCAAACATGGGAACTCTTTTTGATTAAACAAAAAGTCTGACCTTGTCATGAAATATTGATCTTTCTGTCCTTGTTATTCCACTACTTATCGCACCTGTCTTTATTGTAAACAACAATGCTCCACAGTGTTTGTCCTCGTACATGTACAGACACTCAGACAGCCCTACAAACATGTCAAATGTCTGCAGCCCCACCCATTTTCCCCCCATGAAAACCCGTTGTTGAACTGGCATCACAAACCAATTTCCTACCTCCATGATCAGACCAATAAAATAACAGACGGTGCTCGCACTCGTTATTGAAACAAGCTGCAAAGCACGTTGAATGGATCACATGGGTCCGTTTATGTTTACTTGTTTTGCTGGAAATATTAACAAGAAATATTGACCTCCAATGCGGCGTTTGTAAGGTTCATCCCTGTATCAATATTATTACACCAGGGTCACTTGGACAATACATTGTACATGTACCAGTAGAAAAACCAGCAATTGAGTAACATTTTAGCAACGGTAAAACCTGTGTCTAAGTTGTTGTCCCCAGGTTGTCAGGTTTGTTTAACATTGAAAAAAGAAAATTCCACTACTTTTACTTCAAATGGAATTCCTCATGTGGGTGCAGTTTGAGGAAACAACTGAAATTCAAAATACTGCGAATGTGTTTTTTTTGGTGGGAAATACTCAGAACAGATGGCGGTAGGTTTTGACTTTATAGGCCTACTAGCAGGAATGACTAAATTTGCCATTCTTTTTAACATAATCCCCCCCCCCCCCAAAAAAAAGCAGTTACGGCAGTTTTCACCCACTGTCAGAAACAGTTGCATTTTGCAAAAAACGGGACCCCGATAGACCCCCCCCCCCCCTTTGAGGGTAAAAGTTTTGATTTGTCTAATGTTATGTGTTCCTTGCTCTAACAGGTCCTGCCAAATTCATACATTATTATGGATATTCCCCCGTGAAATAGCAATTGCCTGATAAATGTATTGATATAAAGTACCATTCCTACTGGTTGGCCTAACCCTAAACATGTGTTCCTTGCTCTATGCCCTAAAATCTCCTCCCAGATAACCCTGGACATAAGTGGGAAATGGGTACAAAACTTGGATGATGCCATACACCCCTTAATATAGTACAGTAAACACTGACTACATCAAGCTCAACAAAACGTTTGCTTAGTGATAAATGCAAATCAGGTTAAAAGAGGTCCATAAAGCAATTAAAATGTGTGCTTGGGCTGAGAAGGATTGATTAGTTAAGCTTTTGTATTGTGTTCTTGTCACTTATTGATTGCACTGCAGGCCAGGTATATGTACATTGTACTTAATGCAATTAATGACTAGCTTAGGGGGTATTGGTGTGACCCTATTCTAAACAGGGTCCATATGCAGTAATAAATTATACTAAAATTCTGCGCTTAAAAAAAAGTGATTTTAGGGCTGGGAAAGTGACATATTGGCAGTGTTTCTTGAGATTGTGGGCCATGGCATCAGCAGGAATGAATATTGGGCCAAATGTAAACGTCAAAATGTGGTCTTATCCTAAATTTGTGGTGAAATGCTACTGGTCTAGTCTACTGACTCGGATCTTGGTTGTGGGTCTGTCCACACTAAAAGGACCATTTAGCATCAAAAGTAGCAATGGGAGTAAGACATGGAAGAGGGACATCAAATCGAGTATTTTGCCCAAATGTTTTTCTGATGCTTTCCAGAGCTGTTTGTGATCACACTGACATACAAAATAGGATAACACTCAGAATATATAAGAAATTAGAGGGTCATCTCCAAGACATTATGTTTGTAACATGGACGGACATTTTTTTATTACTGACTGGAAAAAGAAAAGAGGAATTTAGTAACATTCCAAAATGTTGGTCAGTTTACATCTCTAACAATGTCAGGATTGTTATCAGTGGGAATTATGACAAATTTTGAGGTATTTTAACAAATTAAGATGTGATATAAATTATGTTCGAACATGGACGGACATTTTGTGACAAATGTCCGTCCAGAAATTGTACACGTTTGATATGTTACAAACATAATATCTTGAAGATGATTCCAGGTCTAACTTCTTAAATACTTATAGCGCCGGTACGGTAACCCGGAGGTCGCAGGTTCGAATCCCGCTCCTGCAAGTTTCTTTGTTAACTTTGAAAATGTGTTCTTAAATACTCTGTTAGATGTTGATTATTTTGCTAAAACAAACTTGTTGATGGGTACTGAATGTATTGTGACAAAAATCAATGGAAAATTTTATATAAAAACTACAATCTGAAATTCTCCTCCCATGTCACACCACATGGGGTCATCAGTGTGGATATATACTACACAACACATTATGAGTTCAAGTCCAGCAGGGGTCATGGTGCTTGTGTCCTTGAGCAAGACACTCCTCCAAGATGTTACCAGCAGTAAATGGTTACCTGTGTGGGCTGTGACAGCTTGTGTGCGCTTAAAGAGGAACTAAAACCAATTTGCATTTTTCCACTTTATTGGCTTTTCTGAAAGCTTGTATATTCTTCTAACCGAATACAAATTGGTAAAGAACGATTAAAATTTATTTCATTGAAAAAAAATGGACTAAAATTGCCCCTTGGAGTTAGCGTTTGGTCTCAATTCCTGAAAAGGTCATTAGGGATGCAAATGTATGCATATGACCTTATGACGTGTGTGCGCTTACCCAGCCGTGCAGCCATCACGTCTGCAGCGTGTTGGGACTATCATCCACGTGTGTTTTATGACATTTTCGTCGTCAGCTGGTCGTACTTTCTTGGCATTTTTTGCCGAATTCACGTCCTTCCTAGCTTACTTTTGGAGTTATTCGGATCTCGAATGTATTAAAGTTAATAAATATTATGCCGAGAACGTGTGTGGTAGGTGGCTGCACAAGAAATACGGACAAAAATCCGGAACCTATCTTTTTTAAGATTCCCCAAAATTGATGGGAAACAACGACGGCAGTGGGTCCGGTTTGTGGAAACAACGCGATCTGACTTTAGGCTGACGAAGGAACATTTTACGAAAGACTGTGAAGATGAAATTGTATCTTTAGGCAGGCAGGCAGGCAGGCAGTTGGGGAAAGAAAGGAAGGGAGAGAAGAGGGGGAGAGAATAGGAGAGTAGGGGAGAGAATAGGAGAGTAAAGACTGACAGAGGGGCACCCTTTGCTGTGGAGAAATCTGAAAAACCTGGGCTCGGTACGCCCGTTGCGCAGAGAGGAGAGGGTACCTCCGGCAGGCAGTCGGGAGAGGGTCCGGAGGGCCGGCCAAAACGCACCCCGGCAGCCCGGTCGAGTGCCGGGCGGCGAGGAGAGGGGCTGAGCCCGGATGGAGAAAAAGACGGGGTTCCGGCCGGAGAGAAAAAGTGCCGGTAGGGACTCCGGGCCTTAATTCAACCCGATTTTGCGGGCCAGTCAGATGACGGGCCGAAAATCCACGTCAGAGTCCGGGTTGGGCAGAGTCCGGCGAGCGGGACGGAGCTCCTCCCCCTCTCCCCCTCCCCCCCTCACCCCCCCCCCCCCCCCCCCCCCCCCCCCCCCCCCCCCCCGCCGTACGGCGCTCCGCTGGGCCCCGTCAGACCCGGGGCACTCGACAGCGGGAGGTGCGAACGGCAGATTTTGCGCACTGTCCAATGGCGGGTTCAGCCATGTCACACTGGGCACCCAGTGTTGGTCGACTGGGGGTACCGGAGGGTGGCCGCGCTCGGCCCTGTCGTGCGACCCGGCGGACACCATCGGCCCGAGCACGCTGGAATCAGGCCGCAGTTGGACGGCACGGCTGGCGCCTGCGCCCGCTGCTGCGGTCCGAAGTCGTACTTCAGGTTCGATTTTCCGAGGGACCGGCACGGCCAGCGGGACACGTAATTTTTTCCCGCCGTCCAGCGGCGCGGAGGCCCCGGTGACCTGCACGGGAGTGGTGTGCCTCGGGCACACGTAGTTTGTTTTGCCGTAATTTGTTTCGCCTTTTTAAGCGACGACGTATGCGATCTGGAGGTGCTTTCCGGAAAAGAGAGAGGGCACGAGTAAGTATTAAAATGGTCATTGATGATGTTTAGAGTACAGATTGATACCGATTGTCGGGGTGTCCTGCAGCGTCTAAACAGCAACATTTTCATTAGTGGGCATTGCAACCAATTCGTGATAAAAAAATACTCGTGTCGGGGCGCCATGGGCGCGGGCAGCGAAGGGTCTTCGGGGGAGGGGGATTATATAATAATATATACAAACTCATCAGTGCAACGTTCATGCAATAAAGCGCCACCAGGAACAAGAAAATTAGGACAAAACCCAACACATAGTACTTAGTAGACATGCACGCACGCAAACACAATGGGCACTCGCATAGTGACGTCATCTATCTCCACGCAGCTACGTCACACGATTGGATTGTAAACACGCGGTTGACCCCGAGCTTTTCTGATTCTGAGCGAAAGCGACTCCAAAGTAAAACTTCTCTAAAATTGCCAAATCCATGCATAAACTCTTCAAACCTACTTTGTTAGGTTTGGGGAGGCATAAGCTCTCAGAAAAGCCACTAAAGTAGAAAAATGCAAATTGGTTTTAGTTCCTCTTTAACTTACAGGCAGCTGAGGTTTCAGGAATGACTAATAGGCCTGATGAGCAGGGGTAATACGGTAGCGCCGTGAACGCCATGATTATGGTGGATATGTGTGCTTTACAACACATTATTATTATTATTATTATTTTCAGTTTCAGCTGGCTTGCAATTTTTACAGGTTACTTTTGTAAATTTGTATTAAATGATTTCAGAAACACAATTCAGCGGATAACTAAAGCCCATCGTGAATACACGGTAAACTTATAAGGTGAATTGACTGCAAATTGCGCAAAAAATGCTGCAAAGCATTTGGAAAAGTTATTGGGATGATGGGAACAAGCCGACAGTGGTCAAAAACAGTTTGATTGGCAAGATGGGTGTTGCCGTAGAGCTGGGACCCAGAATTCTTGGTAAGGAGCATCAGGGACAAAAGGCCTTTTCACACTACGAAAAATCTCTGTGTTGTACCCGGGTCGGAGACGTGTTGACTTATCACACTACAACATTTTCAACATGGCACTGACCCATGTAGAACGCTCAACCTGGGTTGAAACTAACCCTGCTCGGGAGGTGGGTTGAGAGCTCTCGACCCATGTAGAGAAGTTTGACTCGTGTTGAAAACCACGTTGAGTAGTGTGAAAAGGTAGCGTAATTGACCTGTGTTGAAATTTTTAAAAAGTCTACAGGGGTTGGACCCGTGTAGATTTCGACACGGGTCAAACGGACATGTACATAGTGTGAAAACGCCTTAAATAACTCGAGCACACTACACCCCAGCCTGCATACTGCATAAAATGCAACTCTGTGTCAAGGGGGGGGGGGGGGCTCAGAGGAGTCTGTCCAACCACAAAATCCCTGACTGTTTTTATTGGAGCACAGTCCAACAGTCGCAGACTTTGTTTTCTTGCGAGTTTTGTTTATCTGGCTACACCCTATTGTGGCCCCTGTTCATGTGCCCCTTTCACCTTCAGCTCAGCTCTAGAATGTCTGCTTGTTCCATTGTGGGTCGTTTCATAGCACTTGGGTCACTAGGGTTCAGCTGTAAAGACCCTTTTAAAGTCTTGTTAAACATGTCGTTCCCATGTTTATGCATTGTACAAGTTTGCACAGTTTGAAGTTGGGTTGGGGATGTGGATCTTTAAAAGTCAGTCACAATACTGCCTAACTCTGGACTTACACGGCTGATACAATGTATGGAGTTGTAGTCAATTGCAGTCAATTCTTACGAAACGTCGACAACCTTTGTTCAGCCCCAGAAAAGTTAACAGCTACATACATTGTAGATCATGGTGGAACAGAGAATGATCAAGTCCAAGCAAACAAACATTCTTGATCTGACGTAGTTACTCTTTGTAGGGTTTTGTTGGGGGGTAGCTCTTGGCATTTTGAGGTTGGACAACCATGTAGGATAGAATTCCGAAATGATAATATAGAAGCCATGATTATACCATATACACAGAACAGGAGTATGGATCTACATGTCTTGTAATGGCACTAATTGGCAGAATGAAGAACACAGAGGCCAACAGCCAGCTGTCAAAAAAAAAAAAACAGTCTGATAGTTGAAGATTGACACACCCTGCTTCCCTGGGCTACAGATGATCATTAATATGACTACCTTGATGATTCATCCATTATTGCAGACTTGCAGTGTGGAACTTCAAGTTTCATGTCGAAGAGTAGACTGATCAAGTCTACCTTTTGGCATTTGACTATAACCATGACAACACTTACTAAAGGGTTGAACAATATATTGTAGTCTATTACAGGTACAGCCCTAATATTTTGTACAGTGTTGGAAAGTCTGTAAACCCTTCCCCCTTCCCCAGCCCCACCTCAATTAAGCAAGTCATTTTCTAAGCCAATTCTCAATTATTTTTTTTCTTCAGGTGACACCTGGGGGAAAAGCAGCGACTAATAACGTGCTGAACAATGACTGCGTGCCTGCCATCAATGGCAAGAACACGGAGGGCATGACCCATCTAGAGGCCCAGGGTGAAATCAAGAATACGTTCGGAAACCTCACCCTCAAGATCATGAGGTAATGTACAGGGTCGCTGCAGTTGAGGAAGGAAGTTTTGCAGAGGGGAGTGGGGGGGGGGGGGGGGGGCAGGCTGGACAATGTTTTTGTACCTGTAAAAGCAAAAAAAGAAAAGAGGTGTATCCTCAAAATAATCAAACGTTCCAAAAAAGTCTTTACTGAAAGAGGATCTCATTCTGAACAGCAGTGTACCTGAGGGGGGGGGGGGGGGGGGGGGGGGAGATTTTTTTGTCAAGTTACATACATTTGTTATGTACAGGTTATTACATTAGTAGGCCATGGATCGATTTCTGCTAAGAATAGAATAATACACGCCACAAACAAATAGTGAAATGGTGCCACCAATGTCAGAAAGAGTTTTACAAATTTACCAACAAAATGTTTGATGATGTCGCTATATTTCCAAGATTTAAAAATCAGTCCCATAAAACATCCAGGAAAAGTTTCCCAGGCGCCTCATTTAGAAACTCCTTTGACCCATAATTGAAAGATTTATAATGTTGTTTTTATTGTAACATCAACGTTGGGACTTGGGGGGCAGGTACATGCTTTTACATCTGGAAAAAGTTGTGACATTGTCTGCATTGTCATCATTCTTTTAAAAACAAACAATAAATCATGCCCCATACTGTGTGATGTTTTTTGTTGTCATCTGTCATTATGTACTTGAGTCGTTCCATAAATTTGGCCTGCAAAAGTGTGACTTTTGTTGTTGTCCCTGTGACACCTGACCTGTGTAATTTCCATCAAGTATCATTAAAATTGATTTCACACTATTTTTTTACTTGTTTGGTAGGTACTTTGCTTTACATAATCACTCTTGGAGATAGAAGGCATTATTAAAGAATGTGTCCGGAATTGCAAAATCTTATACATGTCACTATGTAACAGGGACACCAAAAAAGTCACACTTTTGGACCCCAAATTTATATACATGTAGAATGACCCACTTATAGACCTGTACTTATACTGTACAGTGAATGCACTAACTATATCCCATACCAGAAATGCATTCTTTCGCCGATGCATTATCAATGACATCGGAGCCAACACCAGACTTTTTGTGTTGCAGCGGGAAGCCCGAGGTAGGTAGCCCCAGCAATTGATTCTGACCGGCCTGGCCTTTTATGGTTGTGCAGTCTTGTCTGGCTGCTGACTGCGTAGCATACCAACCCATTCAACAGAGCTCTTATATTCCCTTGTGAACGTGCATAATAAAACACCAACATGCGTTCAAACTGTATCGGTACATGTACATGTTGGTATGGGACATTCGTACAATGGTATACTGTGCTTTTAACGTCGTGCTCAAGACGAGAGCAGAAGAAAACTACAATGAGACTAGAGCCATGTTCCCAGGCACCATTTTGGTAACATTTTACGAGACGATGGAAAAAACGCTGATGGATAAACTGTGTTTGCAATAAGACTTGTATGTGACACGGCAAATTGACTGAGATTGTACTAATAAAAATTCTACTTGGACAGCAATTTTTGTTTATTTTATGTACTGTATATAAACTTTGACCTAAAAGTCAGTTTATCAATTTACCTTAACCCAAACTCCCCAGGTGGTGTAAAAAATCATAGGGTTCGGGTTCATAAAGCTTCGTCGGTATCACAGCTGATTTGTCACATTTCCAGAGGTCATTTTCTGAATGTTTTGTGTTACGGCTTTGTTTGAGTTCTTATAAACAAATTACAAACTGTTGTCAAATTTTGACTGGTAATGAGTACCTTGATTAACCCTATTTTGGCTAGAAACCCTGCCAGACGCATCAGATTGCATACTTTGTCACATTGACTTGTGTGCAGAGTGCAGCAAGGTCAAGCTGTCACCACAGATGCACTGTGCTGCGTCTGGCAGGGTTAGGGTTAACATAATAACAATAGCGCCCTCACATGTCAGGAAATATTTAATTTGTAATATTGAAAAAGAACACTTAAGGCCTTTTCACACTACGAAAAATCTCGGTGTTGGTCCCGGGTCCGACCCGTGTTAACTAGACCGTTCCTTCCTCCATGACTAGACTGACCTTTTCACACTACAACATTTCAACACGGCACTGACCCGTGTAGAGCGCTCAACCCGGGTTGAAACTAACCCTGCTCGGGAGGTGGGTTGAGAGCTCTCGACCCGTGTAGAGAAGTTAGACTTGTGTTGAAAACACCTCTGGGTTGAGTTCGACCCGTGTAACCGCAGTTAGTAGTGTGAAAAGATAGTGTAATTGACCCGTGTTGAAATTTTAAGAAGTCTACACGGGTCGGACCCGTGTAGACTTCAACACGGGTCGAACGTACTTTGTGTGAAAAGGCCTTTAATCTTTATTTTAAGTCCAAAAGGGGAATTCCTTTACACTTACACACTTCATAATAAGCATTGATATTTGCTCAAAATATCTTGCGAATGATTTTCATGTCGTGGGACCTTTAATGTACAGTAGGATCTGTCAGATTGATAGATGGAAGGCCAAGATAAATGTACAACAACCACAAACAACAGTCTGATCTCTGGAGGAAGGAAGGCCGGCCAACATCCTTACCGTTCATGTAATAACATCCACCAGGTTTCCGCCTCTTTAGGCGTTGTACAAGCTTCTGGTTGAATGCAATATCTTGGTATCTGTTACAGTTCAAGGATTGCAGAGACGAGGAATTTGTTGTTGCGCAGCATTGAAACTTAAAGCACTGGCATTCTTGGGAGTGTTAAATTCTTGATAAAAACCAAGAAACCAGAACCATAAAGTCGTAAATTTACTGTTGTGTGTAAGGTTTCTGTTTTAACAATGCTGTCATAAATGATATTTTCATTGTCACATTGAGAATTATTATTACATTTGGCATTGAAGGATTATTTTTTCATTCATGCATATGTATACATTTTACTTGAATTAATTAATTAATTAATTAATTAATTAATTAGTCACTGAAAAATTAATGTGGATGTTGATTGCCGAGAGAAATCTGTCATTTTGTAGTTTTATATAGATTAAGGTCTAATATCAGATGGTTATTTCTGTAATGAAATAATAAGAAAAGTTACTTTTGAGACCTGTTTTTATCAAGTCCCGTCTGGTGCCATTTGTCTAAAAGACATCACTTGGGGCAGGAAAACAATCTGACATAAGACAGACTCCCCTTTTGTGTCTAGCACAAAAGGAGTCCATCTTATGACATAAATATTTTTTTTTAGCGAATGACGTAATAGTGCCATTTGGACCATCCAGTCAGAATTAAACATTGATAACAAATGAACAAATAAATAAATGTATAGCTAATCCTGAAAACAATCCCCCGAGAATTGAAAGCTCAGGCTTTAGTTTAGTTTATTTTTTTTATGAAATAAATATTTCAGACAGTACAAATATCAAAATTCATTACACAAATGAAACCAAAAGTTGCAATACATAAATTGCATACATTACATTACAATACATTACAATACACAGTAACATGTAGAAAAAAACAAACACAACCTGAATAAAATAAATGGACAAAAAACACCTGGACAAATAATGGATGGAAAAATTGTAACATATGGAAGCCTGATGGATTACATCCAAACTATGAAGCAGACTCTTCAACTGTGGTACATGTAGCACATTTTGCCGACAAAAACAACAAGGTGGAATGAAGGCTAATTTAATACTGTGATGGTTTTCCTAGTTCTTAGCACAAGGTTTTGGAAGCTCAAGTATAAATGTATGAGCTACGTCTTCTGGGTTTGTCCATCATAGATTCATCTAAGAGATTAGTCATCCACTGTCTGCAGAAGCTTTTGTAGCGAATTATAATGTATTAATAATGCGGCTTTTGTCAAACCTTTCATGATTGGTTTATAGATCGGGCTGAGTCACTGAAGTTCAAACCAGAGGAATGTATTAAAACCACAGTCTGTGTACTTCAACTCTACAGTACTTGCTGAAATTGTACATAGGTTTATGGGCGCTGGTTGTTAATGGGATTTACAGAAGTACAGCCATCACATGCCTGAATCTTCCAATTTTAATATGATTTGCCACACACCCTAGGGAATTAGGGTTAAGCTAATAAGTTATATTCATTTAGAAAAAATGTTTTGGGCGAATGCCAACATAGGACAAGATAAATGTGGCTCAGTTTGTAGAGTGACAGTATTAAAGGTACTCCGGAGGTTGTACTGTATGTTTAACCTACACTGTGTGTAGTTCCTTTTGTTCTATCAATAATATTAGTTACATTGTACCTACATGTTGTCCGTTTCTCTTGTTTATTCAATAAACATAGATATTTAAGAAAATAAGTTGGCAAGAGTTGGGAATGAAAAACCTTCAGCACACTGTGTCTGTGTTATTCCAGGTATCTTGCCTTGTTGGCAGTTTGCCAATTTTGTCAGTGTCTTTATTGATGAGACAAACATTTAATCCTATATAGCCAGGGATCATGCCCCAATTTTAGGAGAAATTAACTTGGGGAGTGAATCAATTTTTTTTTTATTGTAAGCAGAGAAAATTGAGTTCTTTTGGGAGAAATAGGAACATTTTATATTTTATTTTTTTGCCTTGTCGTGAATTTGATGGTAGTGGCTTTGGCTTATACTTGTACACATCCATGTTTGAATAAGCCACATCCTGTCATGGCAACCATCAGACCATGCCTGCCCGGGTCACAGACTTCATCGGGAATTCCACAGCTACATGTAACAGTCTGGAATGCTGACGGGATCTCCTGGAAAAATTCTAAACCTTTCGAGTTTCACTTCCGATGAAGTTCATGCATCTTATTTCGTTATGGTTGGAACTGATACTGAATATGATTTTCATGTTTTATCTGTTTCGAAGGACCATCAATTATAAAGAAAACAATTTGCCTCGCAATCAGTTAAGCCCTACCCCTCCCAAGTTTTTATCATAATAGATAAATCATAGCGAACAGAACTGCAGACTTTCACTATTAATTAAGACATCTCATGTCTTTGTGGCTGATACTGATGCTGAGTGTGTGTAGAACTTTTCTTTCTTTTTTGATCTCTTTGGAGTGACCTTTAACCCTAACCCCCTGGGCATTTTTTACTAGGAAGTGTCCTCAACCTGTCAAAATCCAGCACTGTGCAGTATACCTATGGCACTTTCTTTGGACTTGGACAAATCAGGGCATCATAGCTCCATGTAAAGTAATGGTGCCGAGGCGCTACAGTCCTGAACCCATCAAAATGCAGCACAACATGATGTTGGAGTTTGTAAGGCTTGGGGTAGTTAGGGTTATAATTATTAAAGTCAACAATAAACTGCACAATACATAAGTTGGAGACCCCTAGAAGATCTTGGTTTTTTTTTAGGGAAATGTATGCTTTTATAAATTTCAGATTTCAAAATTGCCACCGGGTTAAATTCCAAGATGGCTGCTTGCCTTTTTTTTTACCCAGATTGCTTTTTTGTTTTCATATATAAAAAAATCCCGGTGTTTAGGTGTCACTGCTGCTGACCTCACAGCCCAAAAAAGGGTGATTTTTTAGCCTGTGGATGGCATTACCAAGTATTTTTTTTCCTAAGAGTAGATAAATTTCGAATACACAAAAATACATCAAAGTCATGATTTTGTTTATATATTAATCTTATTGTTTCAGAACCATTTGTAGTATTTTGGCTGCGGCATCCTGTACATGTTTGCTAGCGTCTTGGGGCTTATTGATCCAGCTCATAGACATGTTGGTAATAGTTTTGTTGCTGTGTATGAAATTAAGCAGTGATGTACATATATTACAATGTACATGTACATGTACATGCATTGTGATTAAAGTGTGGCAGTTTCGGTAATACTATCAAAACACAACAGATATAATTGGCATTCAGAAATATACTTTCATTCTCGGTTTGTTCCATTGTTCTTGTAGAGGGGAGGCCACTCTATGGAAGCCAACGATATCGAGGGATGAGACGGACGCAGTGACAAATGTGTCTATACACGCTGACAAACAGGCAAGTCCAAAAGAGTTAAACGGTGACATTCCATACATTCAGACCTTCCAAATTTGAACTCGGTGATGTTGCAGTATTTCATTGGCAGTCATCAACAGATTTTGTGTTCACTGGTTTTGGCGTGCATTAAATTGCACTGTTGGAAAGTCAGTCCATTGAGTGTAAAGAAAAAGCAGTTGGTTAATGTGAGTGTCCCGTCCTACTTTCTTTATAGAGACTGCTTACTTTTCCTTTTATTTTTTGGGGGGATCTTTTCTCCAACGGTATCCATAAAAATGCGAAAGAAAAGAGTGAACATTCCCCCCAGTCAATCTTTTTGTGTTTTTATTTCATTTGATGGTCTCTACTTTGGACAGCAGCCGTCTCCAAAATAAATTGGGGGGGGGGGGGGGGGGGGGGGGGCAGCCATTTTGGAAAATACTGCTTTACAAACATTAAAAAATAAAACTGAAGAGAGTTTTCCGGATGCTTAACCCCTTGCGTACGGATGCCGCAAATATGCGCAAAAAAAACAGTGCCACCAGGCCTGATGACACCATCGGCCGCTGTTTGTGCAGTTTCAATCCATTGTTGGATTATTGTGTATAGGTTACGCTTGACTGCACAAACACATTGTAGCGGTTCACTTGGCTGCCATAACCGCCGCGGCACCCCGACGTCTCCCGTAAAATACCGTACTCAAGGGATTAACATGGTAGCATATCACAAACACCAGATTGGTGCCCCTCCTCTTCATTGTAGCAGTACCAGAAACACGGGCCATTTTTCAAATCTGGCTTCAGCTTTGGCTACGGCTTCAGCTTCGGCTTCGGCTACGGCTTTGGCTTTGGCTATCTCTTAAGCTTTGGCTTCCTCAAATTTTTGTTACTAAGATATGGCTAGATCTAGGGCACTATTTTTGTCCATAATGTACACAAAATGTAGAACAAAGTCCTTTATTTGGAGCCAGAGATGAAGACTGTTTATTCTGTTGAAGTATTGGCAATGGAACTGGGGAATAGCTGGATACGAAGCCACAGCCAGATTTGTGAAATAGCCCCGATAGATACAAAATACACAAATTCAGTTACGCCTGATCAAAACGGGAAGATTCTAATGTTGCACAATGTCAAAAACATTGTATACAAAAATACTTGTCATCATTATTGCCATAACAGTCAAAGTAGACAGTAGTAAAAAAATGTACATTTTTACTCGTTCAACTTTTCCAAACTGCAGAAATTCACCCACGCCGGCGCTCGCCACAATATGACCGCTAAGCCCTTCGGGTCTGCTGGTGCCGGCGGAGGTCTAGGAACGGCCACCGTGGTCCACAAACAGTTCAACTCCCCTGTGGGAATCTATTCCTCGGAGAACATCGCCGATAGCTTCAAGGGTCAGACGGAAGGGATGATAGCTGGGCGTGTTGGATCGTAAGTTTGTCTTTCAGGATCCCCCCTCCTTGTCCCCCCTACTCATTACTCTGCCCTCTGCTAGGGTCAATCAATTTTTGCTCAAACAGAATACGGGCTGGGAAAGGATTGAACAAAGATATTGGTGAATTTAGAAACTACCAACATGGACCAAGATGGCTCAGTTGGTCGAGTGCCAGCACAGCCCAGGTGGGATTGGAATCCGGGTCACAGAGTTGAAAAGCGAGGAAATCTTGCTTGATGATACTTTGTGAAAAAAAATCATATCTTCATTAACTGATTGGTTGCATTGTAAATGGTATTGTAAGATGATGACTCCTGACTATCACCCTGTTAACAAAGATACTGATAAATTTGGACTGCCAAAATTGGGCAATATGGCTTAGTTGGTAGAGTGCAGGTTTAGTAATCCAGGGGTTAAAGGCTGAAGTTCGTGTCAAATTTCTGAGCCGAGGCATCTGCTGATCTTGCCCTCCACTGGAGATTGCAATTGTGCACACACACAAGCATAGTAAATGTTGAAGCGGCCTCTTCTGTTGAGCCGTGTCGCGAAAACGAATTTGGCAGAAGAAGAAGAACAACAACGCCAAGCGCTTATAGAGCCCCGTCTGCGATGCGACGCAGCTAAAAAACCCAAGCCTATTGCATTTTCTCCCTGAAGTGCCCCCCCTAGTAAAATTGGTGCCTGCCAATGTGCCCCTGTAAATAATACGTGACCCTCCATGTAGTTCACCCCCCCTGCCCGGGTATGAAATCTACCAATTCTGACCCTTTGATCTCACGCCTTGATTTGCAGTGACATCCCACCACCACCGCCCCCGTCCCAGAGTTACAGTCACCCAGCCAAGCCCTACACGCCTACCTACCAGGAGCCCCCTAGCTACTCCCATGGCCAGGCCAGTGCCCGGTACATCGATAAGCCTGACGAAGAAGAGATGAGGTACTCCGGGTACATCAACCCTGGCTCCCAATCTCGCTCCTTCAAGATGCTACAGAGCTTTACGGCAGAAGATGATCCTAACATCGGTAAAAATCTGAAGACATTCTTAATATGCTGTTGCCAATTTCGTGTGTGCAACAGTGTGTGCAAGACTCTTCCATTCAATTTTACGAAACATTTTGTGTACATGACGATGATCACAGCATTTCAGTGACTGTTAAAAATTGCTAGAATCGTGATATTTCTTCGGCATGGCAAGGACAAAGGTTTTGGCTCGAAATGTTAAGCGGAACTTAAGCCATCAGCTACAATATTGCATCTCGTACTTGTGTGAGACCTATGACCAATTCATACTTTACGTGAATGCGTACGTGAAAGGAATTTGACGCCATGAAAGATTTGTAATGTTGAATTTGTAAAGTTGAAATGTGTTCATCTATTGCGAATTCGCAGTGCGAATATTTTCACTTCGTAATTTGCATTCGCAGGAAGTATGAACCGGCCGTTAGTCTGGAAGTTCAAATCATTTTCCAGTATTGTCGTTAACCCATTCTGTCCGTCTGTTATTAATGGGGTGCTGGTATGCCAATACGGGCTTGTGCGGCCAAGCGTAACACACACTCAATAGGCAAACAATGGATTGAATACGTGCATGAATGCACATATAGATGACAGCCCGCCTGGTGGTCTTTTTCATACCATGGCTATGACCGTAGTCCGTATTCAATGGCTTTAATGATGCAGACTTCTTGCTCAATCTCACACAGGCAACCCTCCCTCTGGTGTGCGGAGTGTCAAAGCACCTGTGGCTACGTCCGGAGGTAGTAAGCCGGCGGCTACCCTACCCATGTGCGTCCGATGCAATCTGGGCATAGTGTAAGTACCGTCAGAATAACGCGTGAATCGTGTCCATGACAAGTTTTGTACAGGAGACAGGAAAGTTTATCCAATTCACCCCTAAAATGCAAGTAAATTATGTTCATCCCTATTAGCCCTTTTATTTCCATTCATTTTTAATGTGCTAGTTGACCGTGATTAAAGGTAGTGTACATGATTGGTCATTGTTGCAATTTTCAGAAATGGGCAGATTTGGGGGTTAGTATTTTATAGGAAATAGCGTTCCACTGACCTGTTCAAAGTTTTGCGTTGTTGGATGGCAAAAAAAACCGAGAGAAACAAGCCGCTCATTTTCAAATGTTGCGCGCATGATAGCATTTAGTAAAGGCACGCGTGGCTACATGGACGCTTGACGCGACCCGAATGCCAGCATGTTCAGGGCGCGACACTCGTCCGGGTAGCTACGCGCGCCTTGACTGAAAGCTACATGGCAGTTTTCCAACGATTTCCAGCTGGAAATCGTTGGGAAAACGATATAAATTTCCACTTTTCTTGACAACGACAGCACACCTGGTGGCATCATTTCACAGGATGATTGAGATTACTATTAATTTACAGTCTAGTAAGGTATTTCGTAATAATTCAGTAAAAAAAGAATGGAGGATTACCAATCGTGTACACTACATTTAAACCAAGTAATATTTATTTTGAATTTTTTATTTTATTATTATTTTTTTTTTATCTGCAGGGGACCCGTACTCAAAGCCAAGGATAAGACACTGCATCCCGAATGCTTTACCTGCCACACCTGCAGTAACTCACTCAAAAACAAGGGTAAGATGTTTTGGGATTTAACAAAAAATGAAATCACCCAATGCAAGGCTAAAAGCCCCTCTAGGGAAAAGGTTACGACATTTTGAATTGCCAACCCTACCATCCTTACAGTTTTCCTGGGCCCAGATCTGATACCAGAGAAATGATCCTAATTTTCAGACCTATAGACCCAGGCGGGGTAACTTCCACCGTGGGGAAGACCAACTCACCTCCCCTAGTGGATGTAACATATTTTAAAGGAACACGTTACCTTGAAGGAACAGAAGCGTTCTTCCTGTAATTGCTATGGTTAGAAAAATCATTAAAAGTATAATATAATGAGGTACACGACCACAACTTGAAAAGGCTCCATTTGTCTGAAAATCATTGATGGAAAAACTACGCGTACTATCGGGTGTCCAATGCTCCGACTTATCTTAAAAGCCGTGTACATGATTGGTCATTGTTGCAATTTTTAAAAATGGGCAGGTTTGGGCGGTTAGTATGTTATAGGAAATATCGTTCCACTGGCCGGTTCAAAGTTTTGCGTTGTTGGATGGCAAAAAAACCGAGAGAAAAACGGTGCTCGTTTCCAACCGTCGGGCGGATGATAGCCTTTAGTCAAGGCGCGCGTGGCTACCAGCTGGACACGTGATGCGCCCCGAATGCCAGCATGTCCAGCACGCCACTCATCGGTGTAGCCACGCGCGCCTTGACTAAAGGCTATAGGGCATTTTTCCAACGATTTCCAGCTGGAAATCGTTGGAAACCGATATAAATTTCCACTTTTCTTGACAACGACAGCACACCTGGTGCCATAATTTCACAGGATGATTGAGACTACTATTAACTTACAGTCTAGTAAGGTATTTCGTAATAATTCAGTAAACAAAAATGGAGAATTACCAATCGTGTACACTACATTTAACCAAATGAAAGTTTTTTTCATCGATTATTTTCAAACAAATATTATTACATTCTAGAATTTAATGATCTTTCCAACAAAAGTAATTTTATGACAAATGCTTTTTGTAGCCCAGTCACACTATGAACATCTAACAAAAGAAAAAACAGCGCACTAACAATGAACATCCATTGTTACTTGGGACTAAAATCCATTGTTACTTGTTCACAGTGTCAGGGGCACCTTGAACTGAGATGGTTGAACACTGGTATGGCCATCCACAGGTTTCAGGTCCAAATCCGAGTTTTTCTTTTCATATTTTAAACATTAATTGATTGAACCTGGAAAGTTTCTCTTCTGGATTAATTTTTTTGTAATAATTTCCTTCCCATTGGTTTTGGCTGCATTGTATTGTAAGGGCCATCAGGGATTGAAATATCCACTGGACCGCTAGACCGAGTCCAGTGATTTGAGCGTTGGTCTAGTGAACTCTTGACCGAACTAGTCCGGTGGTCTAGTGATTTTTTTCATAAACTGCATGAAATGCCATCACTAAAGTCCATTTTTTTTCTAAATCTGGTGAACTGAAAAAGCCCCATAATTTCTGGAATGGCCATTTTTAGTTTTGAGGCAGGGAGTTACAATCAAAACAGCATTTCTAACCCCTCCCCCAACAAGGTCGGATAAGGGGGAAAGAAATTGAAACAGCACACTCATTCAAAACACTGTGTTCTTATTTTTACCATTGGTCTTGTGAAATACCTTCCGGTCTAGTAAATTTTTTGTGCTACTAGCCCAGCTGTCTGGTAAATTTTTACCTGAAATTCGACCCCTGGCCATGTATGCTTCCAACATACCTCACATCACATGAAATGAATGATATTGATCATCAAAGGATATCCTAAAAATTGTAATTAACACATCTGTTTTGAGGGGGGTTTTGTTTTTTCATTTTAAAAAATATTTTTCCGCTTCCCCAGGATTTTTCACTGTTCAAGGAAAAGAGTACTGTGGGGACTGTGAAAGGCAAGCCCGCATTGACGCCACACCTGGGTAAGCCTAATCATTTTATAACGAGACCTGTGATTGGTCAGTTCACTTTGATTTTGTATAACTGCACCTGTGATTGGACACGGAGTTGTAATCAAGTCAGTCACAAGTCGGCTCACAAGCTACAGGGGATGAACAGTGACAAAGGAATGCTTACAGTTTATTTGAACGGCTTGAGACCAGGCTTGTGATGTGATTGACTTGTGACTGTGACCATCTGTGATGGTCTGTGATTGAGCAGTTCACAGTGTGCAGTCATTTTCCTTGTGTTCATTGTGTACTTTTTTCTGAAAGACCCTTAAAGTTTTCATGATCATCATTAACTTTGAAATGGGCTGTTTCAGTCTTACTTCCAACATCTAGAGTTGTCATTTGCAGTAGCTGTTTTGGTCAAATAAGTATTACCTAGATATTATGACAATTCATATTCAGTGAAAGGTAGGTATATTTCTGCGCAATATTATTGTTGTGGTATTTCTTTGCACCTTTCAACTGATATGTCTGGTAATTTTCTGCCGTGTGAGTGTAGGCTAGTATAGCGCTTCAGTGGTCATATTTGTTATAATAATTGGCGCAGTCCATAAATGGGATCTTGGTCTTTATTGGCGATCTATCTTCATTGGTCAGTCATTGGCCAGTCTAAGCATGGTGCTTCGCGATTGGCCAATGCTCATTCTTCATCGTAACTTCCTCAGCATTGCACAAGAAAGATTTTGATTGGGTAGAAGTTTCTACAGACACTTGATATTCTGTTGACACCAGGCTAAATTATCCACACCAAACAAAAAATTCCTTTTTTTTCTCAGTCATTGAAATTGTTCAAGAGTGTACAATTTTGTTTCAAATTTTTTAAATTATATTTTTGTATTTTAATCAATTTTTTTTTCAAAATATCTGGTCCTCAAAAATGTGTTCCCTTCCAAAAATAGCTTTAGCCCTCACAAATTCCCAGTCCAAAGTATCCAGGTATATCAACTGCATTGTTCTCTAGTATAATAAACATAAAATGGTTGCCCAATATCCTAGCGTCATCGAATCAGGAGTGGTACATATGATGGAAACTTTTTTCAAGAATGTCTAAAATTTTGTTTTGAATTTTTTGATAAATCTCTAAATGACATTCCTGTTGAAAGCAGACGGTTACAATTTTGACCCTGGAATTTATTACCCTGAGGCTGTCGAAAATTATTAAGACGAGGCCGTCAGTTGTCACAGACATCCTCCCTGTGAGACACCTAATTGGAAACGACATCGGATATTGAAAATCATGTTCCGTATTAGTCGGGTCTCCGTGAAGATGTTATATGTTGCAGATGAAGCAGAACCAATCTTGGAAACTGGATGGGATGGCCTTCGGTGGGTGGTCAAGATAATTTTTTGTCCGTCTTTTGGAGCGCACGTACTTGATCTTCCTAAACACGTCCTGCAGTCTTTATTTTTGGATATGGGGGGAGTATTAATAACTCATTGCTAGGTTAGGTAGTGCCCTCAATAGTTGGTGCACAGAGTGGATAACAAATTTCTATTTATTGAATAGCACAGAGTTTAGCCAAAATGTCATTACTCCTTAGTACCAGTGTTGTAGTCGAGACCATGCACAAGACCATGCACAAGACCATGCACAAGACCAGCTTGTAACAGGCACAAGTAACATGCATAAACCATGACAAAGGAATGCTTTTGTTACAGTTCATTTAAATAGCTTAAGACTTAGATTAAGACTGCTGGTCTTGTGCTGGTCTTGCAGGGTCTTGCAGGGTCTCGTGTGGTCTTGTGATGGTCTCGACTACAACACTGCTTAGTACAATTACTGGCAGTAATTGTTTAACCCTAACCCTACTAAATTCAACAATTTTATTATGATTTTGCATGCACCCGGTACCCGAGGGGTAAGGATGTTATTCAATTTACATGTACACTACATTAACTCTACTCTGTGCAGTTGGTTGGTGAAAGAACTTGCCCTTATTTGGAAGTGTCTTTAAAACCCTGTGGTCGGAAACTGATTACCTTTATTTCCTGCTGAAATGCTTTTAATCACTTTATAAATTAGAAGTTGAATTATCTCCAGCCAATCTCTGTTGAATGCAAGGGACGAGTGTCTCTAATTCTGTAACCTCAGTAACAGCAGTGACACCGATGGAATTTGCCAGACGGCCCAGAGATGGCATTTTCTGATAGGATTTTAATGCATTCCCAGTGCAGCTGCATGCGAATATTTTTTCCCTCTACATTATTTCCCTTTCGGCGAGGTTTTCAAAATGGCCGCACATGGAGATTCAGTTTTTTAAATTTGGAGTAGGACAGGGTCACATCCTTGTCGTGTTGATTTTGTGATGAAATTAAGACATAGATACAATAAAATTATATAATTTCTCCAAAACTCCCTAGCTGGTAGTAATTTATCAATCTTTTTATTTATTATGATAGATTATCACAAGAATGACCCTTTTTATTCCAACTGCACTGGAGAATAGCTTGAATTTTATCATTAAAATGAAAAGGGAATGCAAGATAAAGAGTTGCCAATTTACATTAAATCAACGGCCTTACAGTGTAAATGTCGTCAACAAATTATCACCAGATCGAAACAGACATATACGTGTATGTTGCATCATGGGGACTTTTATTGGAGTCCAGTGTATTTTCTTCTAATGTCATTAAAAAATTAAGGAATGTAACCGGATCTGTATACACCTCGGAGTAAAACTTAATTTTTTTTTACTTTACACTAGGGGTGTGCATTTACGGGTAGTTAAAGAACTGGGTACCTGATTGAAAAACTACGGGTACCCGGGTACCTGTTAAAGAAACCCAAACCAAAACTTCCAATCCGGGAAGTTGCAATAATGTCTTTCTCTGAGATTCAAAAGTCTGATTTCAGACAAAAGTCTGAAAAATCTCATGCCTGTCCAGTAAACATGATCACTTCTCCGCCATTACATGTTCCGGTACGTGCATGCGCCGGCATATCGCAAAAGACAGATGCTTTATACAGTTGTACATGTATTTATTGTGGAATGAGGCATGCTATTATGTCTGGTCGAGGCTCTTTATCCATACCCAGACTACAAAAACCACAACCGGTAAATTCCCTTTATTGTCAATTTTCGTGAGCGTCACGGTCATAAACATGAAATATGTGCTGGTTTCCCATGTAGTCGGGTTTTAATTTTGAAAATTCCTGACAAATAACATTCAAAACCTTGCCTTTTTAATTTCTGGGAAGTTACTATGCGATAATGTAAAGTTGTACGGGTACTCGATTCCATAATCTGGAACCGGTTCCTGACATGAACGATCGGGCACTCGGGTACCCGGTTCCGATGCACACCCCTACTTTACACTAGCTTGTCAGGCAGGTAACCCTAATGGACCAACCAGCCAGGCCACATTTTTTTGTCATTTTTACTCCGGAACATAACTTATCCTAGCAGGTGGATAAGTGTTATTCCCACCTAATATGTACATTATTTTTGGTGCAACCACTGACTACCCTGAATGTCCCTTCCCTTTCAAGATTATAAAGCCATAACTACACCCCTCATAAACCAAAAAGACAAAAAAAAAATAAAAATCAAAACACAACTTCATCTTATTTTTTTGCTGACTCTCTCTCCCCTCTTCTGCCTTCTGTTGGCAGGAACTGGTAAAGCTGCTTATCCTGGTTCAGGGGCCCCTCCATCCAATCATAAGGCAGGAGAGAGGTAACCAAGGGAAACCAAGAACCAATCAGAAGAGAAAGCAGAGAGTCAGCCAAAAAAGGAGGATTGTTTTAGTAGTTAAACCCAAACGCATGATACGTTGGTAGTACTTTCAAAGGGCAAGTCTGGTTTGTTCACGATCTAGTTAGAGGTAAATTATTAGATCAAGGTCTTCATTTCTTCATGATGCTAAAACCTCCCCAGTGCAGACATAATTGGATTATTGCAGGCAAACTGTTCAGGGCTTATGAACCAATCGCATCAATTTAATACATTACATAGGGATATGCATGTATGTCTCATGCATACATGCCGTCCAGAAAGTACATGTACAGTCGATGGCCTATAGATGAGTGGCACACCACTTGTACAAGTTCTGTGGGTTACGTGACCTTTTTTGTACTAGTGTGCAGTGTTGTAGTCGATTTCGAGACCGAGACCTATGCTGAAACAGTAAAGATTGGCCTGAAGTTTACAATTCAAAAACGAGCTCAAATCTTGGCTCGAACATGGACTTGATGCTGGGTTCCCAAGTATTTCTTTAATATCACAATGGTCTGGGAATCATGCCTTGAGTGACTCGATGAGACCGGACTTGGCCGAGTCCAGACTCAATGAGTTCTGGACGTGCTTATAAAGTATGCCTGAGTCAAGGGTCAAGTCAAGTCCAAGTGGACTTAAATTCTCCTTTAAAAAAAACACATTACCTTTAACCCCTTGAGTACGTTTTTTACGGGAGACATCGGGGTGTCGCGGCGGTTCTGGCAGCCAAGCGAACTGCTACAATGTGTTTGTGCAGTCAAGCATAACATAAACAATAATCCAACAATGGATTGAAACTGCACAAACGGCGGCAAATGGCGTCTTCCGGCCTGGTGGCACTTTTTTTTACGCCATATGGCGTCATCCGTACGCAAGGGGTTAACCAAACTCAAACTTAACGGCAGCACTGCCAGTTCGATCCACCCATGTCCACCTTCAAAATCGACCTGATCGTATGTAAGCGCACCATGTGTTGGCAAGGAATTTGCCTCGTGTGACTGCATATATCCTTTAAACTGAGGATTACGTGCTTAGCACAGAATTTCAGTGCTTGTAAGCAGAGAGTGGTGATAGTAAGCATGGAATTTCAAGGTTAGCAGAGTCATGGAATTGGGTGGAGGTCTGAACTCAAGCCTATATTTGATTAAAAGATTATTACCTACAAATCCCCATAACGATTAGATTAAGTATTAAGTCCGCCCCCTTCCTAATACTCCTTAATAGCATTGTAATCATGTGTAACCTGGCAACACGAAAGGTGTAGAAAGTCGGACTGTGGCTGTCTGAGTTAAAAGTTAAAACAAAAATTATTCACTAAAAAGTCAATTTTGGAACTCTAATACATTTAGGCCTACATTTCAAAAGCCCTATTCTGTCATATCCCAGTTTGAAAACTGAATTCAATATTTTGGTGGTGTTTTCCTTTTTCAATTCAAGTTAAAAATGCATACAGGTCACAAACTTTGAACTTCATTTTCTCAAAACAAGGGGTCAAGACTCTTAACCCCTTGAGTACGGTATTTTACGGGAGACGTCGGGGTGCCGAGGCGGCTCTGGCAGCCAAGCGAACCGCTACAATGTGATTGTGCAGTCAAGCATAACCTATACATAATAATCCAACAATGGATTGAAACTGCACAAACAGCGGCCAATGGCGTCATCCGGCCTGGTGGCACTGTTTAATCCAACGATGGATTGAAACTGCACAAACAGCGGCGAATTGCATCATCCGGCCTGGTGGCAATGTTTTTTTGGCGCCATATTCCGTCATCCGTACGCAACGGGTTAACAACTTCAAAAGGTTAAAGCAGGGCCCAGGAATAAGCCACAGCAACACGCAATACATTGTACAAGTACATCAAATTAAAGGTAGTGTACATGATTGGTCATTGTCGCAATTTTCAGAAATGGGCGGATTTGGGGGTTAGTATTTTGCAGAAAATATCGTTCCACTGACCTGTTCAAAGTTTTGCGTTGTTGGATGGCGAAAAAGAACGAGAGAAAAAAGTTAGTTTTCAACTGTCGGGCGGATGATAGCCTTTAGTCAAGGCGCACGTGGCTACCTGGACGCGTGACGCGCCCCGAATATGCCAGCATGTCCGGGGTGCGCCACTCGTCCGGGTAGCCACGCGCGCCTTGACTAAAGGCTACAGGGCAGTTTTCCAACGATTTCCGGCCGATATATATTTCCTCTTTTCTTGAGGACAGCGCACCTGGTGCCATCATTTCACAGGATGATTGAGACTACTATTAACTTATAGTCTAGTAAGGTATTACGTAATAATTCAGTAAAGAAAAAATTGGAGGATTACCAATCGTGTACACTACCCTAATAAGGCTTATTGCATGTATATGCAGGAAATACTTGTACCACATTCTCTGTTTTTAACTTGTACTACTTTCCGCCTGTTTCGTGCTGCCAGATCAGATTTATTCATGTAGTTGTAAAGGTTTGTTCAATACTGCTGTGACCATTTTAAACGATGATTGTCAGAGAAATAGAGCATAGCATACCTTCTTTTTTTGGCCCGCCCACAAGGACAGGTACAATGTACACAACTGCCAGTCACTCTTTTGACAATCGGGAAAATGTCATCGGGAAAATTCGCTAACTGAATGCTTCACATATTTCGACGTGGACTGGTGACTGGGTCACAATAACATACATGTATGTAAAATCTGGGGATGCTTGAGATGCGTGACCCAGATGTGAATCGGAGATCGTCAATCTGTATAATGACGTGCAGGTCGTTATCATTGCTCAAGGCTCAAATTTATTTTTATTGTGGGTGTTTTGCGTGGTCTTTATGACATATGTGTTTCTGCTACTACGTGATACACGTTTTTGAAGCTGTGCCATGATCAGTTTTATACCCAACAAGGCAATAGGCTTTGGAAGTTTATTATAAAGCCTCCCACCCCCCCCCCCCCCCCCTCACCTGGGAAAAGAATGGCGTACAATTACCCTGTAGTGAAATTCCTTCATCAGTTGTTTTTCTTGTTTGTGCTGTCTAACCCAGAGTAGTCAGTATCCAGCTAAATCCTGTTTTGTTCCGTTGAGTTTTACCTGCACGGTAGAGGAATTTTTAAGTTGTATTGTCTATTGTATTGAATTCTATGGTTTGGGCAGGGCATTCAATTCCACACACCAGTATAAAAAGCAGGACCACAAATTTGTATTCCTCACTTTATCCTAGCCGTATATCTTCCTACAGCAAAGTCTCATTTAGCTCGTGTCCGGACGCTGGAATAGAAACTGGTTATGTAGTGTTTGCTCCTTACAGGGACTATTCCCGTGGAAGGACACGGTTCCTTTTTGTAAATATTTATATATTAAGTTCGCCAAGAAATTTGACGTTCCAGATGTCCAGTCTGAAGTCAACAGCGGACTTCGACTTAGGGTAATTATTTTATGTATTATTTCGAACCTTATACCCTAAAAACAAATAAAAATTGCAACTACGTTGGCAAACCAACATTCCCTGTGCCCTAGCATCGGGATACACCGTACATTTTCAACACCTAGCTTGGAACTGTTCTAGCAGCCACAGAACAGCATCTGCCTATGTATGACCCCAATTAAAACGTGCTGAAAAACACCCCATTCTGCCGTACAGTCTTGACGTGAGATTTGACGAAAAGTTTTGGGGCTTCGGCCGGTGCAAAGTTGAAGCCCAAATACAGACTGCTCAACATTGAAGAGGGGGGGAAGGGGGAGGGGTCATTTAATCCAGTGTGGAAGTATTTCAAGAATTTTGTTTATAATTGTAACCTTGTTATCACAGCCACAGAGTAGTATTTTTATTTTAAGAGATATTTTATTTTGCACTGCCAAATACGTAATATCCTACTTTCTTTTTTTTTAGAAATGAGTAATTTCTCAAATTGCATGCATGTGTATTCACAGAAACCTGCTGGGCAAAGCTGTGCAATTGTCTTCAAGCTTTTGTATTCATTTTGAGTATTCATTGAAATTATATCAGGCCAGTTGCTTTAAGATACTAATTAAATTGACTGTTTGAATAACAGACCAATTCGTTAAACCCTGTCCCTTGACATTGACCAATCACAACTGTGAATGTAGTCCGACAAACGTCTGACATGCACGGCCGATGTGTGGCATGAGCGACTGTGATTGGTCAATACATGTACCTCACGGAGCTTAATGGAGGGGCCTAGAATTTGATTCCGAACTGAAGTGCCTTAGTCCTCTTTCGTACTCGATTGATTTCAACTCCAATTTGAAATGTTTGTAGTGTAAACATATTTTAAAATTAGTTTGTAAAGGCTTTGTGTAGTTTGCGGCGGAGTTACAGTCGAGTCCCTGCAAGTCCTTTCACAAGTCCTTTCGCAAGCCCAGTCAGAAGTCCTTTCATAAATCCAGTCACAAGTAACTGGATGAACAATGACAAAGGAATGCCTTTGTCAAAGCTCATTTGAATAGCTTGTGATTGGGATTAGGACTGGAGGGCTTTTGATGGATTTGCAGGGACTTGCAGGGACTTGCAGGAACTTTTGATGGACTCGACTACATCTCTGGTTTGCGGTGCTTTGTTTCTATACAGAAACTAGTTTTTGAAGAAAATTTTTTTAATACGAATTATTATATCAAGAAAACCAAAAAGAAGTATATTTTATGGTCAGTAGGGCCGCCTTTACTTGCCTTTTTAAAACTAACTTTTTAGCAATATTGACTCTAAAATGTTATTGTATGTATAGGGTTCATGTGTAAGTTTGTTATGTAGTAATATCCAACTTAAATAATACTTAGCCTGCATGTGAACTTAATCTTCCAACTTCGTGTACGTCACACTTTCATGCCTTGTTAAACAAGACAAAATTTACTGTTTTTTCTTTTTTAACCGAAAAATTGTATTGGACATTTTTGAGAATTAAAACTTTGGTATTGTTGGACTGATGTCTCGTATTCTTAATTATTTCTTCTTCCTGTGTAAATCTATGCAGTCTTTAGTCTTAAGGGTTTGGGATAAAATAGAGACCTGGAACTGGTTAAATAATCCATTTCTAATCTTCGTCTAAGCAGATGTAACAATTGGCCTGCTGGTATTGGCTAACATAAAGGGTAGCCAATCACAGCCTTTTTTGATTATCAGTAGACCAATGGAACCTAAGACAAAGAAATTCCAAACACATATTTTTGGGAATTATCTGGAATCTCAAACAAGTTGCAGGTCTACACTTTTTTTTTTTGGGGGGGGGGGGTGGGTGAAAAAATATTTGACTATGACAGTTTTGAAAATGTGATTTATGAACAGTTTGGGGAACAGTTTATACAATTCATACAATTTAAAAAAAATTATGCTTAAATTTTATTTTTAGATCTTTATCAAGTTGAGTGATTCCCACAATGCCACTTCCCAGGTTGGGTCATGAAGTTAGGTCACGATCCCTGACCCCGGCTACAACGTATATGGCATTATGGGTTTATGACTTCTGACTAGTGCCCCCCAACAAAGACATTGCCATATTTGGAGGCTGCTACTCTAGGGCATTGTAGCTCAGTTATAGAGTAGTGTCTTGCTTCAAATCGCACTATATCAATTTTTTCCTTCATTCTAAAAATAATTTTTTTTCAAATAAAAAATTGGGGTGGCTTCAACCAGATTCCTCCCCAACCGAACACTTGCCGTAACATTTTTTTGAGGCATAACCAGCTGGTTGGAGGCTAATGATGCCTTTAGAAGTTCCCTCAAGCCAAGCATCCAGTTTTAAGCCAGTTTGTAAAATGTTTTCCTAAGAAATAAATTAGATGTTTCTACTGGGATGGACTGTTTTGCCATTCTTGTTTCAGGCCGCCAGGAAGCTACACCAATGGGTCTTCGGTACCGCATCACCCTCCTGCCCATCAACGCACCGGACCACCTCAACATGTAGTTGACAAGTAAGTCACCTTTTACCTCTTTCTGCAAAAGATATTAATTCTCCGAATTTTATGGCAAATTTGTTAGGCTTGTTTGAAAAATGAAAAGTTTGTTTTTCGCAGCGACGAAGCTCGTGCCACAAAATATAACTTATGCTCATAGCGATTTTTGGCAAGGTATGCACACCTAGAGTTAGAAAATGTGTGATAGCATTACAGCGTGAGCGGTGGCAGCTTTTTGGGTGTACTTGCACTTAAAAAAAAATAATTCAAAATGGCCGCAAATATGCTTGTTACCGGATTAATTATATGTGGTAACAAGCATTTTGGCGACCATTATTTTTTTAAAGGGTGATAACACCCAAAAAGCTGCCACCGCTGCAATGCTATCACATATTTTCTAACTACAGGGGTGCATACCTTGCCAAAAATCACCATGAGCATTATTACCCTCATTTGATACTGACCAACCCCCCAGGCTGATGGCCTAGGGTAAGATAGCTCAGTTTGTAGAGCACTTGTACAGTGTTCTGGAGATTGCAGGTTCAGAACCTGCTCTTGCCGATTTTCCTTATTCACTCAAAACATCCAAATTAGTGGGATTCGCACACCCACCAGACCAATTAATCATACAATCCCGAGTTTCATATAGACCAGATATTGTGAATTTTTTGCTAGACTCTTGGTCCTCATGGTCAGTTTAACCCTTACCCCCTAGACCCTTTTTGCTAGGAACCATCCTCAATCCTCCAAAATCCTCCGATTACCCTGCCCCCCAAAAATGCATTCATCCTCAATCCTCCAAAATCCTCTGCTTGAAACACCATTCATCCTTAGTCCTCCAAAATCCTCTTTTTTAGAAAAAATACCATTCATCCTCAATCCTCCAAAATCCTCCTCGCTTGAAACACCATTCATCCTCAATCCTCCAAAATCCTCTTTTAAATAATATACCATTCATCCTCAATCCTCCAAAAATTCTCCAAAACTGCAAGGAGGATTTTGGAGGATTGAGGTGGGTTAGGGTTAATGGTCAGCTTCAACTGTTTTTGGTACAAGCTTCTTCTTTTTTTGTATCCACGTCAGCTTGTTTTGTTGTAAATTCCACCATTGGTTTTTCTGTCACTGATGGTCTCTGTGCCCTCTACCTTATTCTTGCAAAATATTCTTGCAATTCTATAGGCTGATAAAGGCTACATGTTGATAATTGTTTTCCTGGAGTCGTGACCTTTTGTCAAGGTCACGACCTCTGACCTGGTATGAAATAATAATAATCACTATCTATGTCCCGTAATTTTTTACAGATGCGATGCATAATCCATGCAAATTTTATTCATGGCTAACATTTACAAGAAATTACAGCAAATGTATTAATCTGTTTAATATTATCTACATAAAAAAAAATGTGTGTACATTGTAATAAAGTTAGACAATGTACCACTAGCCTAATTTCATTTAAGGTGTATTTTCATTTTAACATGCAAAGCAGCTCAACTAGCTTTGGAATGCTTAAAATAATCTCTTCTTTTCCAGTGCAATTCAGCCAAGAATTTGTTTTTAATCCTTATATCATATTGAAGGGAGAACGTGGTTGACAGAACATGTTTAACATATTTCCGAAATTGATAAACCTAGAAATTGAGTTTTAGGAACAATTGGCTGGTGGCTACTAGGATAAGTTTGCCACAATGGAAAGGTGGCCATATTGTACAGGTTGCCACAATGGACAGGTGGCCACAATAGGTGAAAATTGGTAGGTGACCACAATGGACAAGTGGCCATAATTGACAGGTGGCCACAATGGACAAGTGGCCATAATTGACAGGTGGCCACATAGGAATGGTAGCTGCAACAGCCAGGTCGGCCATTGCAGACGGAATACCCACATTTCACATAGTTTTTTTTTCATGCATAGAACTAGGACCCATATTTTATCTGTACAGGTAGATCCTGTTATGGCTAGCTCGCTCAACCAGAAGTATACACTGAGTGAAGATATAGATTGCACTGCATTGTGGGACAGTTTTGTGCTCAATCTTGTAGACAATACCCCAATCCGCAAAAAGGTCCCTCAGTGCAGTGCAACTTTCACTGTACTCTGGCCTATCCGTAAAGGGGACAGCCTCTTTGCATCAGTAATTCAAAAGAAAAATGGTCTTAAAATGGTCTTCAAATTGTGTAATGCTTCGCACAGTTCAATTTTAACAAATCCAGTTTGTTTTGACACTTGAAGCTGGCCGTGTTCCATTTCACTTGCCAGTTTAACCCTAACCCTGCCAGATGCAGCACAGTGCATCTGTGGTGACAGCTTGACCTTGCTGCACTCTGCACACAAGTCAATGTGACAAAGTATGCCATCTGATGCGTCTGGCAGGGTTTCTAGCCAAAATACCCTGGAGGGTTAGGGTTAAGGTCAGATGTAAACATTCTTTGCAGGATACTGTATATTTTTTCCCAGCATGGAGACTGAAGAATTTCTCAAATCTTTTCCATCTGTGTGGACTATTTACCTACTATTTGAAGAGCACATCATTCAAAGTGCTCGGTACATTTTAATCTCTCTAAGATGTGAATATTCCTTACCGCCTAACTTTTCATCGACTTCGCCAATTAAACAAAATACTTTTGAGCGTGGCGTAGTTTCTTGATAATTCTTGTTTTGATTACTCAATTAAAGTCGAAAGAATTATCGCCAGAACAACACCGTTGACTTCTGATGCCGACAGAAAACAAAATAGTTTTGTGACCTTCATCTGGTCTGGTTAACTTTCTTTTCAGCCGTCATCTGAAAATTTCAAATCCACATGAATCCGAGTTAGACTTGATTTACATCCATATGATATTTATATTAATCATGTAAACATTTATCCTGAAAGACCACATATGAGGAAGTCAGTGGAATGAAAAAAGAAAGAAAAATCTGTGTTTTTATCAAAATACCTTTTCTTGTTTCCTACGAGGTAGGGGTTGTAGTGCAGGGCCCTTGCAGTTTACATGTATTTTGTATTTTTTCAGTCTGCCAGTGCTTATGTCATTCTCCTCTTCATCAACATTTCATCACAAAGACTCACTGAACTCAAGTCACTTTTAAATTTTACAGAGTGATTTAAAGTTACAGACCAGCCTTTAGATTAAGTACCTAGATTAAAACCTAGTATTTGCAGAAAATCAAAAACAACACATGGTTATGTCAATATTTCATTTACTGTGAATTTCATATTCTGATATCCCCCCCCCCCCCAAAAAAAAAGATTGTTACCTATTGCATTTTTGAAGTGATATTCAATGTTTGCTGCAATACACATATATAACCAGAAAAAGTATCAATTTTCCCTACATATTCAAAAGTTCTTAGGCTTATAAAGTTTACATTTAATTTCTTGACCGCCTTTCTTAACCCCTTGGGCACGGTATTTTACGGGAGACGTCGGGGTGGTTCTGGCAGCCAAGAGAACCGCTACAATGTGCTTGTGCAGTCAAGCGTAACATAAACAATAATCCAACAATGGATTGAAACTGCACAAACGGCGGCCAATGGCGTCATCTGGCCTGGTGGCATTTTTTTTTTGCGTCCACAGACGTCATCCGTACGCAAGGGGCTAAAGGAAACACTGTTTCAGCTTTTTCAAAGTTGCCTTTAAGGTCATCAATAAGAGAAATTAACCCATGGCTTCCAGTAGATGCTTCTCCCTCACTCCCTGTCATTGACCACCCCTTTAAAGGAATGGAATGCTCTTACTTGTTAACGTCTTTGGTTCTTGCAACATGTTACTTCCAACCCGCTTAAATTTTGTAAGAAAATAACCACACATTACGGCAAAAGTGATATTGCTTAAATAAAACTGCTTGCTCGAAAGCAAAATTTAAAGTAAAGTTAAAATGTAGATTATTTTTAGCTTTCTAAAATATCCAGTTTCACAGGTTATTTATGTTTTGTCGGTAATAAATTTCCATTTCTTTCCTCTTTGTGTACTTATGCATATATTGCTTTACTATTTCTGACCAGCTGTAATTCTAAATTATAGGTACAATAATTGGTGCATCCAGGAATCTTTTTTTTGTCTGTTCTATTCCAAAATACAGAAGATGCTATGAATTAAACATAATATTAATGAATTATAATTTCAGTGCTCGCACCTTGGAGCCAACTGAAAAATGTAAGGCGAAATTTATGTCGTTTCGCATTTGGAAAAAAACGTACCTGTGGTGTAATGTGCCAAGTATGAGGATAAAGTTATTTATTTGGAGCATTATGCTGCTTGATTGCAAAACCACATCTGGACCATCAACTTGCATACAGTTGTTTGGACTCTTCCAGAGTCTGGGTCCTGGCATTCCCAGTAGATTATGCACAGGGATTCATGCCATGCTAAGGGACCGTACCCTAAAACTTGGCCACAAATGTCATGCTTGCAATCCGAGCCATGACACTTTCCCGTAGTACACTGAAGGTGACGGGCAGGGATATCATGTTTTAGACTTTTTCATATCTGGATGAAGCTGTCCCACATGATTAAAACATGAAGGGGCCTGGGAATACTTTATGCATGTCTTGTGCCAATGTTACACGCAGGCAACAAAATCTATTCACCAAATGAAAGTACTCAATTTGATGATGGGAAATTTGGAGTTGACTGGAAGCTTATTCACTGACTGAATCAGTTAAGATACTGTATCACGGGAATGTATGTTAAAAAATAATTTTGAGTTGTGAAAGAGAACTGCTGGATTTTAGTTAACATAAATCAGCAAGTCTCCTGGAGCCACTTTTTTTTGGGTAAAATGTTTGCAGGGATTTTTTTAAGTCATTTTTTTTTCAGAAGCATAGGATGAATATTTCAGCAGAGGTCTTTTTTTTTTTTAGAGAATGAAAACGGATTTACTGTAATTTTGACAAGAATAAATAAATATACCTAAAATTATATTCTGTTACATTTTATGATAGTTATGAAAAACCTTTAGGAGTCTTATTTTGGCAGAATTTCTTTCAACTTCACTTAAATTCCTGCTTTTGGTACAGATGCTCAAGGTTTGAAATCTTTACTTCATAACTATATGTATAAATTGGACTTCATCTTTAGAATTTCCCTCCCCCACCCCAGGATTTTAGAACTGCTTTTTACCCAAAAAGGCATAATGGTTTTGCATGATTTAGCTCTCTGTCAGCGTAGGGATATTTAGCATCAGTCCCTTGCATGTGAAGTCCGTGTGGCCAGCCAGCATGCCACGCATACCCGGAATGCTTGCATGGGATACTTAATATACTAGGGAAAAAAAGGAGACCGGTTTAGTCCAATAGGCTGTCTGTAATGTCGTACGACATTTCATTGTTTTCTTATTTGTACATGTAGGATGTTGTATATAATTATCCCTGTAATCAGTGCATTATTAATTAAAACATGTATAACCTTAATGAGTACGTCGGCTGTATATAGACTCGTAGTCATACAGTTTTGTTTGTGTGTATATTTTTGGTAATTGTTTGATTATATGAAAATTTGCAAAAATTATTCAAAGAGGAATCTGTAGTTTTACCTGAATGCATAAATTACATAAATAAAATTTGTAATCTTGAGAAGTCGTTGTGCCGATGATTAACACTGTCTGTCAGTGCCACTCCCTCTGAGATGAATGGAGGAACCCGAACAGGTGACGTCACCACAGAAGACTCTGGTGTTCTTGTTACCCTGACCTGGTCTGTGGACCGTCAGGCGGCTGGGTAAGCGTAAGACACCATTCTTGTTCACGGCAAGGGTTTCTCCTTTCTGCTCCGAGGGAAGCGGCCCGGCTGGACTGTGGAATCCATCAGCTGAACGATTTCAAAAGTTCACGTAAGTCCGGTGTTTAACAGATTTGATTACTCTTACTATTGTAATACATAGATTCCAAGCATTCTTTTCATTTACATTTCTACTTTAGTACGCCAGCATCAAAATGCTCCTTGTATTAGGAACAATAATGTACATGTACAACTTGTATAAGGCTACATCACATATATATTGACTGGTTAGACACACTAACTGCGGCCATTTTGTTTTGGGTAGAAAGCAAAGTTGAACTTCTGACATTTTGAAATTCAAATTGTCAGAAGACCAATACCATTTTCAAGCAGCTCATCTGTTATTTTGGATAATTCGGCATGTGTTACTTTGTATGTACTTCAGTTCTTAAATGTACATGTACAGTAACTCCCCAAAAGATCATTGCTGAAGCGCCCTCTGTCGTTCAGACGTATAACCCATTGAGACAGTTAACGATCAGCAATGATTATTTTAAAATGTTTGTGTTGATGTAAATGAAAAACAAGGATCTGCGCTTCCCGGGCTTTTTGTAATTTTAGCTCTGTTTTCTCGTTGCTTTCTGAGAGCCACTGTTCAGGCAGGATTTGAACCCGTGACCTTCCTGCTCTGAGCTTTATATGTTTGCACTTGGAAGCACACAGTTACGAATTCGAATCCCACCCGATTAAGCTGGGGACTATTATTATTCTTTTTTTGGCAAAGGCTTTTCAGCGTTTGATAAGTTTTTATCTGTAATTAAGATCCGGTGGAAATCCTGTTATAAAGCTGCAACCAAATCTATCTTTTTGCAAAGAAAACACGGAGAGACAGGTTTTTTTTTACAATAATTACGATGGCTCAGACTCAAGAAATTATATATATATAAGGAATGTCTAGGATTATGGAAATGCACATCAAAACTACATTTGATGCTTTGACAGAAAGAAAATGTGGCTCAGAACAGAAAGAAAATAGCTGACAAAAGAACATTACCAGCCCGAATTGCATTCCACGCAGCTTAATTCTGACTGTTTCTCAGTATTTATTATTGAAAAATTTCCTCAACAAAACCAAATGTTCTGCTTATTAGTGGCTCAATGAAAGTGGTCCCTGGGTCCCAAATTCATGAAGCTGTGTAGCAGAAAGTAATACTGCTTTGTTGGAGGTTTAGCAGAAAATATTCCTTAGCAAATTTACTTAGCAATAATCGGCCGAGTACCAGTTACAGGCAATACATGTCACATGTTATTTTGGCTGGTAAACTTTTTTTCGCTAAGCAGATCTTGTCAATAGCTCCATAAAATTGTTTGCCTTTCTCTTCTCAGTACCTCATTATTAGTCATTCCGGAATGTATCAATGTCTACATATTTGATTCCTCAAGATCCATCTGTTTACCCCAACATTCACTTTAACCAAACATGTCTCCAATCCACCATCTGAAGACCAAGGCATCATCGGCCGTCGCCAGTAGTCACGTCCCCACCTCCCAGACCAGCCATTAGACCAATGTTCAAGTCCAGGTACCAGGCGCCCAGGAGGGAAGATCCCAATGCTGTCATCGCGAAGGCGCTTATGCAGAACCCAGATGCAGTCAAGTCGTACGTTTATAACAATAAACCAAATGTAAATTCTTGTTTTAGATCAGGCGTGGTTTTACAGGGTGGGGATGATGTTGAATAAGCCCCCAAACTTGGCCTTTTATAAAAAAATAAAAATACATGCATTTGGCGGTGCATTTAGTGAATAACATTTTTGATGTTTTAGAAAATGTTTACAACACTCCAAAACAAATTAAAAACAAAATTTTCAAAAATCGGGTTTCGAAATTGGGAACTCCAAGTATTTTTAGAAAGTCTTTGAAAGTCTTCCGAAAATTTGAAAATTTTAGAAAATTGGGTCCTCAAAATTGGGAATTAGAAAAATTGCTCATCCTTACCTTTATAAAATGGTGTAGAATCACGTCGGCATTAGTCCATGGAGGGCTTGTTTAATCTTTTCATAAGGCAATTTTACAGCCCTACAAAACTGAATTGGCCAACTAAAACAAACAAGTTGAGAATCCTGCTTTTTATTTGTGACCTGACAGCACAAAATGAGAGGAAAGTTGCAATATGGCTTTCTGAGTTACAAGCAGAAACAAACGATTTTTCACTGAAAAGTAAATTTTGGGATTTCACATTTTTACATTTTAAGAAGCCCTATTTTATCATATGAGTTTTAAAACGGAATTCAGTCTCGGAATATTTGTTTTTCCCACTTGAGCTCAGTTTCAACAAGAAATCCTCAGCATGTTTGGAATATTTGAGAATAGTTTTTGTGAAAGAACTGTTTCTACTTGAATCTGTTTTCACACTTTTAATGTTTCCTGCATTTAAATTTCTCTGCCGATTTTCACGCTAAACATTTGACGGATATTCCTATTTTCATCCTACCACAGATGTCAGGGTATCGTCCCTATTTTCACAGTAGATGAAACGGTAAAACATGAAATAAACACAGGGCCGCAGAGCCCCACAACCCCTCTCCCGAAGTATGAGGGCCAACGCGACCCAGGGTAACATATTCGTCATCCCTTCAAATAACTATAGTCTTGCGGCCACTTTCATAGACCAGCTTAAACACAAACATTTGCTGAAGCACAAAATCCTTTCTTTGTGGAAGTGCCGTGGCCTAGTGGTTTGGAGCATTGAATTCGTGGTCTGCGGGTAAATCTGCAAGTTGTGGGTTCGAGCCCAGCCCTGGGCTATAGCACTTCTACGCTTAATATGGGTAGAGGCATTATTAATGCCTTGCAGTGGACTAGTTACCCATCCCGACCCTATTCATACTGTGAAGAGATCAGATTATCTTGTCTTGTTTCAGTGTGAGGGGCTGGTTCTTCCACACTTTCCTCTGTAGCCCACACCATGAGTGGCCCTTGGTCTTGTGATGGGCGACTTGCATACAAAAAAATTAAATAACTAGCCAAAACTCCATGCGATGTGCATTGCTTGTGACTGGTATTTAACTGTTTTCTTAGCATAACAATCACATAGAGTTTGGCTGGCAACCTGATTTTACTTAGCAAGGTTTTTTTGTGCTTAAGCAAATTGTTGTGCTTTAACCCCTTGAGTACGTTTTTTACGGGAGACGTCGCGGCGGTTCTGGCAGCCAAGCGAAATGGCCACAATGTGTTTGTGCAGTCAAGCGTAACATACACAATAATCCAACAATGGATTGAAACTGCACAAACAGCGGCAAATGGCATCATCCGGCCTGGTGGCACTGGTTTTTTTGCGGCATAGGGCGTCTTCCGTACGCAAAGGGTATAAGCAGCTCTATGAAAGTGGCCCCTGATTGGAGTGGTTTGACTTGGTGGGAATGTCTCCATTTATTTGTTTAACTTCACCCGTCCACTGGATTCCTAACTTAAAAACCAGCTTCAAGGGGAATGTCTGTGATAAGTGGCCAGTGTGGCATTTCTGTGACCTATCTTAAGGAATCTTTACTCATCAAATTAAAATGAAGCCAAGAACCAATTCAGCGGAGACGAGAAAAGGAGCTTACATTTTAGATGTTGGGTGTCAAGTTAGCACAATGGTCCTTCTCTCGCCCATCACCTCTGGTGGCCTCCGTTCAAATCCTGCTAGGGCACTGATATGGATTGGGTTGTCAGTCCCTACTTGATGTTATTTCAGGTTTTTCTCCCATATCTAAAACTGATATTTAAATCTTTGCCTGCCCTCAAAGAAATTGTGGCTAGTGTAGCAATTAATTTCGCTTCTCTGAGAGTCTTTTGTTCATATTCAAAATAAATAATTAAATATACAAAAGGGAGAAAAACCCAAGAGAATTGTTTTGTCACCCTGTCTGATCCAGTGGTGACAGAGAACATTCCAATTTATAAACTAATCACTGAGCTGGTTTGATTGCAGCTAAAAGCTACTTTTCTGGTATGCTGCCTGTGATTGACTGGAACATTTGGCACTCATTAGAAACTGTGTCCTGATTGGCTGATTCTCAGGCCTTCCCTTTAAGCAAACTGTATGTGTACACATATTTAGCATGCAACATAGAGTTCTTGTACATCAGTTTGTATCTTTAGTGTCTCAGTTATTAATTCTCTCCATTGTTGGTTGGTAATGTGCATCGTAGAAGTTGTGTTTAATACACTGTTCCACTTGTTGAATAAAGTTGATCAGCACGGCATTGTGTCCATTCATTTCTAGCATGGGTAAATATGTAACATTTGTGGCTGACATGACAGGCTGTTGTGCACAGTTATCTGCTTCGCTAATCTTCAATTAATAACTACTTTATTAGTCAGTTGATGTAAGTGTATTTTTTAAGCGTTGGCTGGATAGGAAGGAAAGATGAAAGTTCAATTTGGGCAAAGATTTGTAATGGTAATCTTACTTTTGAGGTGCTGTTATGTTGTGGTAAATTGACACGCAGACGACTATGGGTAAACAATGTTTGCCATGGATACCGGGTATGGTATGGATTTCAAATACTAAATTATTGTCTAAAATTCTTTGCTGCATTGTTCTTGTTGAGAAATTAAAATATGGTTTCTACGCAGTGATCATTAGATCCCATGGGATCCCATGGAAGCCATGGGATTTAATAAAAAATCTATTTGATCCCATATTGGATCCAATCTGGGATTCAGTCTGGGATCCAGTATTGGATCCAATATTGGATTCAGTAATGGACCCAGTATGGGTTCCAGTATGGGTTCGAGTATGGGCTCCACTATGGGCTCCACTATGGGCTCCACTATGGGCTCCACTATGGGCTCCACTATGGGCTCCACTATGGGCTCCACTATGGGCTCCACTATGGGCTCCACTATGGGCTCCAGTATGGGCTCCACTATGGGCTCCAGTATGGGCTCCACTATGGGCTCCACTATGGGCTCCACTATGGGCTCCACTATGGGCTCCACTATGGGCTCCACTATGGGCTCCACTATGGGCTCCAGTATGGGCTCCACTATGGGCTCCACTATGGGTTCCACTATGGGCTCCACTATGGGCTCCACTATGGGCTCCACTATGGGCTCCACTATGGGTTCCCAAAGAACTCCATGTAGGCCGCACAGGATCCATTGTAAAATGCTATAGCAGTATTGGCTCTTAAGTATCTTTATTGATATTTTATTTGTAGAATATTATGGGTTTCTGTACACTATGTACACAAATATAGTCTATCATTAGGATCTGGTGTAGATTGCCATAGAGACTATTTGTAATCAAAATTTATGACCTCTGCCCAGTAAACATCGATGGCATGTGTTTTAGATTTAAATTAGAAAGTTTTGCTGCATGAAAAGACTCCCTCTTTTCCCACATTCCCTGTAGAAGCCGGCCTATATTTAACATACATGTAAATCCAGACAAAGCAATCTTTTGGTATCTTTAAAGGTAAGATATAGCTTTGGTAATGCTCAAAAAACTGAATTGACAAGTTTCAATCTCAAAACTTACTATTTATAACGATGGAACCAGTACATATCCTCTTGATATTTTCTGCCTTGAACCAATAAGCATACATTTGGTTTTGTTGGCATTTAATGCTAGTTTGTTTCTTTGGCACCAGTTGTGAATACTAGCAAGAGCTACATTTAAGTTCCTTTCTATTTCGTTAATACTAGAGGAGCTACAAGTTAACGTGGAGTCATCTGCATACATAAATAAGTTGCAATTTTGGGGTATACAGGATGGAAAATCACTACTATAAACAATGAATAAAAGTGGCCCTAAGATCGACCCTTGTGGAACGCCTATGTCTATGGGCAAGACCTTCGATATTGTACCCTTAATATTTACAGACTGACTACGACCGCCTAGGTACGACTTAAACCAATTATTTCCAGAAGATGACAAATTCTGAATGCCTCCAAAACTGCTGTGGCGTACATGTATTTCAATTTCAACAGTTGAAATAAGCTCATTATGAGCATGTACAAAAATCGCTGTTCAAACGGAACGATTTTCAATACTTTCCCATGACTTGGATGACGGATTGAGCTAAAACATTCAAAAATTTATTTCATATGTATGTTTAATCACACAAAGTATGAACACAGACTGTAGCTCTGGTATCAGCTCTGCCAATGCTATATCTTACCTTTATAAACCAACAAATACATTTCAGGTTTACTCACATTTTGTGTCACCACATTTTGTGTCACAAATGATGACAAGACATACATCTAGATCCTTGGATCACCTTCTGTTGACGAGGAACGCTGCCGAAGTCGACCTCGCTTGAATATCATTTGGCTTCATTTCTTTGTCTTACAAACAAACCCACATGAGAGAATTCGAAATGAGACCTGTAGTCCGTAGAGAGTCCACATTTTCGCCGTTTGGACAAACCAGGTCATCAATAGTTGATTTCACTCTGTCATTGTCATTCTATAAATTTGTCATTTTATAACTTGGTGACTGTGTTTCTTTGTCATTCTGTATCTTTGTCACACTGTGACTTTGTCACACTGTAACTTTGTCACACTGCAGCTTTGTCACACTGTACATTTGTCACACTGTAGCTTTGTCACACTGCAACTTGGTCACTCTGTAGCTTTGTCGCTGTTAATTTGTTACTCTGTCTGTTACTCTGTCTCTGTAACTTTTTCACTCTGTAAACCTTGTCGGTAACGTTTTTTGCTCTGTAACTTTTCACTTTGTAACTCTTCACTTTGTGACATTGTAACTCTTAGTTTTTATCATCCACTTGCCCCATCTGAATGTCTCACAAAATGTGCACAGCTTTATTTTCACTTCAAGCTGTTTGATTTTGAACAAACTATTTTAAATATTTTTTTGGCTTATTTATCTTACTTTGTCTAGGGAAGACTAGCAAATTTTGGTGCACCCTGTTACGTCTCCAGTAGCTTATTTCACAGAACAATGCGTAACTTATGCCATGGGATAGCATTTATACAGCACAAATGCTGTCAAGACTGTGACATTTTTCAAATGAATGTCACAAAACAAGACAGAGCTCTGCATTATTTCAAACCTCTAATAAATATTTCAGATGGGGATGATCACAGTTTTTACAACCATTTCGTGACACAATAGATCTGTCACAAAAAAACAAAAATGTCAAGGCCATTTTAAAATGTTAAATATTTTTAATGTTTTATTTAAAAAAAAAGATCAAATGTGACCCAGAATCAGGAATTGGCACTGAATAAGATACACACTCATGCCAAAGATCCATATATTGTCTGTGCTCAAAAAAGAGATTGATTACATGGTGCTACCGCAAACCAGTTATTCTAATCTGTGCTTTTTTTTCGAGTCTCGGTCCGAAATATATTGGGTTTTTTAATTTTGTATTGCAATTGATTGCATTTAAAATTAATTGCAATTAAAATTTATTGCAATTAATTAAAATATTTTTATAGCAATACAAAAGTTACTCACTTTTGAATGCTACATTGAATGAAAAAACCCTTCCATATTTTGTTATCGAATAATTACTGTACCAATGTCGAATTATTTGCAGCTTGACAATAATTCTGGCATATGTTTGTGTGAATTAGTTGAGCAAAAGGAACTAAGAATAGAAGCATGTTTTGGAGGGTTGGAGGTACATCCAAAATAGCAGTTTTTATATTAATTTTTTTTTTAAATCGGATTCGATGAAGAGCACAGGCGGTATATCTCTAATACAAATACTCCTTCCTCTGATACACCGAAAATGTGATTTCCCAGGTTAGTCATGATTTTGATTGAATTGATCACAAACTGCAACAAATAAAAGCCCAGATCCCGTGTAATTAGTATACACCTTCATGACAGTAAATAGCCATTGTTTTAAGCCAGCCCTTAGCAGGATGTCGTACAAGTAGCTTTAACCCTCCCTCTCTCGGTGTCAAATTGGAGCCAACTACCCTATCTATCAAAACCTATCGAGTGACAGGTTGAGACACACAAGCTGTGGGAGAGGAGAGGATTTGGTTTTTTGATAGGTTGTGATAGTTATTATAGTAGGAGGGTTAATCATAAGGTAACCAAGCATACATTGTAATCTTTTAGTTTCAGTAGCACATTTTTTTACGATTTCAATTTCTGAATTCCGTAATGGGGAAATTAGGTGTAGCTTTTTTGTATCACTATTCAGATTAACCCCTTGAGTCCGGGTGTTTAAATGGGGTGCCAGGCCGGCTTGTGCAGCCAAGTAAAACGGACACAAGAGGCTTGTGCAGCCAAGCGTAACCTACACAATAACCCAACAATGGATTGAAAATGCAGAGAATGCGGGTATAGCCCTCAACCGGCCAGTTGCTCATTTTCAAACCGAGCCTATCCGGGCTCAATGGGTTAATATGCCATCAGGTTTCATGTATTTTCCCAATAAAAAGTTTTGGTTACTATTGTGACTACATTACTCGGCCTGATTGTATTAATACATCAGCTTTAATTCCATACTGCACCTGTTCAGACCTGCCTCTGTAACATTGATCGCATGCAATCTTCAGGCACCGGTATTATCAACCCATGTTCTATGGAGGTGTCTTCCGACCTCCTTTGTCAAAGAAACAAACTACTCCATTGGACTGTATATATGTCTACATTTCCATAGTCCTCATATGTGTATGCCACTTAATAATATAACAAAACTGATTTACTGAAGTCATGAAACTACGTCGCATGTTTTCTTTTCCGTGTAACAAATCACAGCTTTTTTGATATAACCTGCGTTATTATATTTGACTAACATTTTCACTTTTGATGGCAGTTTGTTCGTGCTTTCCTCTGTTTTATTCACCAGTATTTTATTCCGAGTTTTATTGAAATACCATTATGATTTCTATATTCTGTCTTTGCCAATAGCGTTGAAACATTGTATTAGTGCCACTCATTAACAAATATTTAAAATTCAAAACTTACGTAAGCAGTCTGTTGCAGTTTTGTGCAGCAAAGTCTTTGGACTATGATATATGTTGGGTTTCCTGATGGCTGGATTAAACTCTATTGGCAATGGCAGATTTTGACATAAAACTTTCCTTTTCTTCCCCCCCCCCCAAAAAAAACCCAAAAAACTCAATGCCTCCACATTTCCTGCCCTCAAATTTCCTCTATAAGTTTCTTCAGAATCTCCAAGGTTCTATCTCATGGCCCTGCTAAATCCTCAAAGTTCCATGTTTACGGCAATTCCTATTCTGTGCTTTCAGAGCTAAAGCCAAAAAAAACTGCAAGCAGAATTCTGAGAGGCTGTAGGCTTTCGCACAAGACAAAAGTCCTTGCTAAGCTTGAAATACGCTTAAAATAGATGCATTATTTTCTGATATAGTTACATGTAGCATGAATCTCTTTTTTCACCTGGCACTTTCACGATTCTTTAAGCAATTCTGCCTCTGAAATGAGCAAACTTTCCCGTGCTTACTGCTTACGATTTCTCTGAAATGGACAGAGGTTCTGTTTCCAGGCAGTCATATATGTGACGGTGGAATTAAGGCCTAATGCATACAATTTGCACATAAATTTCAGCTCTGCCGATAAATTAAAGAAATTCAAATTCTGCCAGAACAGTCACATCACAATATTTTATCATGCCTGCATGACAAGCTACCAACACCAAGATCAGGTAGAGGAGAAAAAATGCACTATCAACTCTTCCTCTGCCCCCCCCCCCCCCCCCGACTCCCAACCCCCAACCCCCAACCCCCAACCCCCAACCCCCAACCCCCCCACCTTGTTTCATTTCCCCCAGCATTGGTTGCCATGGATTTGACTAACTTTTTTTCTTTTTTTTTCAATTTGTGTGTGTGTTTGTTTTTCTGACTCGCATTTCTTTTCTCCAGTGCTCCAGATGACGGTGTCAAAGTGATGTTTCTTCCCAGTTCTGCTGGGTAAATTTATTGATTAACACTTACCGTTTCAGTCAACTGCTAGTTGTTAATTGTTTTGTTAAATAAATGGTGGCAGTGTTTTCGTTTAACGATCATCAGTGTCTGCATTGCCGTAGATGTCGATCTATACACAGGATTTTCAGTTAATCCCTTGGGCACGGTATTTTACGGGAGACGTCGAGGTGTTGCAGCGGTTCTGGCAGCCAAATCGAACCGCTACAATGTGTTTGTGCAGTCAAGCATGACATAAACAATAATCCAACAATGGATTGAAACTGCACAAACGGCGGCCAATGGCGTCATCCGGCCTGGTGGCACTTTGTTTTTTATGCCATATAATGGCGTCATCCGGCTGTGTATATATTCAGGTTTGGTGGACAACTTTTGTATATTTTCAAAAAGTAAACCGTAGGCTTTCTAGAGAAATCTCGCAACTGCAATTTGTTTTCTTCATAAGCCTGTTGAGGGTGGTGTCGTGCCTGCATGCACATGACATCCTTAAATTTGAGTCGCATTTTGCAAACGATGCAGCGAGGTGTGCTAGGGGAAAATGGATATGGACTTTCAAACAGAGTTGGAGTCGAGTCCCTGCAAGTACTTTCACAAGTACTTTCGCAAGCCCAGTCAGAAGTCCTTTCATAAATCCGGTCACAAGTAACTGGATGAACAATGACAAAGGAATGCCTTTGTCAAAACTCATTTGAATAGCTTGCGATTGGAATTAGGACTGGAGGTCTTGCGATGGACTTGCAGGGACTTGCAGGGACTTGCAGGGACTTGCAGGGACTTGCAGGGACTTGCAGGGACTTGTGATGGACTTGACTACATCTCTGCTTTCAAAGTACAAAGACACCACTGCTTTTTGAAATACCTTTCTGTGGAAGTTGGTGGGGGGGGGGATGACTTTTTTGGGTGATTTCCAGAAATGCTACTGGTGAAAAAAGCTTACTGTGTAAAGTTGAAAAGTTCCAATAGACTCCATGTTCATCTTTGTCATACTTGATGTTTATTTTGTGCACTTTGTGTTGAGGTATTAATTTAACCATGGAGGTTTTCCTACCTCCATGATTTAACTGAATGGCTATAGATGTAGACCCCTTAGATTTAGTAGCTATTTGCAAACCAGCTTGATAAATGTTTTATTGTGTAATGGTGGTCTGCCACCATGTTTTTTCTTTATTTTTGATGGCAAAATATCAGAACCTTTTTTTTTATTGACGATCAGATTGGCACAAGTTCCAATTCGAAGTACCACTCATTAGCATACAGCCATATCTTTACAACTATCTTTACAACTATCTTTACAACCTCATCACCTATATTGTGTTACCATTTGCCTGGTACATGAAAATAGTGCAGTACACACATTTGTACAAAGACGTCACGTTAAGGGTAAGATTGTGTTGCGTCCAAACAAGGCACTTAGATGTTCTTTCTTTTTGCGTATGATTGCGTAGCTGGCTGTGGTCAGTGTTGTGTCAGTTTTACTTTTGGCTCAGAAGTAAAATGATTTCCATGTTTTTTTTGTTTTGCTGGGCTTCTCTTTCTTACAATCAACTTTATTTGTTGATTTTGTTGTTGTATTCAGATGTGACTGTGAGGCATGGTTCTTCACTTCCATTTTCTTGCCAGATTCTTTTCAAGCTTTGTTTTTGTTTTTTTAGTATATAACTTTTTCAACAAAATATTATCGAGCAAATGGAAACCAATTTTAATTTTAAACCTGGTTTTTTTCCCCTCAAAATATGTTTAAACTGAAAGATTGTTAAAACTTATTTAGTTCCTGCTTTTTCCCTCCCCTTTTTTTCAAATTGTCATTGGACAATGTTGCCATGTTACCTGCATTATGCTGTTTATTTGTTTTGAATGAAAAAAACATTAGAGACAATGTTATCTTTCAGGAAGGGATCCTGTTAAATCCTACTTGAAAACAATTCCACTAAGTTTTATTACATAATTCTACATTTGTTTCAGTGGAAAGACCTTAAATTTAGATAAAAATGGGTCACTCTGTGCAGCGTTCATTAAATTTGAATCATGCAACTAATTTTTGTAATTTTGTTTCCCCCCCCCCTATTCCCGATCCCACTGGCTTTTCCAACAGCAAACAGACTCCCAGTCAGATCGCTAGCCAGTCCCGGAGCAATCCGGTACCCCGCGCTATGAGTAGCCAGCCGCCAAGAGCTCCAGGTAGGAATTCCTTGGTTATCGTGTGGCCCCCGTGCACACCGTGGCCCTCTCGAGGCAAAAATGGGAAAGTTGTCTCCTCCCCTCCAACCCTCCAACCCCTGCCTACACGCCCACCCCTAATCATAGCCCCAACTCATAAAATTGCATTCCACAATCATAGTTATAATGGTTTTCCAGGTTAGATCCCGTCTTCCTTGCATGTCCCATGAGAAATGTTTTTAAAGTTTACTTACTGGAACGAGAGACGTCAATCTCCTCCCCCTCACCACTGACCCCCCTCTCCCAACTAAAACTGCGCATTCCACAGTCAAGGTGTAAGCTTTTCTATGTTAGATTCTTGTGTCCCCTACATGCACTTGCTGAACAAACACCACACAGTGGGGTATATTTAGGCCGAAAATGTATTTCTTTAATCCCCAATTAATCTTCCACAGCTTACCCAACTCTTGTCGAGTGTAATGTGTCGCTTCTCAGTTAAGAATCTGGTCACTATTTCAAGAAATAACAAGTTCTTATCTCGACATGCTTGACTTGACATACCATGGTGTAATCAACTTTCCATCCATCGATCCTCCCCACCCTTCCAAAATACAGGTCCACCACCTGCGCCTGCGTATGCCAGATCGGGACCTCGCCAGCCCCCCATGGCACCTCGCCAGCCCCCCATGGCACCTCGCCAGCCCCCCATGCCACCACCAGTACAACAGCATCAGGCGTCTCAAGCAGCAAGGGGTGGAGACACGGCAGGGCGCACCCCAATGTGCGATGGTTGTGATAGCATCATTAGGTGAGACTGATAAAACGTTGTCTGAGTCATTGCTCAGCCTCGGGTTAAAATTTGCATTTATGAGCTGGGTTATGGAGCTGTGAGTCATGGAGCTGTGAGTCATGGAGCTGTGAGTCATGGAGCTGTGAGTCATGGAGCTGTGAGTCATGGAGCTGTGAGTCATGGAGCTCTGAGCCATGGAGCTCTGAGCCATGGAGCTCTGAGCCATGGAGCTCTGAGCCATGGAGCTCTGAGCCATGGAGCTCTGAGCCATGGAGCTCTGAGCCATGGAGCTCTGAGCCATGGAGCTCTGAGCCATGGAGCTCTGAGCCATGGAGCTCTGAGCCATGGAGCTCTGAGCCATGGAGCTCTGAGCCATGGAGCTCTGAGCCATGGAGCTCTGAGCCATGGAGCTCTGAGCCATGGAGCTCTGAGCCATGGAGGCCTTTTCACACTATGTACGTTCGACCCGTGTTGAAATCTACACGGGTCCGACCCGTGTAGACTTCTTAAAATTTCAACACGGGTCAATTACGCAGCCTTTTCACACTACTCAACGCAGCGTCAGCATTTTGGCTACACGTGTAATGTTTCGACCCGTGTATTGTGCGATGGTTTCACACTACACACACGGCCGGCCGTTCAACACGGGTTGAATCGGAAAAAATCTGGCCGTCCCGTCGAGCTTGCTTTGGATGGAGCTGTCAGCCCAAATAGCCAATGTAGCATTCACCTCCTCCTCACTCCATGAGGGTCTTTTGTCTGATTTGGGGCCCATTTTCTCGGGACATATCGGAGTAAAAAGAATCTCGTGAAAGTAGCATGCACCATGTTTCATTCCTCCATGCACGCACAATAAGCCAGTTCGGTATTTCAATTGCGTGTGTGCGCATTGCACAGCTTTTCTTTCGGGCTAAACATTTCATCGTATGCGTGCAATACGATAGCGGGTACCAGCACATTTAAAGAGATCGGCGTGTTCTGAAGTAACATTTTTCCAAAAACGTTTGGACAGCGAAGTGTTTTCAGGGGTCTTGTGTGTCCAAACTTTTGTTCGAACAAAAGTTTCCATCTTCTTTTCGATTGCACGAAAAATTGCACAGAATGCATATTTGGTTACCACCTCCCCCATAGACTTGTGTGTATTTATCTGCCACATTTGGTACGAGAGAAAAATCGTCAAATCTTGATACGCAGTTGGAATACCGAACTGGCTTATTGAAATGACGCGTGTTGCATGTATGCGTGCATGCACAATGCCGCAGGTCAGAGGTTATTTGTTCGTTCGTTGCTGAATACATGTGGTGCTGTGCACGCACTCGCACTCCGACCGCGGTTACACGGGTCAAACTCAACCCGGAGACATTGACACTACGACTTTCAACACGGGTCCAACTTCTCTACACGGGTCGAGAGCTCTCAACCCACCTCCCACCAGCTCAGCCGCCATGGAGCTCAGCCGCCCTGGAGCTCAGCCGCCATGGAGCTCAGCCGCCATGGAGCTCAGCCGCCCTGGAGCTCAGCCGCCCTGGAGCTCAGCCGCCCTGGAGCTCAGCCGCCATGGAGCTCAGCCGCCATGGAGCTCAGCCGCCCTGGAGCTCAGCCGCCCTGGAGCTCAGCCGCCCTGGAGCTCAGCCGCCCTGGAGCTCAGCCGCCCTGGAGCTCAGCCGCCCTGGAGCTCAGCCGCCCTGGAGCTCAGCCGCCCTGGAGCTCAGCCGCCCTGGAGCTCAGCCGCCATGGAGCTCCAAAATTGGCCAAAGTCACAGGCAATCCACATTACATTGCATTGTGGCTAGGAATAGTTTCTGCTATTGCATATGGTCCATTGTGTATTCAGTTTCAATCATTTTGTTTATCAATCTTGTCTTAACCCTTTACGTATGGAAGACGTCCTATGCCGCAAAAAAAACAGTGCCACCAGGCCAGATGACACCATTTGCCGCCGTTTATGCAGTTTCAATCTATTGTTGGATTGTGTATGTTACGCTTGACTGCACAAACACATTGAGGCTGTTTCGCTTGGCTGCCAGAACTGCCGCGGCACCCCGATGTCTGTAAAAAAAACGTACTCAAGGGGTTAAGGGACAGGCAAATATGGATAACAAAGATTTTTGATCAAAAGTGCACACAAAAAGCATGAAATGCCTGTGGAAATGCAAGCCCGGTATCATATGAACGTCCGACTCCCATGAATATCCGACTCTTTACCCACGATGCATTGCAACACAATTGCGCTTTTATGATGAATATAATTTTGGGCAATGTTTCTCGTTGTCTTGGTGTACGGGGGGGGGGCCTACTGAGTATGTGCAGTATAACCAATGAGTTGGTTTTATCAGAGAGCCTGGTATTCAAGTGACGCCAACATTTTAATTGACCACTCACAGAGGTCCATTTGTGTCTGCTGTCGGCCGCAACTGGCACCCAGAGCACTTCGTCTGTGCTCACTGCCACGAGAACCTGTCCACCCAGGGCTTTGTTGAGCAGAACGGAAAGGTGTACTGCGAGAGGGACTTCAACAGCCTGTACTCACCCAAGTGTGACATCTGCAAGCAGAGCATCTCTCAAGGGGTGAGTAGCTTGAATGAGAAACGGTGCTCACTAGATTGGTTGTCCAGGTGCCAGAAACAACTTTTTTTTAAATCAGGAGGCTTCAAGAATTCACCCACACGGTGATCCAGGAACAGCTGGCACAAGCTGGCAAAATTGCCATATGTGACCCGCTCCAGAAAAAGGTGATATAAGTCACGCTATGCATTTACGTGTAATGGCCCTTTCAACGTTGAGAGGGTGAAATTTTTCTTCAAAATTCGTTTTTTCTTTTTTTTCTTTAATGACATCTTAAATATGTAAAGTTTCAGGTTTGGTGCACAACAATGTTGATTTCAGAAAAGTAAAAAAAATAACCTTTTTAGAGTGCATTGTTCTATTGCATTGTATTAGAACTAGCTATTTCAAAGCCTGTTTTCTCTGTTGTGCAATTTGAACTCCATAGAACTAATTAATATGCAAAAACGCGATATCTCCAGAACGGAAAGGGCTTTGGAGCTCTACCATGTACCAAATGAAAGCTTACATAGCGGGCTTTCTAAACATACATAAAACTAATTTATCATATTTTGCGACATAATATACCCTTTTCCAGAGCGGGTCACATATGTGATCCTCTGTAGCACATTCGGGAATGATTTTTAGATTAGTATGCAAGAATTAAGAAGATTTTATGGGCTTTCTGATAATACCAAATTTATTCCAAATGAAAAGAAACAACACCTGTTTGGAGAAAAATGGCGTTTACAAAAATTGTGTGTGTGCCGCCAATGTTACCCTAAAAAAATGTCAGTTTTGTTTTTTTCTGTCTTCTTTTTTTTTTTAACAAAATTGCACCTGGAGATTAAGAGTACTGTGGCATTCCAAAAATACAAAAATATCAAATGACTTATGCAGGACTTGCAGGACGATTGTTCAAAAAGCGGTCTTGGGGGACATTCCTCATTATGCTGCATTTTCCTTCCAGCTCTATATCAGGATATTGCCTATTTCATGGGAAATGCAAGAGCCAATGGGGAATTGATATTGATCATTCGACTGCATTGATGTAAGGAATGTGACATAACATAGATATCTCATGATTAACCCTAATCCCCCAAGGGTGCATGCCAAATTTAAGTTGGAAAATTTGAGACTGATAGGGTTAAGGCCAATAGTGGAGTAATATGCCAGAGCTGTAGTCAGTACCGCTATGAGTCCGAGAAAATATTGGTAAAAAAGTAGAATAAAAGTCTGCATCAGGTCCCATTGTGGACTCCAGCCCAGACTTGACCCCCTGACTCAAGCTTACTTCATTAATGTCTTAATGATCTTACATGTAAGTCGGGACTCGGCCAAGCCCCAGATTCAACTCAAGGCATGATTCCAAGACCATTATTACATTCAAAAAGTACTTTAGAATTTAGCATCGAGCTACATTCCAGCCAGAGCTCCAGTCAAGTCCAGATTTAAGCTCTAAATCTAGTTTTGGTCTGGTAGGCTCAAAGTCCACTTTGTCACTGTTTTGAAGTTGGATTCAGAATGGGATTCAACTACAGCCCTGTAACAGGGGTGAGATTTCACTGGGCACGGTCTGTCCTGATTATAGGATTTTGGGTGAGACATCTTCCTGAAATTGTTTTGAATCGTTCCAAAATGAACTCTGCAATCTGAAACAGTCCTCTTTGAATTCCCATGACCCATTTTTGGAATTTTGAACCATATCTTTTGGCAGAAAATGCAGTTTTCTTATGCATTTTTCAGCAATGCCAGACAAACGCCTCCGAATGTTTCGTGGATTGTTCATATTCTTCAAATCTCACACCTGCTGTAACGGCTTCTAACATCTTCTTGTATTTCCTCACCGTCTCGGCAGGGTTGCGTCCAGGCCCTGGGTAACCAGTACCACTCGGACTGCTTTGTCTGCAATCATTGCAAGCAGCCAATCACTGGTACTTCATTCCACATGAGTGAGGGGAAACCTTACTGCAGCAAAGGTAAACATTGATACCTAAATGTGAGCAAATCCTACCCACTGAGTCAGTAGTTTTCTTATTAACCCTAACGTTCATAAATCCATCAAAATCCTTCCCCTGTTTTGGAGGATTTCGGCGGATTCAGGATACCTCCATATTGAAAACTGGTGGATTTTGATGGATTGAGGATTGTAAGCCTAGCGGTACTGCAGGATTTTGATGGATTCAGGATACCTCCATATTGAGCAGTCACCAAAACCAACTTTTTGTGCATGACAAAATAGGTGGATTTTGGCGGATTCAGGATACCTTCTAGTAAAGTTACCAACGGGGTTAGGGTTAAGCATTGGAAAGAGCCTACTCAGCTCTTTATATTGATTTACTGCCCCAGTCATTGTTTATAAGACTTCAAACCCATTTGTTGGGGTTTGGTCACAGATGGGTCTGACTTTTTGATTGGGCAGGTGTGACCTCAATCCCAGCTTGCTGTTGTACACCACTGAATTCTGCCTTGTCTTTCCCTGTTTTTGCAGACTACCAGACACTGTTCTCTGTTCGCTGTGCTGCCTGCAACTACCCCGTTGAGCCGGGCGATGCTTGGGTGGAGGCACTCAACAAGCAGTTTCATTCCGGCTGCTTCACTTGCTCTAATCCGGTAACTATGCCTCCTTAGTCTGGGGATAGGTTGAAATCACTCAATACAAGGTTAAAGGTCACTCTAGGTAAGGGGCCACAGAGGTGGTGGGGTTGGTGACATGTTGAATTGCCAACCCTACCACCTTGACAGTTTTCCTGGGCTTAGACCTAAATAGAGGATAATTTGTATGCTCGGTGCTTTCTGAGAACATGTGGGAAAAAATTCACAGGCTTACTCGGGTGGGACTCGAACCCACGGCCCCCTGCTTACTAGTGCAGATGTCTTAACCACTCAACCACCAAGCCAGCTGGGATCAGCTGGCCAATTTGAATCAAATATAGCTGCAGGTAATGCACAATCCAAATTCAGAGTTTCATTTCTTGTGATATTTTTAGCCTTTGAGAAAGATGAAAATATTAAAGACCTATTTCAACGGTACACGATGCTGCAGCGCGCATATTGTCTGTCGGTGATGTGCCCAGAATGGATGCGCACTGGAAATCGCACCGAGTTCCTACCTGTCCCTGTAATTTCTCATTAAGCTCTTGATTATGGACGACTGCCTTGGCCGCGGTTTAAAAAAGACCTTGTGGCCAGTTGTTATCTATATGCGCATTCCTGTGCATATTCAATCCATTGTTTGCCTATTGTTTGCATTACGCTTAGCTGCACAGGGCCGTCTTGGCATACCATCACCCCTGAGCCGGCCAGAAGGTTTTAACATGGTACGATGGCAGAGACGTGCACATATTTCATAACAGAGTTACATTTGTATTTTTTTTTTTTTGCAGTCGTGTGGAACTCCACTGGAGGGACAGGCCTTCTATGCCGATCGAGGACAGCCGTACTGCAAAATGCACGCCCCATAGAATATCGCACAGACAGCGCAGGAGTCGGTTGGGATATTGCGCCAGATTGCAACAATAGACAAGAGCCGCGGACTGCAGTTGCAGCTAGCATCATTGGTTGGGGCATCTCATGCAAGCAGACCGCAATCTTTGTCAAATCCCAATTTTTCCCCTCCGGAGTTTCAAAATGTCACGACCCTACTTATCATAAACCAAAAATCAATTTCTGTGCTTAACCATAAACTGCGAATTTACTGAGTTAGAAAGGAATTTGGGCTTGTTGTGCATGTATACCTCCTGTAACCAAAGATTCTCTTAGCGCTGTATTTCTGGCGCTAACCCCATAAAAGACAGAATTTCTTGCTAGGAATAGAGCCATATAATAGGCTCTGACCTCTGTAAATAAACCTTTAGCCAGTTTCTTTGAGTTGCTAGGCCAGATTTTTTGCTCAGCATAGAAAATAAGGTTACCAGCCAAAATGCTGTGCATTGTGTATTGCATGTGACTGGTTGCCAGCTGAATTTTACTTAGCACTTAAATGTGGTAAGTATTATAGTCTGCTTATCAGCTGGGTGGAATTAGACCCTTCATCCTGCTTATTAAGCAGTTTTGTCTGGCACCCAGAGGCTGGGCTTAGCTACTGCACTGATTCAAAAATTGCAGAGGAATGGTTACCAGCCTATACCTGCCTCCTTTAATTTGTGTTCTTGACTGGAGGTATATGGCAGGGCTGTAGTCGAGACCATCAAAAGTCCATCACAAACTTTCCAGTCCTAATTACAATCGCAAGCTATTCAAATGAGCTTTGACAAAGGCATTCCTTTGTCATTGTTCATCCAGTTACTTGTAACTGGCTTTATGAAAGGACTTGTGACTGGACTTGTGACTGGACTTGTGAAAGGACTTGTGAAAGGACTTGTGAAAGGACTTGCAGGGACTCGACTACAGCCCTGGTATATGGGGTAAGAGGAATGGCTCAGTTTGGATGAAGGTGTTGTGGTGATCATCATACAACCAATTAACAAGTAACTTTTTTTTGGGGGGGGGGGTGGGTGGGTTTGTCAGTAGACATGTCATATTGCCCAATCACATGGACCATAGTCACGGCTGTGATTAGTCAAATATGTTAAGGGGCGGAGCTTAATGAATCCGTCTATTCTCAGTGCACATGTCTGCAAAGCATTGTAATCACATTGACTATACTAACAGTGGGTAGAAATGATAGATGGCCATTTGCGCTAATGTTCGCCGTCATAGCCGTTTGAATTCACTGGCCTTGAAGAATCTCTTTCAATCTGTAAAAATTGGACTTTAAAACTCCTCATGGCAGATGATGTCTTTTATTCAGTTTTATTTTGTTGATAATTCACACGTTGAAATTTGGTCAGAATTAGGTCACTTCACATTTACATAGAGGATCCTAACATAAATGGCACCTACAAACCATTTGTTATGTAAGAACTAGAATGACTACTAAATGCTATTTTCCAAGACTAAAAAGTTTCTTCTACAAATTTGGGATTAAGTTACGTAATCAATGTAGGAAAAAAAGGAATATTATGCTAAGTCGGGCAGTTTTTGTTCTAGGAAGGTAAATGTTGCTAAATATCCATAGTTGTAAGGACTGTTAGTTGTGACATATTTGCCTTAGATGTGAACTTTTCAATAGTAGCATTAATGTGTGAGCGAAAGTAAAAAAAAGATGGCCGATGCTAAATATGTTTATGGTATGCAGTGAACTTCAAATTTATGTGTAGATTGTGCACAATGTGTAATGGAGGCTACCACAGTCTGAAGTCACAGCTTAATGCAAGGAAACTCTGCAGACTTGAGGCTTCTTTGCATTTCATCAGTAACTGCCACGGCTTGTGGTAATATACTTAGAATTCTCTATGCAGTACACTTAGAATGCTTTATGCACTGTGTGGCAGTGACGGATCCAGAGGGACTAGGGGAGGGAATGGAGGGGGTGTGGTCATCCCTACCCCCACCCCCAATCATCCCCCAAGTGAGATTCTAAGATTATTCTGGATCTGCCTGTATTTTTGCAATGTTTTACAGTGTCTTAAAATGATGACAATTTTATATCTTCTATGTGAAACCTGAATGAAAAAAATAAATATGTGAACTGTATTATATAATGACTTTACTAAGCGTAGATGTAGAGATTGCATTCGCCTTTTATGACATTAAACTCTGGTGTAGGGTTTTCTAAATGTACAAAAATAGACCTTTGCTGCCCAGTGGTCATCTTTGTTTCCAAAGAAATATGTGAAGTCTCCAGAATAGATTGGTGCCTGTGAGGTCATGGCTACTTTAAATTCTGGGCTTCCAGAATAAGAATTGGACGACAACTCTGAAGTGAAGGGTCTGTACTTAAAAAAAAAAAAATTAAATAAAATAATAATAAACTAATACAGCTATTGAAATCGATGTCTTCCAGTTTTGATGTTAGTTTTTTGTTGTACTTAGGCAATTAAACCATGTAAGCTAGCTGATTTGGGTGTTTTTTTAATTTGTTTATTGAAATATACCTTTTGCTGTACTCGCTGATATTAGATTGCATGCTGTTACCAAAAATGTGACAACAGAAATATTTAAATGAATAATTGTTGTATTTGTTTGTTTTCGTTGAAAACAAGTTTCAAATTTATTTCTTTGATTAACAATATTTAAAATAACTGACAAGATAATTCTGACATGGTTACCTTTAATCTTTGCGCAGCTTGAAACAAACCTTGTAGTCCATATCAAATTGTAGCGTAATAAGGAATTGTATTTACCAGCTCTGGTCTCCGTCTTTCTATTTTTCCTAATAGAGGCAATGTAAAGAAAGCACCAGCATAATCAACTTTTGTGCTGCAAATTAAACTCCTCGCTACAAGAGAATTCTTGTATATTCTGACCATTTTGATCATTATTGTGGTGGTTTGTAACTTAAACTACCATCAATAAGTACAATATCTAGAAAGGCAGGCAGACATATTTGCATTAGCTTGGCAAAACTTAACCACAAGTATAAAGTTAACAGTACTGATTTATGTAAACAAGTAAAATTCACCACAGTTATTTTGTTTTTGGCATTTTCTTTGTTCGTTTCCTTTGAAATTGAATAATATCCACTTTCTTTCACACAATGTGCTTTGATTTTATTAAAATTGCTTTTGAGATTCAATGTTGTAATTTGCATTATCGTCGCTCTTTGCTTTATGTCTGTCTAATTTCTATATGCAAGTACAAATCATGTGTATATATTTTACTGGCCAAGCGACTACTGCAAGTTTTATTACAAGAATCTAGCAAGAATGTAGATTGTAGATTTGATTTCTATTTAACAGGAAAAAAAAGAATTGCCTTTAAAACGTAGTTAATGGTAAATATATATGGGTTATTAACATTTTTTTCACAATGCGCATAGTGTTCAAAGTGTAATAGGTGAAAATAGGCAGAACCAAATGCATAACTACCATTGACAAACTAAAGTCACATTCAGATTGGTGATGGACAACTGTATGTTTTCCTTCGTATTTTAGAAAATCACAATTGTTTATAATTCTCTAACATTTTTTTATTATATTTGGCAATAATATTATTTATTCCTAATGCCTGATACAGAGAGCTATTACAAATATTACATATTTCTTTTGCTGTAGATAAGGAAGATAGTTATTTGGCGAATTAAGCACCATACTTTTAATTTGCTTTATAGTAATACTCATATTTCTATAATCTGAGTAATATTGCAGAAATTGTATGTCCATGAGTGCCTTATTGTTTCTTTCAAACACTGACATTTTTTCACTCGATATCGCAATTTAATAACCGGGGTTTTTTGTAAAAATGTTCCTGTCATGAATGGCGTGATTTGATAATGAAGTTAGCTAAATACATGTAGTATCAACTGTGCCTTTCAGCGGGTTAAATTACGGTTGGAAAAGATTTTTTTCTGGTAAACTCGTCTCACAGTACTGCATGTTATTTAATAATTTTGCAACTGTGTCTTTGCATCTTGGATGTACTTAGAATTTCAACAGCATACACATATTATATTTTCCACTGCTATAGAAACCCCGAGTCATATTTCTCTCTTCTATATGTTTCTGACTTGACACGGACTGTCACAGACAAGTCGTAGTGTAAACATGGACGATCTTATCCTGCGTTATCAATCGGTAAAACAAGAAACCTTGTCAAAACTGTATTACTGTGCACAAGTTTCATCGTGTATTTCAGTCAGAGTACACACACAGTCATAATAAAATGTGCGAATCTGCTCAATCTATTTATTTAACAAACTGTTTCTTTCTTTGAGTGTTATGAAATAAACTGCTTTGAAACGTACTCGGTGTTGGAAAAATCGTTGATTTTTTAAGTACTGGTAGTAGTAGTAGTAGTAGTAGTGCAGTGTATTGAGGAGGGAGGAGCCATGAGGTGACAGGGGGGGTGCATCCGGTATTTTTTTTTTAAATAACGGCAAACAATACACAACCAGCACACATTTTCAAGAAAAATTTTACCCCGAGAAATTTCCCCGCCCATAAAATAATTTGACAAGCGCGCTGGGGGGTTATTCTTTCTGACGTAGGCGGCGCTGTTTCAGTGAGCATATTTCCGATATTTTGCACAACGTGGGCGGACTTTAAAAATAAAGTTGCCAAACCTACAGGGAGCTGCTCCTTTCCGGCCGGCGAGAGCCAGGATGATTGGGCTGAAAGGCAGGCAACACAAAAGAGTGTCCATTCATAACAGGCTAATTGTTAGGAGTAGGTGGGGGGGGGGGGGGGGGGGGGGTGGAGGAGGGGGCTCGCCATGCGCACCCCCACCCTTTGACTGCCTCGCGCAAGTGAGTTACGCTTTACGCGCAGTGGAGAAAGTTATGATAAATTCGACGTCTCTATTAATGCTTCCAGGATGTGGTTCAAAAATGTTGGAAGGTCATGCACAAAATGTTATGGGGAAATACAACTTTTTGTGCGCTTTTACACGCATTGAGGAATAGCCATCCTATCCCCAATTTTTTTTTTTTTTACTAATCTCAATGTGAGGCTGTCATCCCGGTCATAGCGCTCTCAGTAGGAATGGCATCTATATTTGGACACAACTTGGCATCGCGTGTACTTATGGAAATCAATCGATTAATCTGTCAATCTGTTAATGAAAGTTTGTCATTTTAAGGAATAATTTCCTTAAAAAATTACAAGGATCTTCGCAGGCATCGCAATGATTTGTACAGGTAGGCCTAGCTCAATTAAACTCACAAGTAAGTTTCCCAGAAATTTGTTAAAAAGTACACTTGCGCTTCCTTTTATGGGACAACAATTCCATATATGGCAGTTCGATGCCCGCCTTTTTATCCTTTTATGGCCTGTGACGTTTCTTTGATGGACAGCCGGAGAGGGAGCTGTTGTCATTATTTTGTCACATTCAAGATGGCGACTGTCGAATGGGTCGAGATAGTACTTGACATCCATTGCAATTTCTCGCCTTAATCTGTCCAAACCTAGCTTGATTTTGTCTCTTTCACGTCGGTCAGGTAAAGTACTAATTTATTTATCAACTTCAGGCAACCGAATCGAAACTATGCCATTCATTTCACCGAAAGCGAACTAGAAGTGCGACGTTTCGAGTCTCGAATGTGAACAAAATGGCCGACCGCACAGCCGTTTCTAAACGTAACACAGACCGACCAAACTCCAAAACAACAAACATGGCCGAAAGCGCAACGTTTTCGGCCTGAAGTGATGCCAAACTACCAACAAGGCAGTCTGTTGAGGAACGCCTCCTCGTCAGCAGTAGCCATGGAGGCGAGACACGCCCAGATTCTGAAGTTCCACCGGGCGAAGTTTGTGCAGTCCGTAGAGGTCGAGAGGTTGTACCCAATGCTTCAGCCCAGCGTGCTGAGCCAAGCAGACGTGGGTGAAATCGAGCAGCAGCCCGGCCCGCAGGCCAAGGTACAGAAGCTGCTGGACCTCTTGCCGTGTCGGGGCAGCCAGGCCTTTCAGATGCTGTGTCTTGCCCTGGAAACCACCTATCCACATCTGCTGACTGTCATGTTCCTGGGCAGTGATTCGGTTTCTGTGTCTGCAGTGGGGAAAGGTTTGTATGAAAATTTCAACATCATGTTTAAAATATTTTTAGTTGTTGTGGTTTTGTGGGAAAGAGTTTAATTTAATACCCCCACCAAAATCGATCAGGAACAGCAAAATCTTGGAAAATAACCATCAATTCCATCTTCATATCCCATCGTGTTCAGAATTGTAATAAACAAGGCAGTGGTTATTTCAACCGAGAACCAGCATCTGATTCATTTTAGCTACTTTTCCTACTTTTTCCTGAAATGGTGAAATTCAAGCATCCATTATTCAGTGGATGCACAAAACAAAGAAATAAAACACACTCCATGCACAAAACATCAATAGAAGGTTCCCCTTTCTGGACCTACACGTACATAGTACAATACGTGTAGGGTTACGATTATCACAATTATCTTTATTCAGGTTTGACTTGAATATGTGTTGCCTAAAAAAGAAAAAAACTAATTACAAAAATACATACAGTACAATGCCGTAGAAATATATAAATAAAAGTGTAATACAGGGATACAATGTAGTTCTGATATTAAATTGGGAAAGTGTTCCATATCCAGCCATCACTTATTTTCCCTTAATATGACTTAAAAACTACCAAAAAGTGTAAATCTGATGAAGAAACACAAATTTAGGAGGGAAATATTTTCAACTTTTTCATTGAAAATACTTCGACTTTTTCTGTCATGGCCCATAGACTTTGTGCACGAGGTCCAAAGTGATGGCCGGATATGGAACTCTTTCCTTAAATTGTAACCCTACGATGTACATGTACGTGTACACGTAGGTGCAGAAAAATAGGAATCTCCAAGACCTTAGCAATTCCATTCATGCCCGTATCCTTGGAATCAACAAAATAATAGACCGTATTGCACAGCTGCCATCTTCAAGGTTTTTTGTCATTCTAAATTTATAATTATAAAGTACATGTACATTTTTTTTTACAAAAGGTCTACTCATGCCTGTCCAAATAGCTAAGACAAAGACATCACCTTCTATGATGGCTGCTACATGTTTTTGTAAATGTTTCATCAGTTCTATTTTAGAGGCGATTGTGTAGGGTAGGGCCCCTCTTTAGTTTTGATCAAATTAGGGTGTTTTTTCTCATTCCAAATGACTTTTTCAACCTAAATCAGACTTCTCTTAATTCTATAGACATCTTTTTTTGTAATTTTGAACAGTTTATTGCAGTAGCAAATGCAATTTTCTTACGCGCTTTACGGCAGTTGCCATGCGAATCAACACGGTTTTGCATGTTTACTGTTTACTGTGCCGTGCGTCATGGTGATCGTCATATTTATTTTCGCATTGCATGATTCTGTCGTCTTCATTGTCGCTTTAACCCAAAATTTCCCTCAAACTAAAAACCCTACGACATATGTACCTGTTGGTTGTAATGCCGCTCACTAGTTTGGCAATTTCAATGAAACTAAAAGTGGATTTTTGTTCCCTTAACCCTAGAGCCCGGTTCATACTTCATGTGAATGCGTATGCGAAGCGAATTCGTTATGGTAACGGAGAATGTCACAATGAAACTTCAATTGTTGACATCATGAAATTCGCTTCGCATTTGCATTTGCATTCGCATGAAGTATGAACCGGGCTTAACCCTCCAGGGCATTTTGGCTAGAACCCTGCCAGACGCATGAGATTGCATACTTTGTCACATTGACTTGTGTGGAGAGTGCAGCAAAGTGAAGCTGTCACCACAGATGCACTGCATCTGGCAGGGTTAGGGATATGGAATAGGGCCCAACACTATTCAATCGCCTATTTAGAGTTGATTTCTACCTGCTATAACTACTCGGACTATTAAGTGTTTTTCATGTGATTTTCCTGGGGATGAACATCACAACACATGCATGTACAATGTAAGTAACATCTTTTGTTTTGCTCAGTTCTACATGATACATGTAGAATGGTGTCTTCCATATTTTTATTATACGTGCATTTTTTACACACACAAAATCCAGAATACCTGTACATTTGTACTTGTACTGTACTTGTTGATTGTTCATTCTTGGCAGTCTACAGAAATACATGTAAATAACATTTTGGTGCCATACTGACTCAGTCAGTTTCGCTACTTGAATAGTTGACATGATTGACAGTTTGACATGAGCATGTTGAATTGAATTGGATTGATTTGTTCATGATTGATATGATTGTGTGAATGCTACAATGTATGTTCGTGCTCTGACTTTTTCAATTTTTTTTTTTTTCAATTTTTTTTTTTTCAACTGAAATGTTCAACTTAATAAATTTGTCCCTACTGGTACTAGACAAATTATGGAAGCAATTTGAACTGTGTACTTTATTTGGTCTTTCTAAGGTATATTTTACATTACTGTGCTACGCATTAAAGATTGATATACATTAATACTGTAGGAATTACATACATGAGAAGCATCCACTCCTACAAAGTTGAAACTTATTAAAGTTGTTACTTGTGTTGGATTGTTTTTGTATGGAATGGCTCATTGAAAGCTCATAACTTATCTAATACTAACAAATTAGCAATTAAAATTGAAAATTTATTTTTGAAGGTGATATGCTCCTCAAGAATGGACACATAGCGAAGCCATATTGATTTGTGAACAAGAATACTATGTATACACATAGGGTGCAATGCGAGGTTCACACTAGTTCTACATGTATGAAACATTTCAGGGAGAACAAATTGTAGACAAATTGGTGTACATGTACAGTCCATAATATTGTGACAGTCCAGCCAGTTTTTCCTGATATCAGCTGGTGACCCCAACACTTCATATACCAGGTAAAATCAAAACAATCCTAATCAAATCAATGGCCAGACACAGTTGAATGTGCCCACGCAAAGCATGAAAGCAGACATGTTTTCAGTCTGTCAGAGGGACAAAAAAGGAAAAAGGCTTTTATTTGTCCAAAAGCAGAGTGACGCCAGCGGAGTACATTTTGTTGCGTGTACACGCACACACTGTTTTCTGTAGATGGCTGGCACCTCATGTGCAGGTTATTATACTGGACACAATCGCTTGAGTCACGTTGTGACGACGTGATCAGATTAAAGAGAAGCTTTGCAGCTTTAATGGGCAAATTACCATGAAAATTGTCATCATGGTAATAAACAGTGACTGCTTAAAGGTACAATTTTCCTTGCTCTGTGGTTGCATGCAGTGTTCATAATTTGTGTGATTCAACATAGTGTAAACAAATGTACACCTGTGAAAGTTTGAGCTCAATCTGTCATTTGAGTCACATTCTGATTCTACAGTGATTTTCTGCACGTTCACTTTTGCGTATTACGATTGTTGAAGTCAAAATAAGCCACAGCATTTCCGGAGATCTTCAGTTACAATTTTTTTCAAAGACGACAAAGATGATTTCCACCTATTTTTTTTTTTTTTGGGGGGGGGGGGGCACCGTGCCAGGATAAAGATCTACATGTACATGTAAACTACTGACCAGTTGATGGACATCATGCCATCAAATGGGAGGACATGATGACCATTGATGATACAATGTAGATCCTTGGAAATAAAAAAAACCTGGAATAGAATTTGACTGGGCATGTACATAAACACACAGTCGTACTTTCGCAATACGTGCGAGGACAATGCTTTGTGTTTCTTATTGTTCCTTTAATATACATGTAACCCAACCCCATAGACTAAAGCCCTGTCCGCACTGGACTTATTTTGGTAAAACTTACCGAGACGATGGGTACTTTTCCCATTTTAAGTCCAGTGCGGACAGCCTAGGACGTTTTCCTCTCAGTTACTTTTCCTGAGTCCAGCGGTTACTTCTACCGGCCAACTGCTGCCCAGGAAAACTGACCAGGTAACTTTTCCCGAGACGATAAGTCCAGTGCGGACAGTGCGAGTCGGTAAAAGCGGCTCAGGAAAGCATACATCCGGCCCGAGCACGAGGTCATGCTACACTGGGACACCACGCATGCGCTTTGCATTGCTTCACCGCGGTGCGGTGCACGTGGCAAGTTTCCAAATTCCAGTGCGTTGTTCCTTTTTTGTTTGCAATCATGGCAGATATTATTATTGATACAGTCAGAAGTTTGATTGGTGCTAATCGATGTAGTCCTACATGTATATGTACACATCAGCCGGAAAAATGAAAAGGCACGCGTGATTTGGGTCAATCGTGTCAATGTACATGTAGTAAGGTCACGCAAAGCGCCCTCATGAGTCCTTATATTGACAGCTCGGTTACTTCTCCCACGGTCTCGGTAAAATTTTCCCGTGTCAAAAGTCCAAGTGCGGACAGTGGTCACATTTGACCATTTTTCATTTTACCATCGTCTCGGTAAAACCTTCCAAAAAATAAGTCCAGTGCGGACACGGCTTAAGCAGGTACTTCTACGTGCGAGGACCGATTTCAACAAAAGACTTGACGTGCGAGGACTGAAAGGTTTCTTTGTATTTCCTTTCTCCTCTTGTCCTCGGAAGTATATACAGAACCTGTACATTTGTATGCTTAGTGTGTTCATGTAGTCGTGTTTTTCTATACCACTGAGGACAATACTTTGTGTTTCTTATTGTTCCTTTACTTTAAGAACCTCCCATAAGCACGTATTTTTACGTCCGAAGACCGTTTTTAACAAAAGACCGACTCCCGAAGACAACAAAAGATTCCTTTGTATTTTCTTTCTCCTCTTGTCCTCGAACGTATGGTACATAGTACACTTGTATGTGTACACATGAAGAGCCAGTCTAGTGCATTTTTATTTGCATGAGGACTGGGCCCAGTTTTTCAGGCAAGGAAAATATGCATGTCCTGTCCATACCAAGTTTTTTTTTTATTACTGTATACTGCATGCAACAGTCACATGGAATATGACCAAGCAATGGTTTTTTTAAAAATCATGTTGTACATGTATGTATGTGTCTACAACTAGTTTGTGTTGATTTTTATCAGTGCACTTATCGATTATTGCTCTTGCTCTGACTGCCACTCAGCCCCATCTATTGTTACAACCCCCATTGTTATCCAGCCAAACAGTCTGGTACAATGAAGGTCACCTCCTCTAAGAATAGAGACCTCCCTGGTATCTGCCCAATATGAAGTAAATCTATTTCACGTTTCCATAATCTCATTTTTAGGCCCCCAATTGGGATATTTCACATGAATGGCTATTCCAGACACATTTTATTTTCAGGCCTCCTAAGTCACGGGGTGCATCCACTCAAATAGGTTTTGGACAAAACACAAGTGATACCCCAACCAGTTTGGAAAAATACTCAAAACCGTCCAAGGTTATTTACAAGTCCAACTAAATGGAAGGTTAACCAATTTAACTTTTTTCTCAATATTTGGGACTAGTACATGTGCTAACTTTTTCATGATATTCCTGTCAACTCAACTGTTGGTATGATACCCAACATGAAAAAAGCATTCCTTTTGTAAAACTAACTCCATTTCATACTTGTACATGCAGCTTAACCTTGAAACCATACTGTACTCTACTTTAGATATTTGTTGTACAATACATACGTTAACCACGTATGTTTCCTCCGCCAACTTAGTTTTGCTCATTGTGCAGATCTACAGTTTACCCTTTGTGTTGTACAAGTGACGTCGGATCAGTTAAGCAATGAGGCGCTTATTTGCGTTTGAATAGGCGTAATGGTGTTGCGTAATTGATTTGCATAGTAGCCTTTTACAAGCAGTGATATTCGTTGATTTCCTCTATTGCTGTCATAGTTTTCAGGAGATTCTTTGGAAGCGGGGTTTTTACAAGAATGCGAATCCCATGGAAGTGAAGCTAATGACCAATTTGAAACCTTTCTGGTGATTATTAGTGTGGAAAGGTTTTTTTGTTGTCAGATTCACGAGTTCAAACCGGTGTAGGCTGTGCTTCGATTCTGTTGCAGCAATTGATTAACTGAACCAGCGATCCCGGTGATTTTCGAATAGTGCATAATTCAATAGATTGTATTCATATCGATACCAATCACTATATAAATATGCCAAGAATCGATACTATCTACTTCCGACTTTACCTGCCAATGTTACAAAGAAATCAATAAATATTACTTTAAAAAACCTTTGCACGCCTGATTTTATAATGTGTGTCTTGGGATACTTCTTGTGCACATATATTTCTGGGTACATCTGACAGAAAACCCCGTTAAGAGACAATTTGAATGGTTTGTGTTGTCATAGCATCCCGATGTAAGACTATCTCACAGACATTATTATCAATGGCTACGGCTCTTCACTGTAGCCTGTCAATGGCCAAATTCGAAGCCGTAGCCACAACAGACCCGATCCGGGCAACGGCTTAAACTATGCGAGTGCAGCATAACCAGCCTGTGAATAAACCAAACTGATACACCCGCATTATACGTCAACATACATGTACGTGTAACATTTTACTATATTCCAACTGTCAAAATTCCCTCAAAAAGTCCATTCACTTGTGTATGCTAAAGACGAAAGGGGTAAATCAGATTTGGAAGAAATAACACAATGATGGAGACAGAAGTACAATTGTACAATGCAATTTAAAAAAAATGTTTTTGTGCATGGATTTGTGGTTGAAAAGTTTTAAACCGAATGTCATTGTAGCACATGAACACAGAAGTGATGACGTAAATGCAATGTTTGGGCCAGAATACTTTTGTTATTTTGTCTCAATGTGTTTGCATGACTGGCTGTTAAGGAACAGTCGAAATCTCCATTTGTTTGGAGCCAGTTGTCATGCCAACTGATGTCAGACTTCGGTATTCTATTACTTTTTACTGATTGGTCATCATACAATGCATACATTAAGGCACAATGTAATAACCTTTTCTTAGTATTGTTTACACACATAATCAAGTCCTGTTCAATAAAGTTGAATAAACCATAACTAAGGAGATAAAAGTGTGATGACCCGGTCTTTACCACGTTAATAATAACCGAGGAGGGGCGTGACCGCTGTTAATGGATCGAACCGAAGGCGAGGTCTATTAACAGTGGTCACGACCCTTCGAGGTTAATATTGACTGGTAAAAACCGGGTCATCACATTTTTATCCCCATTCATAAATGCCTTCTTACGAAAAATGCAAAAACCTCCCGTAAAAAGGACAAAATGCGAAGCTTTTTTACCCCACTTTTTCTCCCATTTGCTCAGTACAAAACACATGCGCGTGAAGGCGCTCCGCGCCTGTCTGTCGCATGCGCGTACGCACACGCACGAGATGCAGCGTTTTATACGCGTGCATTAGCGTTGTCTTACATTATGAAGTTCAGTACATCTTGTGTGCACACCTACTACGCTCTCCCTGTTGCGTATCGGCTCAGAACAGCTGGTTATAACGCGCCGTGTTTAAACAACTTCCAGCCGTGTTTAAACAACCGTTTAAACACCCACGTGACAGGCTCTCGACCAATAAGGGAGAGTGAAACTCGCTGAGGCATTTATGAATTACTTTTTAATTTTTCTTACATGTACACATGTAAGTATGCAGCTTTGTGCTTTTTCGCATGTTCTTCAGTTAATGGTTCTTAAATTATTTTTGAAAACATAAAAATCTTGCTTGGACATTGCAAAATTGCCCGATCCCATTCTCATCATCACGGTATCCTTTCCCGAGTATGGACCCATATTTTCTTTCCCTCATTTTAATTTCCTCTGGCTTTCAAAGCCCCTGCATCAATGGTTCATCTCATCAACTTCTCCTCACGCCTACATTTTTCGCCAGGACAGAGAGGTCCTTCCACTTTGATTACACTGGCCCAGATATTGCCTGATCCTCAAGACTAATAAATCCTTTCTGCTGTTTATTTATAATGCCAGGTCTCAGGCTCAAGCTATGTTGATAAAACTGTTTAAAGTGGAGGGGGTTTCTGATGACCAAATTAGGCCATTTCGATGGGGCTGAGTAATGAGTACGCTTGAGTAGATCTGTACATGTATATTGCATTTATTTCATGTACTTTTGTACATTACATTCAAGTATAAAAATTGCACAAGTTTACATTTCAGTGAGAATGGTGATTTGCAGAAGCAAAGAAAGAAAAAGAAAACAAAAAAGCTAAACAAAAATTGAAAAAATTCTTTGTTTGCTCTTTGGCATGCAATGTATATTATGTGCATGAGTGGATCAAACCAAAATTAAGCACTGATGAAAGATAGAATAGAAGAAAAAGAAAAGCAGTGCTCACCCAATAAAGCTGATTTTGTTTTTATTGTACATGAGTAGGATACATGAGACTGCACTCTTCAGGTGGATGCAGTTTGCAGCATTTTGAATTAACCATTTCACGCCGGGATTATTTTTCACGAGCCTGGGTGCCAGACGGGTTCAGGCCTTTATCTGCGGTAGCACACCCTGGCCTCGCTCACTGCGAGCCGGTTGCTGACAGATATTTCCGCTGGATCCTTGCCTCTTGTATACACGTCATCCGATACGAACTGGTTAACACTCCAGCTTCTATCCCTAACCCTCCAGGGTATTTTGGCTAGAAACCCTGCTAGATGCATCAGATTGCATACTTTGTCACATTGACTTGTGCAGAGAGTGCAGCAAGGTCAAGCTGTCACCACAGATGCACTGTGCTGCGTCTGGCAGGGTTAGGGTTATTAATGTACATGTATACATATGTACACATGTATGTATATGTACATGTAGGAGACTACACGTACGCACATACGTACATATACATGTACGTGTACATGTATTTATTGCGTACACGTATACATACATAGTACACTGTACCAGAACAAACACGTACATGTACATGTATCTATTGCCTTAAAATACAAGATCATGGCCTTGGACACTGCAGTTACATGTACATTGTACCTGTAGTTTATTGTTGATCATTTTTCTTTCCAATTCTGTTGAAGTCCCATGACCTGCAGTACAAATCTATTAAAATTCTGTATTTTGTTTTTGACCGCTGTACAGTGTAAAGTGTATGTAAGTAAATTCATAAAAGATCAGTTCACAATGTACATGTAATGTGGAAATTATTTTATTCAAACATTTTCGTGTACGTGTTTCTGTTCACCCTCTACATTTACATCATATACATACAATGTACATGTATGTATGCCTTTTAAAACCCAGATTATGGTCGCAAACAAAACACAATTTGTCGTCATTTGCTTTGATCCTGTTTTCTCGTATCCCGTGACTCATCCGAGTTTGGTAGATAAAATGGCCGACATGAGTGTTGCATGCAGAAATGGCCCACTGCGCTTAGTTGACTCATTCCCAAAGGTTAGAATTATAACTGCGATGTCAATGAATGATTGATATCATTGATACTGTAGATTTACTGGTAATAATTGCAACATGGCACAATATTGATAATTTTGAGGAAAAAAGTGTATGTGGGTGTTTTTTATTGTCTTGAAGATTGACACAAGTTTCTTTTATTATTATTTGTTTTGTACATGTATGCGTGTCCAGATGTACACGATGTATTGGTTGGCAGCAGTACTCAAACTATACAATGTACAGCACTTAGCTGCGCTGTCAGCTGTTCATTGTGCACAGGTAGCAGCTCGTAAAAGCCAACGTTTTCTTTTTGTTTAATTCAATTACCATTCAGCCCCTTTCATCGGTGAAAAGCTGCATGCACTCCTGCCGACACAATACCAGTCTGTCGGCCTGAATGGGTCTCCAAAACCGCCTTTGTCAAACCTCTTTTCCCACCGTCACCATTGTGGGCTTGACGTTCCCATAATTTGGGGTTCATCAAGCGACGCAAAGTTCCTCAATGTCTTGACGCCCTTGGGGCCTCGTAATGACGGGTTTGCGGTTTGACCCCACTGTGTTCTGTATTGTTCTGGTCCAAGCGTATTTTAACTTAACTACATGTATGAGGGCCTGCAAATGTGGGCAACAGTCATCTTACACGTACGCATACACTGAGGTGACACCTTTAGTGCCAAGACTCCAGTCTACAGAAAGTGGCCTGCAAATTGTTGTCTGTTCCCCCCCCCCCCCCCCCCCCCCACTATAGTCTAGCTGTACCGACAAAACTACATTGTATGCCAGTAGCTTTTTCCCTAGTTTATACATCTCTAGGGAATTCCTTGCCTGGTGCATGTTTCCCTTCATCTTACGATCTTTCCTGCTTCAAGAGGAATCTGAATTCCTACCTCTTGTATCTTTGATTCTTTTTCTTTTTGTAGCTCCGTATCCCGAGTGGCTTTTAGCCTTATTCGAGTTGAACTTAACAATAAATAATTTGTTAGTTTGGAAAATTAAGTTGAAAATTTGAAAGCACGGAGGTAGCAGGTTTAATGGAGTTGGGGTGTCCAGTAAGATTCAGGGAAATCTTCCATCACGCACATCAAGTACAACCAGCCAGCGGGGCTTTGGCCGTTCTGTGTTACAGTCATGGTTGACATCTTGTTGTACTGGGGCACCAAGGGTTGGCATCACACCAACTTCATAGGGGATCCTGGGGTGGCCCAAAGGCGTCTTTTAGTGTATGGAGTGGGCGTTGGATTGTCAGATGGGACCCTTTAGCGTGGGCGTTGTGGGCTGATGTACTAGTTTCATGTTACGGACAACTTGATACTGCTGAGTTGATTGAAAATGTGGTCATTTCATTGTAACAGTTTGTTTTTTCGACTACTTCTTTCATGTGCTTCTTACAATTGTACATGTACAGATGTGAATTTAAAAAAAGGATTAGCCCTAACCTTCCCAAATCCTCCAAAATCCTCTTTGTCAAATGGAGGAATTTTTGAGGATTGAGGGTCTTTGGAAGTTGAAGTATCGGAGGATTTTGCAGGATTGAGGGCATTTAGAGGATTTTGCCTCGGGAGGAAAATGGAGGATCCAGGTCATCAGGCCCAATCTGATGCTGGATGATTTTGGAGGATTGAGGTTACTGGGGTGTTTATCCAAAACCCACTGGAGGTTTTTGCAGGATTCAGGCAGTGGTCCCCAGTACCAAACATCAGAGTTGTAGTCGAGTCCCTGCAAGTCCTTTCACAAGTCCTTTCGCAAGTCCAGTCATAAGTCCTTTCATAACGCCGGTCACAAGTAACTGGATGAACAATGACAAAAGAATGCCTTTGTCAAAGCTCATTTGCATAGCTTGTGATTGGAATTAGGACTGGAGGGCTTGTGATGGACTTGCAGGGACTTGTGATGGACTTGCAGGGACTTGTGGTGGACTTGACTACATCTCTGCCAAACATTGGAGGATTCAGGTTACATGTAGGAAAAATTATGTAGGGAGTTTAAAATTATTATGCACTAGTGAGGCCTGTGATGTCTTTTTCATGACTTTTTTAGTGACAGATAGACAGGGATGATAAGCTAACTTTCAAATGAAAGTTGAGAAATGAAATGCTATATTTCAGTATTTAAAAGTCTTCAATTTCTTCATCTTGTGAAGTGAGACACCTCAACTTCACGAGGATGGTCCGAGCCAAAGTAAAAAAAAAGAAAAAAGTTTACTCCCAAGTCTTAATGTACATTGCCTTTGAATTCTTATTCACTGCTCCACCGGAAATAGCTTATACTGCAATGCCTCTTATAAAGCTCTGAACTTGAAACCTAATATGTATCACAGAATTAGGCCTCAACCCAACCTCCCAAAAAAGAGAAAGAAATCTGAAGTTTCTGGGTTACAAGTTTGGTAACCTATACACTGGTCCGTTTTTAATGAATGGTCCCAACTCCATTTTGGAGGTAAGCCAACACCAATGGCCAGTAGCCAGACAATGAGAGAAAGCTGCCCTGGTTCAATCTATCTCTCTCTTTCTTTCTTTTTTTCAGACCAGTTTACTCAATACATGTACCTGTTCAATTTCAAACGGGCTACTTTTGTGCAAACTTTATGCAAGTTAAGTTGTAATAGCTATAAAAAAAAAAAAAGCTGTGAAGAATCCCTAAAAAAGAACATATACATCATGCAGCAAGGTCAGCAGGGTAATTTAAGTTTTATACTAGTTGTGTAGCATTGCTATGTACATGTACACCTAGGCCAGTGTCTGTACATGTAGGTCCATTGTATGATAGAGCTTTGGAAATGATCAAACTAAAATCTGAAAGCTTACTTTTTATAAAGATGGTACCACTACATGTACCAATCCTCCTGAGAATTATTTCCGTCTGAAATGCTGTCATTTGTTTAGAAAATTGTATCTTATCCCTAACTCCCTAGGTGGTGTGAAAAATTGTATTGAAATTGGAGGATTCAGGACTGTTAGGGTTAAGACTGCCAAATACACCCTGGCTTATTTAAACAATAAAAAGCCCATATAAACGTGCACAAAATCAGTTAACCCCTTGCGTACGGATGACGCCACAGGGCGCTAAAAAAAACAGTGCAACCAGGCCGGATAACGCCATTGGCCGCTGTTTGTGCAGTTTCAATTCATTGTTGGATTATTGTTTATGTTACGCTTGACTGCACAAACACATTGTAGCAGTTCGATTTGGCTGCCAGAACCGTTGCAACACCCCGACGTCTCCCGTAAAATACCTTGCTCAAGGGGTTAAAAGAGAATGTTTTTTGTAACTTCTGTCAGGACTCTGTTGATGGATTGAGCTCAAACTTTCACAGGTTTGTTACTTCATGTTGAATCCCACTAATTATGAACACGTCCTGCAGCTGTGTAGTCAAATATCATGTACATGTACATGTACATGTACATGTACATGTACTGCTCACATTACTTACACATGTAGAAGTCACATGTGATGCACATTAACACCTTCTGTTCCAAGTACTTCTTGTTGCTCTGATACTACTGTGAGCTTTCAACTGATTAGCCATGCCTGCCATTAAGGATGCCATCTGGGGGTTTTGCCAGACTCCATGGTGATTTGGCTCCAGTTTCTGAGGGGAAAACTCCTGACCCTGAACAGCAGGTGTCTCATGTGTATCTGGGTAGTTCCTAACCAATATTCTATTCCTTCTTCCTCTTTGTGATTATTATTTTAAGTGTCCATCTGAAGGTAAACTTTGGACTGTCTGGGGTCAAAGACCATTTTGCCTGAGGGGCCCATGCTGTGGTCTATATTTCAGGGTATATTAGTGCTCTCTGGGAGGCTTTTATCACGAGATTTAAAATCTCCACAATGACCACAGGGATTGGGTTTCTCAGCATGCTGTATTGAATTCAAAACTGACTGAAACATTGGTTGAAGGCAGTGTACATTGTACATGATTGGTCATTGTTGCAATTTTCATAAATGGGCGGATTTGGGGGTTAATATTTTATAGGAAATATCGTTCCACTGACCTGTTCAAAGTTTTGCGTTGTTGGGTGGCAGAAAAAAACGAGACAAAAAAGGCGCTCGTTTTCAACCGTCGGGCGGATGATAGCCTTTAGTCAAGGCGCGTAAGGCTATCTGGGCGCGTGACGCGCCCCGAATGCCAGCATGTCCGGGGCGCGCCACTCATCCAGGTAGCCACGCGCCTTGACTAAAGGCTACAGGGCAGATTTCCAACGATTTCCAGCTGGAAATTGTTGGAAAACGATATATATTTCCACTTTTCTTGACAACGACAGCACACCTGGTGCTATAAATTCACAGGATGATTGAGACTACTACATTTTACTAGCTTACAGTCTAGTAAGGTACATGTATTTTGTAAAAATTCAGTTAAAAAAATTGGAGGATTACCAATCGTGTACACTACCTTTAGCCTGTGTTGGATTTTCCTGGTGTTCTAGCCCATATTCCTTTCTGTAAGTTTCACTCTTTTTACATCAAAACGTGTGGATAATGTACTGGCATGCGATGGGTTCAGATCATACAGTGTAGTTGAATTTTATTACTTAGAGCATTTAAGTATTATGTAACATTTTGTGTACACGTGTACATTTAGGAGCCATGCCATTTAATACATAATGTATACATGTACATTTTAAAACTAATTTTACTAAATTAATTTCACCCTACAAATGTACGTACATGTATTTGTGCATTGGCTTCAGGTATAATGCCCCCAATTATTTTTTTTTCTTCTGTCCAATACTGCGGCCCTCCCTGGGCTGCCTGGCAAGTAAATTGAGTAACTGACCTGGGGCTGAATTAATTTAGCGGTCAGCCACAGGTGAGCATAGTGGAAGTTCAGGGTGTTTCACTGCACACAAGGAATAGGAATGTCCCAACTGTCGGTTGAAACACGGCCCAATTTCATTGTAAGCAAGGAACCGCTGCTTTAGCAGAAAATTCTGCACAAATGGTTAGCACACAAATGTGTATTTCATGGGTTAGCAAACAATTGGCTTTGTACAAAGAAATCACCCATCAAATTAAAGTGCAAATTTGAAGAGATTTAGCTTCAAAGAACTGCCGCAAATCTGGGTTTAATAAAACGCGAAGCTTGAATTTGCCAACCTCCTCCAACGGGAAATTAAAGCACCGCAGGACTACTGATGCTCCGCAAAAAAAACAACCTCCCTTTTTCTTGAATATAAAGCGTGCATCCTTTTGGACATGTTTGGAGAGCACTCTTGACATAATATTGTCCCTGACTGAACACCATTATTGTCTAATGCTTGGGGGTCTTTTCCAACAAAGTCAGCAAGTGATATCTTAATGGACCTTTTGCCCAGAGTTCTTTAATTGCCCATTACGGGCAGTTAGTACATTACGTACAGCCCCACTAAAATGCAATTGAATATAATGCTTTAATCAAGTAAATGTACTAAATCTGCTAATTAGGGCTGTCCTGAATATACCGAATATTCGATCGTCAACCGAATATTTAAATACCTTTTTGCCAGTTCGAATTTTCGAGAAAAAAATATGCAAGTACAGATACCACTTTGATGCTATTTTAATAGAAAAGGCACGGCGCTTAGTACATGTAGTTTCAGATGCCGCATTTTTGTCGACGGTATTTTTTTGTGGACGGAGGATATTGTTCCTGTCCGTAAAACCTCTAATACTTATAAATAATTTGCTACAAAAACCCCGTAAATTTACACATAAAACACCGGCGTGCTTTGTGTGGAACATTTTAACAGCGCGGCATTCAATTGCAGCTGACCCGTGAAAAACTTGATTGGCGCCAAACCTGTATTGAATATTCGAATTATAGGTCAAACCCAGTTTCGAATAATCGAATACTAAATTATTCGAGAATGAACAGCCTAACTGCAAATACATGTAATTATCCCATGTTGCTCCATTGCTCAATACAAGTTTAAGTGTCTTGAACAGAAAGTACATGTACATACTCATGATTGTACATATGTACATGTATATGCACTTTTTTAAGCAAGACTCTAAAAGTAGGGCTCGCGCACACGGTAGTTGCACCTGGTTGCACTTTGTGTACAAAATGAACGCCCGACGTTAACAGCGTCGACCAATGATTTTTAGTTCTAAAAAGTCGGATTTTTCATTCCTCATTTAAAAGTAAAAATTTGAAAATATTCTTCGTAATTTGGAAACTGATAGTTGAATCATGTAATAAACTTACATATTTTCCCATTTTGATTGGGATTGACGTTGAAATTGCACTGGTTTTTGCTGTTTGAAAAGTCTCATTTTATCTCCAAATAGTCCGACAAACGTGGCGCGCGCACATGTTTGTTACATTCACGGCCGGGCCGTACTCGGCCCCGGCCCCATGCGCGTGCGGAGGCATGACACGGCAGTCCTGCGTTCAAGATCGATGGCAAGAATCTTCTCCCCTGGTGACTTTGTTTAACTCGGTCTCGACGATAGTATCACATTGCAGACGTCAAGAAACCATACATAACTCGGAAGCTAATAAAAAAGTGCATTCAACCATCCTCGTTCCATGATTATCGGTCCGTGCGTTGCAAAGTTACGACTTTTTTTCTTTTTTCCAATACTTTTTCTTTACGAAATATATTGATAATAATAATGGAACCTTTACAAATTTAATTAGTAACATCAAGGCTTGAATTTCCTTTTTTTTAACTGTCAAAATATAATTTTATTTTAAAGTTATAGACACATTTGTGTCGTTGTGGATTTTCATCATGGCGCCTTTTGCCTGACGCGTGTGTCAACAGATCGATAGTCAAGCGTGATTGTTCACTAGCTGATCGTTAATGTAGACATAAAAATACTACTGTTCATGTGAAAATGGTCTCACAAGTTAATGAATCAGGTAAAAAGGTGATGCATTTAGATTTGTTAGGGTCTTTTTGCTGAAATAAACTGCCGTTTTTGGGGGCTCGGCACTGCGGTTTGCTGCGCAATGCAATTTTGTGTGCCTTATGTCGACTGGCTCGTTGACGTTCGAAAAAAAATCGAGTTCATGCGGTTGTCCCAGTTACGAAATACAGCCAAATCCCTTTCAAATCAAGATCATACCTGATGTATTTTGTTTATTGTTGATGAAATTAACCATAATTTTCCTGTTAAATTTAACAGGAGCTTCTACCCCATTGTGGGATTTTAATTTTCTACCCTGTAGTAAAAAAATGGATCATACCCACTCCCACACCCATATAGCTTTATGGACTATTCTATTTGTATTACATGGGGGCGTTTTGTTTGAGTGTTTTTAGGTTGGACTTAGTCATTTGTCAACCTTGCCGTTGGTCATTTTTGGTGTAAAATTACATTTTTGACATCCATTTTATTGCACATTATGATTTTTAACAACTCAAAACCAACTGGAACCAATAGTATTTCTGGAAAACAATGGGAAAAAACAAGTTAAAGGTTACTAAAGCGTTTATTTACACTTTGACAGATATTTAAATATGCCTCTTTATTCAGTTTCAAAAAAATTGAACATTTTCGTACACATTTCCTATACAAAATAATGTCATTTTGAGCAACATATATTTGGCCATAACTTTGGATTGCACTGGTCAATTGGGGCCATTTTACCATCATTTGTTTTCTTTTTTGGTGGGCTTTACAATGAAAACAATCTCTTAAACAAATAAAACCTTTACAAAAAAAGTTCACTAGCCCTACTAAAAGTACACGTACATGTACCTACATACATGTAGGTAATAACTAATATAAAACGAAATTGTGAAGGTGTACTTTGTGGATGTTATTCAGGTACAAATGCCATGCATTAACATCAGCCCATGGTCATAGAAAATAGAAACAGAATCCATTGCAAATCTGTGTCCATCAAAACTGAGTTCATCTTGTTCTGACAGCAAATTGATTTCTATAAAAATTTCCCTGGGCTTAAAAATGCAATTTACCGTCCACATTTCAGGAGAAATGCCAAAATGTCACACAGCGTTATGACTGTCTCAGAGTGCAAAAACAGATATTAGACATGTTTTATTCCTGTACAAAAACATCTTTCAAGTCCATTTAGAAGGTTGTGAGTTTGACAAATTTCCCTAGCCGGAGGATTTTATTTTTTTAAAGGATGGGTGTCCAGGGAAAAGCACTGAAAATTTCTGCCTGAAGGATAAAGACAACTTATTGCCATCTGCATGTCCGCGATGCTTACGTGAAGATAAAGCTTCAATTACAGCGTCATTGCGTCCCTGTCCTGTCATACTGCCCAATGGCCTCTTGCTTTGACGTCCAATAAAACCTGAAAAATTTAATTAGGCAGGGCAGTGAAAACACAGGTTTTGTAGCACCTCTTTTTTCCTACACTCACCATGAATCATGTATGTTTTGTGGCGGATGTTCATGCATAATGTGCACTTGTGTATGTGATGTTGTGTTTTATAACCACCGTAGCCTGATCGTACATGTATAAATCTGTAATGGAGACAACGCTCTCTACCCACTCGGTTTTTCTCGAATAATTGGAGCTGTCAGTGCCAACCAGATTGATCACTCAATCATCTGATCACCGTTTCTTTTTTGGTGGTTTCTCTCCGATCCACCGAAACCCAAACCAATCATGTGGCAATTGCAGTCTGGCCTGGGTTTAATCCGCCCGGCTCCGATGGCGAACGATTTCGGTGTCGGTGGCGTGGTTTCTTCGATTCGTGCTTCAAATTAAAAGCCGATCTTCTTGGATTCCCAGCAAATAACGTGATAAACTCGTGCAGATTGATCAGCGCAAGGGCACTGCCCTGCTTCTTTCTCACAGCAAGTAGTTCATAAAGCCTGATAGAGTCCGCTGTAATTTTTTTCAGACTTGTTCCAGCAGGGGACTAACAGGTAATAGCGAGGACAGACCAATTGCTTGCAAGTAGGAGAAAGTGTGTACTATAAAATTCTACAATAAATTGTTGATCCATTCAAGGAGACGTGAACAGCAGTCATTGTGCATCCACAGGAGACGTCAAGGACTGACCAAGTAGGAGAAAGTTATTATACAATTTCATCAAGGAGCAGCAGTAATTGTTCTCTTACTGGAGACAGCAGACTGCCAAATGTTGACAGTCGTAGCAGAATTGTCTGACAGGATTTTGGCTTCTCTGCTCTGTATACATCCCTCACCCGTCTGAGCCGGCGAATCTTAGAAACATGGGAAAACGATGCATAAAGATTGTGCTCTGCATACATGTACATGTAGTACTTCATGCGTGTCTTACATCTCAACAGCTGGTAATCTACTGAGTGCATGATTCCTGTTTTCACGCTCTGTTTCCCAAGTTTTCCTTGCAAAATTACTTGCAGGAAATTGTGAAATTGTACCTTCAACAGGTCACAGATGGAATTCAGTACACGGAGCATGGAATTGGTGCAATTTATTGGAAGTGCGAGTCCGCAATTTGACTTAGTGCAGTTTACTACATTACGTAGATTTTTTTACAAGTTACACTGTACATGTAGGGTACCAGTGTCACCCAATACAAGGCTAAAAGCCACTCCAGGTAAAGGGCTGCTACAACAGGTGGTGCAGTTGGCCACATTTTAGGTTTCCAGCCCTACCACCCTTACGGTTTTCCTGGGTCCAGATCTATAATTATTGAGTATAAATCTCCAATAGATACCAAAGAAATTATCCCAATTTTCAGACTTCCACTGATAAGCCCTGTCCGCACTGGACTTTTTTTGGTAAAACTTACTGAGACGATGGGTACTTTTCCCATTTTAAGTCCATTGCGGACAGCCTAGGATGTTTTCCTCTCGGTGAGTCCAGCGGTTACTTCTACCGGGCAACTGCTGCCCAGGAAAACTGACCAGGTAACTTTTCCCGAGACGATAAGTCCAGTGCGGACAGTGCGAGTCGGTAAAAGCAGCTCAGGAAACCGTACATGTGTACATCCGGCCCGAGCGTGAGGTCATGCTACACTGGGATACCACGCATGCGCTTTGCATTGTTTCACCGCGGTAAGTTTCCAAATTCCAGTGCGTTGTTCCTCTTTTGGTCGCAATCATGGCATATTTTATTATTGATACAGTCGGAAGTTTGATTGGTGCTAAAGATGTAGTCCTACGTGTACACATCAGCCAGAAAAATGAAAAGGCATGCGTAATTTGGGTCAATCGCGTCAATGTTGAAAGGTTTTCAAAGTGAACAAAGAAACTGGCACGAGCGGGATTCGAACCTGCGACCTCCGGGTTACCGTTTCTTTGTTCACTTTGAAAATGTATTCAAATTTACCTAATCAGTTTCCCTTGTGGATTGTTTGACGAATGTAGAAAGGTCACGCAAAGCGCTCTCACGAGTCCTTATATTGACAGCTCGGTTACTTCTACCACGGTCTAGGTCAAATGTTCCCGTGTCGAAAGTCCAAGTGCGGACAGTGGTCACATTTGACCATTTTTCATTTTACCATCGTCTCGGTAAAACCTTCACAAAAAAAAGTCCAGTGCGGACACAGCTTTTGTGAGACCAACTCACCCGACTGCAAATGTTACTACATGTAGCTTTTAGGTATGACTGCCCTAAATGTGAAGTATAACCTTCCAACTTCAAATGTCCTATAAGTAATTTTGTTTCCCCTCCGGTTTTTACACAATATTCCACTGTCATGACTGTTTGATTACTTTGAAAGATATCCAGGAGTACTTGATAGCTTGTGTGTGCAACAAAGACAACAAATATTTGTTCAGGTTGAATTATCTGCTGCCGTCCATGGAGATTGGCGAACATTTCCCACGCAGAATTTTCAAGTGTTGTTTTGGCTGTGAAAGTTCCGCAGATTTATAAACGCCGGTGTTTGGTGAGAGCTAGTCAAGTGGACAGCAGGATTTTGGCATCCGTTATTGACCGACCCCTCTTCTTGTTTGCTCAGTGCGGAAATCCTGGAAGCTTCAAAGGCACTGATTTTCTTGGCTAAATACGCAAACTGGGTTGGGGGGGGGGGTGGTGGGGAGGGGGGGCACTCAGATGTGTGTCACTGATTGATTATACAGTTTTGGAAAATGGAAAGGGGCTTAAACGATAGATGTTTCTTCCCAAAAATCCATCAATGCATTGTGGAACTTTGCCGCCTGTTTTAGTTACAACTCAAGTTGCAGCCGGGCATGTTTGGAACAGCGTTTGACTATGCACAACCAGCTTCTACATGTATATTAATTCTAGAGAAAACATAAATTGTTTATTCATTATTGATGGACTTTGCCATGGAGCGATTGTCAATAAAAAGCCAAAGTTGCACCATTTCACAACCGGTATTACATGCCCTCAATCTCCTAAATATTTGTACATGAGTGAATTTTATTTTTGGCCACTTTTTCAGCCCCTCTCATCCCACCCTGTTCCCCAAATACATGTATTGCAATACAATGTAAGTGCGTTGAGTTAATTACAAACAAGATGGATGGATAGTACTTGTTTGTCTTCTTTTAAATGGCCATAAAATACATAGAACTAAACTCATTTATTACCAATCAATGCAAGTTTGACTTCGTGCAGCCTCTTCAACTCGATATACCCGGTATATCGCATTTAAGTCATGGTAATGACGCGTGCATGCTATTACACGCCTCCATCAAAATGTAATTCTAACCAGAGCAAATATTCTGTGTCCGCTTGCGACAAGCCAGATGCTGTGTTCCGACCGTTCCCCGGTCCTTGATCACTGTGTTTGCTTTGCATCTCGTTGGGCTGCGGGCTGCCTGCATCCCCACGGATCTCCGGACGGAGACTCGGTGATGAGAACACTTGTTTGCTTTTCCTTCCCGTGCTGCGGTACGATGTCCAGTACTCACACACCACTGCCCGATCAACCCTCCCCAAAGTCTAATTGGATTGGACTCGGCGAGTACGGAGCTCTGACATTGCTGGAATGCTACCATCATCAGGTGGATTATGTGTTGGTTTGTCGCTGACGGAGTTTCATCACCTGGTTCTGCAAGTTCAGTGCTAAACACTAGATATCATCATTGATGTTTGTTCTCAGCTGTAACAAAAATTATGGTAATTTAAGCTCAACGGGCTTCTTGTCATCAAGGGGAAACAACGTGTGATGTGCAGTACGGCACCTTTAAAGATAAAATCTAGTCCTACGGGGAAGTAATGAGAATATATGTGTATGTACACTCATATAGATTGAAGTTTCTTTTGGAAATCCGACATCTTTGTTTAAAAGGAGGGATGGAGCGAGGATTGAGTTAACAACATCTGGTTTGGTAAGCCAGTGCCAAATACAATGTACTTGTATTGATTGTCTGTGCTTGTTCAATTGGGCAGTCCGTGGCTAAATCCGTGGACAACAACCCTTTAGCCAATTGCAGTTTATAAATTCAGCGAGACCAAGTCTCCTTCAAGTTGATGGATTGGACACTTTCTCATCAGTTGGTCGTCTGTCTGCATTTTGATATACATACATGTACATGTAGATGCACGCAAGACACAAGACGGTTTCCCAGCTCTTATTACAGTTTTGCCATTCAGTGCAATGTGAATGATATTTTGATAATTTTACAGTGAAATATTTCATGCTACGAGCAGTCTTGTAATAGCATTTTTGCCAGCGTTTCTTCCCCCAAACCTGATGTCCTTGGATACATGTACAATGTAGTATGCTTCTGGCCACTGCTTGACAGAGGTAAGATGTCCATGTCATGTTCTGGTGTACTGGTGGAAGTTGAAACATTGAGTATGGTGTTTTCTTGTGTTTTACATGTAAATACATGCTGTGTATCATGATATGGTCACATACTGCAATCTCTCGAAAACCGCCTTAAATGTTTAACCCCAACTCCCTACATCATTTTCCCCCCATGTAACCTGAATCCTCCAACATCCTCTGATTTCAAAGTGTTAAAACTCCATATAACCTGAATCCTCCAAAATCCTCATGGGGACCATAGCATGAATCCTCCAAAATCCTCCAGGTTTTTTTTGCATACCCCTAGTAACCTCAATCCTCCAAAATCCTCACGTATCACATTGAGCCTGATAACCTGGATCCTCCATATTCCTGCAGAGGCAAAAACCCCTAGTAACCTCAATCCTGCAAAATCCTCCAATGCATCAACTTCCAAGTGCCCTCAATCCTCCAAATTTCTCCATTTTGCAAAGAGGATTTTGGAGGATTTGGGAAGGTTAGGGTTAATCAAAGGAATATTTTTGCCATAAAACAAATATAAAATGTACAATGTACACATGTATGCTTATCTGCCATGGAAACTCGTCACAATGTCTTCTGGAAAAAAACAACCCTTTCCCCAACCAAAAAAGCCTTTAACAAGTCGTCTTTGAATATTCTTATACATGTACATGTACTCTGCAATTCCCTATTTGTGAGTAATTTATGTTGCACAGGTGTTCACAAAAGGGGAAAGAAAGAAAGAAGCGGCGGTCATTTGTGGTGCTTACAATCAAATGCGCATCGGCCAGTGCAAATTTATTTTTCTCTGGCACGTCAGAGGCAAAACGTGCTGTCATTGTGAATAGATCATCAAATAAGTGTTGATGTAGAAATGATCATATTGCGTATTCCATCGCAGTTCAGAAGAGAATTGTATCTGAGATACAGACAGGCACAGCTGAAGGTCATGCCGGAAGAAAGTGCTTACTGTATTGTCAGTTCTTCGGTTGATGTGAATTCTGCTGTATGTAAGTTGGACAAGGAATATGTACAGTTGAATCTTCAGACCTGGATGTTCTGTTATACAAGTCCGCAATAAATGAAAAGAATGCTTACATGTGATTGCTAAGACTACATGTACAGTGTATGTTTTACGTACATTGGCAGTTTGTTAAATGCATGTCGTTCTTTGCTCCACTGCTTTGTGCCAACGCCATGAAGTCACGTCCCCTTCCTGAAGACCGGTGGCACATTGAAAGGGCGTGCTCCAATGTGTTTATTCGTCTAATTCTTCCTGGTAATGAAACCAAGGATTTTGCTGAAGTGCACGGTTGGATCTGCATACATGTGCATGTATGTTGTAGCTCGACAGCCTGAAGAAGTCCGAGGATGAAGACATTTTCAGGTTGGTGGGAAACCCCGGAACGATACAAAGGAAAATGTACCGTAGAGTCAGGCAGGGACGGCAAACCTAATCAGCACTTCGGTCCTAGGTGGGATTCGGACCCAGGCAGGATTGTAAGTGTGACGTCATTTTGACCAGGAAGTGGAGTGCAAAATGAAATGAAGAGACTACTCGCTCGTGTTGATTTCACACGCTTTGTTGTAGAGCCTGTCACATTTAGAAGTTAACGCTACATGTACTTACAAAGAGAATAGAGGGGTAGTTTGTATTGGCATTTAGCAGAGTTGTAATAAAGTCAATTACAAGTCAATCACAAGTCAGATCAAAAGGCAGATCACAAGTCAATCACAAGTCAGCTCACAAGCTACATTTGTACATGGGATGAACAATGACAAAGGAATGCTTTTGTTATATAGTGTTTAAATAGCTTGTTACATGGCTTGAGACCAGAATTGTGAAGTAACTTGTGGTGACTTGCGGTGACTTGTGAAGTGACTTGTGGTGACTTGTGGTGACTTGTGGTGCCTTGTGATTGACTTGTGATTGACTTGTGATTGAGTTGTGATTGAGTTGTGATTGAGTTGTGATTGAGTTGTGTTTGAGTTGTGATTGACTTGTGATTGACTTGTGATTGACTTGTGATTGACTTGTAATTGACTTGATTACAACTCTGGCATTTAGCATGCTTTGTAAATTGTATGCCCTCTCAGGGATGGAAAAGCATCCAGTCTGCTCAGGACCGATCTTAATTTCATGCAGCCATGAATTCTTGAATTAGTGACATGCATTCTACACAATATCTGTTGTCAGTGGACAGACATAGCCTGCCCAGCTGCGCACAAAGGGATCGTATTTGGAGAGAGGGAGCTGGCCATTAGCATGAGCAAGAGATTGCACTTAGAGCAGAAGCGGCACTTTTGATCCTAAATCGTCTTATTTACTGAAGTACATGCATGCATATGCATCATGAGAGACGAGCGACAGAAATGATAGAGGTTAAGGAGATTCAAACCACAGTGGACAGCCAGCATCAACCATGACACACTTTCTGCAGGCGGTGCCTTTGCCAACGATGCAGAGTACATGACTTTTTCATGAGGAGCGGGAGAATTGATCCGATAATACCACACGGTGAATCGGCAATAAGATGGATTCATCGATTCTTGGACAAAGCTAAGGAGGTTTCCATATTGAGAGAAGTTGTCCAAGTGCATGTACATGTACTTCAGGTCATTCTTTAAATAAAAAGCTCTTAACCGTTTCTTTGTATATAGTTTGCGTGGAGTATTGGATTTGGAGCTTGTATTACAGTTTTAAGGCACAATTATTCGTCGCCGTGCTGGTCAGCATGACGTCGTTTGGAGTGGTTTGTTTTGAATTTTTTTATTCCAGCTCATAATCTTATAGAAGGGTTCTTAATCTTCAACTATTTAGGAGAGGGAGAGAGAAAAGTCACATGTTCTTGAGGTGATTACTATATGCACATGCACATTTGATATTTAACACCGTAATACGTGTGGGCAAACCATTTCTAATATTGAAAAGCCTACATGTACAAAGCGCACAGTTGATGCTGCTGTGCTTTCAGATTGTCTAGCTGTCGGTAGTCGCATACATGTCTCTGAGGCTTTCGCCAGTCATTGCTTTGGGAGGCCCCATCCGTGATAGCTGCATCAAGGTGATTAATACATCAGCATCGTGTGTGCCTCGAGTTGTCCGACAAGCGTTCTACAGGGCTTGACCCATTCCTGCCTGGGCTTAATTAATCCCTCGCCGCGCGTGTATGTGGACCCTGTTCCTTGATAATAAAACTTCGCTCAGAGCTAAACTCGTGCTCCCCTTCCTGTAAAATACATTTAGGACGAAGAATTCCCACACCGGTGTAAAGAAAAAGCTGCGGGTTGTTTGGAAAGCAATACCCAGCGTTTCCCTCCTCTTCCCAAAAGCTCCTAGCAATATACATGTTTACACCAAATTAATGGATGAGGGATTGTCAAAGACTTTGTTTTATCTCTGTGCTTTTCGTATCTCTGAAGCAATCCTCCCCTGGAGAATTTCATCTCCGAAGCCTCTTTCCGGTCGGTAGAGGGTATCGTACCTTTGGAGTTTGTGGTTTTACCGCATCATCTGTAGAGATTGAAAGATTTTTGTTTGGAGATGATCTCGAGGGAGAGTTTTAGACTTGTGTCTGCAGGCTATTCAAATGCACGGTTAATTTCCTCAGATGAAGAGAAACTGAGAATGCGATGCTTGTAATGTACAAGAGCACCACAAGAACGTAAATAGCGATGAGGTGTTGGAAATTCAATTTCTTCATTCTTAATTGTACTTAACAGTGGTCTTTGACTCGTATACATTTTGTAGTTGATGGATGCACCGCATATGGCAAGATGCATTCGCTTGGATGGGATGTTTTGGCATTGACATCGCCCCCAAGATTCTGCATTTTAGCAGAACAGGATTGAGTATCTCGTATTGTTTTTTCCCCACAGATGTGACAGTTTGTCACTTGCAAAGGAGTATAAAATGTAAATTGTGTTTTTTTGTTAATTCGCTCGTAATCTCTTTTCAACATGTGGGGAATGTCAAGAGACTTCTTTTAATACAGAAAGACATTGAACAGTAATGGAATGAATGGTCTGTCTGTTTATTAGCTACTGAAGCCCCTTCAGCTGAAATCCTCCCCACCCCCCCACCCCCCCCCCCCCCCCCCCCCCCCCCCGCCCCCGCCACTGTCCATTTTTAAAGGGTTTCTTTAAAGAGCAGCTGGTCTGGCGAGGGAACTCGCCCTCTGCGTAAAGTGCAGCAAATCTATAAAAAGGCCAGCGAATCTACTCATGAGCGATACCGCGTACAAAACAGTATTCTCTCCGAGGACACAGCCACAAACAGGTGGATCAAGTGGCATTATCTGGATGCATAATATTGGACTTTCGTAACAAATAATTTGTCGCGAACTCCCAAGGGAGGGGTTGTAGGCTTTACGTAAAAGACATCATCTCTCCCACGTCGAGAGTGTGTGTAGTTTGAAATGGACGTTGCGGAGGAGTGCATGTGGTTTGTGGTTCAGATAACTGAAAATGTTCACATTTCGTCAGCTGTTTCTGCATTACCATAGTCCGTCTTAACTGCCTCATTCCCGTGTGATGATGAGCTTTTGTGAAATGCCTGAAGCAGGATGTCTTGGCTTTCTGGAGTCGCTGCCAACCTTCTTTTCACCATGGTCAGTTTCAGTTATTCAAAGCCACAAGTCTTGTCCTCTGGAAATTGTCTTTCTGTGTAAAATTTTGTGCCGATTTTCTGCATTTTTTCTGTCCATTTCCATTTTCAAATCCCCTCTGTCTTGTACATCTTTTAGAGATTCCTCCCCTACTCTTTCGCTGTGTCTTCCACCTCATTTCGTCCTTGTCTCCTGGTTATCCCTTCTCATTCTTTCCCAACATTCATACTGATCCACTGTCTCCTCTGCAGACCAGCGACTCATTCAGTTGGCTTTTCCAGGCCTGGTTCATTGCTTTATTTTCCCAGCTTTGAATGTTTCTCGTTTTGGTATTTTTGTTTCATCCACTCATCTGATCTCCATTTTCTATTACTCATACGTGCCAATCGTCTCTGGCTCTGTTGTTGCTTTCTTTGGCTTAATGGACACTGAAATTAATTTTTGTTTACCATCTACAGGCACATGTACAGCGTACATGAGGGATTCCGCACAGAAAATCAATTTGGCCAACTCTCACCAGAAACTATGGCAACCGTAATGCTCCCAGGAACACTGTAAAACGATTCCTGCCATTTTCCCGAGGTACCACCTCTGCGTAGGAATACAAAAAAAAATTCTGCATGTAGAGAACTTTGCACAGCTAAAATGTAGATTGCAGGATATTGCATTGCCCATGCTCACATAGAAAATAATTTAAGGTTTAGTGACTACATACATGTCAATCCTACTGGTGCAGGTGTAGCAGTGAAACGTTACGAATCGGCAGGTATATTAACAATATCTACTTATGGCCTTGTACTACATAGCCAGTGGTGATTAATTATCAACTGTCGGCTTACTCGCACAATGCAAAAACCTCCCTCACAGGAAATTCCTAATAGTGACTCGGTTACGATCCAGCCAGCCGTCTGTAATGAACCACTTAGTTTCTCCTACGCGTACGCCGTCTTCCCGGAGTATTAACTCTAAGAGACAATGCTTGACATGGCAGTGAGATACCTAGATTTCTTCGACTGCGTTGCTGGATGAGGGATTACTCGACGAGGCAATGCTGACAATGCTGGTTCACGATGGTCCGGTGTACGGCAATGGCCGCGCACAGACCAACGGGGAACTTTCAAATGAAATGGCCGCAAATTGGAGCATGGAGACTAGGTACAAAATGGCTGCCAAATGGCCGAGCCTGACGTTTTTGCAGCGACTTCCGAAACGGCGGCGGCGGAAAGCGAAAGGTAAGCATGCAGACCGACCTGTACAATATTGTACATTTCATGATTGAATGTTTTGACACGTGCCCAGTGTGAGATTTTTCGAGATCATGTTATACATGTATCGTACTTAACCCCGACCCTGCTAAATCCAACAAAATCCAACAAAATCCAACAATGGTAAAAAGCTGTTGTAATTTGTTGGATTTAGCAGTTGACATAAACTACATGGCGTGTTGGATATTGTATTGTGTTGGATATTGGATTTTTGGACATGGACGGATTTAGGAGCCTTCCCAGTAAAAGTGCCACAGGGGTTAGGCTTAAATTACATTGTAGTAAAGTTCTCTGCTCTCCATGAGGCAGTGAGATACAATCTTAATTTTTCCCTGAAAAACCATGTACAAATAACACACCCCTAACGAAACCACTCCAATTCAGCATACTTTTGATTATTTATTAACAGTTTAACAGCTGTTCTACACATGTAAACCAACAAAGATAAAATTTCTGATCTTATCAGAAAGTCTTTTGCTGTTTGAAAGTTTGACCAAGGAATAATGAAAAAACATTCTGAATGTCAGGATTGGCGCACCTCAATTCTCATGCTGCCCAATGAGGCTATTCATCATTTCCCCCTGAATCATCTTTGATCGTGGTCTGCCTCTTCAGTAAACAGGAGGAGGCAGGAAAACACTCCAGTTTCTTTAAGAAAGAAAAACCCTCGTCCTCTGCGGGCATCTCATCGTTGTTGAACCAGCTGAAGCACCGCGATGTGCTCAGTCATCTCAATGAGACAAGTCATGGACCACAAGCAGTTTCAAAAATGTAATCGGAGATCAAACAGAAAAACGAATTTGTGTGTCAGCTCTACCAAACACAATATGCTGTTTGTTAGATGTAGATCTTGATTACTGTAGTGATTTAGTTTGCTTTTTTTAGAATTCTTAATTTAATGCCAGAATTAAAATAAAGAAAGCATGCCCATAGGCTACACATGTAGGTAATTTGGAAGTGACGAAGGGAGGGAATATACAGGTTTTAATCGAGGTGGATCGGTTATTTTGGTCTGTTGGAAACAGGTCCTACCCAAACCTAAACATCTCTATTACCCCCCCCCCCCCCCCCTTCCCCACTTCCCCACACACACCCACACAGTCATGTAAACGGGTGCAATCGTGGACCTCCCATTGTTCCTCTTTTGTTTATACTCTGACTTTTTCGGAAGGCCTCCCATTGGTTTTGTACACGATTTTCAATCGTGGACCCTGACACAATCGTGGACCCTATTGTCCTCTTTGTTAAAGGTCCACGGTTTGAATAGCTATACAAACTCACACACACATGTGTAAATACAGATAATTGTGGACCTCCCATTGTTCCTCTTTTGTTTATAAATAATTTAACTTTTTCGGAAGGCCTCCTATATGTTTTGTACATGATTTTCAATCGTGGACGTTCGGTCAAACGTGGACCCTTTGTCTACGCCCTAACCCTTTTGTCCTAGGTCCACGATTGCCTGTATTTACATACTCACACTCACTCAATCACTCAATCAATCAATCAATCAATCAATCAATCAATCAATCAATCAATCAGGGACTTCCTATTGTCCTCCTATTGTCCTCCTGTTGTTCATACAATGTACTTTAACATTTTGCCAAGGCCCTCATTGGTTTTGTACACAATTTTCAACTGGGGACCTTTCTCAACTGGGGACCCTATTGTCTTCTATTGTTAAAGGTCCCCTTTTGAATGCAAAAACAAATCCATGCACATACACAAGTACCTATACATGTACACTGTACGTACTGTACATTAACATTTTTGTCAGATTTGATTCCATTTCAGACGGAAAGATTTCTCATGAATATTGGTACATCTTTACAAACAGTAAGCTTTCAGATTAAAACTAATCATTTCATTTTTTTTGATCATGGAAAAGTCGGACAGTTGGAATTCAGAGTGGTGTCCTTGGCGCCTTAGTCTGAATGTCTCGATGTGACTGCTTCGGTTTTTACTCTGTTTCTCCATAAATATTACACATTAGGAGAATTTTACTCTGTCCTTGGAAACAGGTTAGGTAACTAACCAAAGGGATTAAAATTTGTGGGATTTCAGGAAGATGTGTGCCTTTAAAGCCCTGTCCGCACTGGACTTTTTTTGGGTAAAACTTACCGAGACGATGGTTACTTTTCCCATTTTAAGTCCAGTGCGGACAGCCTAGGACGTTTTCCTCTCAGTTGCTTTTCCTGAGTCCAGCGGTTACTTCTACCGGGCAACTGCTGCCCAGGAAAACAGACCAGGTAACTTTTCCCGAGACGATAAGTCCAGTGCGGACAGTGCGAGTCGGTAAAAGCGGCTCAGGAAAGCGTACATCCGGCCCGAGCGCAAGGTCATGCTTCACAGGGAAACCACGCATGCGCTTTGCATTGTTTCATCGCGGTGCGGTGCATATGAGGGAAGTTTCCAAATTCCAGTGCGTTGTTCCTCATTTGGTCGCAATCATGGCAGATTTTATTATTGATAAATTCGGAAGTTTGATTGTGCTAAAGACGTAGGTCTGCGTGTACACATCGGCCGGAAAAATGAAAAGGCACGCGTGATTTGGGTCAATCACGTCAATGTAGAAAGGTCATGCAAAGCGCCCTCATGAGTCGTTATATTGACAGCTCGGTTACTTCTCCCATGGTCTCGGTAAAATTTTCCCGTGTCAAAAGTCCAAGTGCGGACAGTGGTCACATTTGACCATTTTTTATTTTACCATCGTCTCGGTAAAACCTTCCAAAAAAAAAGTCCAGTGCGGACACGGCTTAAGATGTCCTAAACTTCCTTCCCTTAAAAGCTGAGGAACTATACAAATACTGTATTAGGCAGTTTTCATCCCATTTTTTTTTCGTACTGCATCTGAGTAATATAAAGCTACATAATGTAGTTTGCACAAGGTACTTGATCCTGCCGACAAGAGCTTAGAAACATGTTCCTTGCCAACGTTGGCTCGTGTTAGTTATTACCGCATTACCAGACTAATTGGCTCTTCACAAACAGAGCCAAATTCCTATTTTTATACCCTTAGAAAGCAATTTCATCCTTGCAGGACAAGTAATTGTTTACCGACAAAGAAATGCCTAATAGGTTTATATGCAAGACTTATTTCAAAGCATACATGTACATACTTTGTATTATTAATGTTAATTTTTGGTTTTTCTTCAGACAACTTTCCATTTACACACAGTATTTTGATTTTACTTTTAGAGATGGTACATGTGTATGGCTGTGCTTTTGTTGTTGATCACCGTGAAAAATCAATTGTTAATTTCCAAAGTCAACAAAGAAAACTGGCAGGAGTGGGATTCAAACCTGGGACCTCCGGAATACTGTACCGTGCTCTACCAACTGAGCTATCTTGCCCTGTGTTGGCGGTCTCCCAAAAATTTTGTCAGTATCTTTGTTAGGGTGGGCGCTAGTCAGAAGTTAAAAACCCATAATGCCGTATAGCCAGGGATCACACCCAATTTTACTGGGAAGTGACATTGTGGGGATCACTCAATGAGGATAAAACTTTTTAAATTATAATTCGTCAAACAAACCACAAGGGAAACTGACTCGGTAATTTGAATAACTCAAATTATTACCCAATCAGTTTCCCTTGTTTAACAAATTGTTAGTTTGTTAGTATACAAATAATGAATGTTTATGAGTGCGATGGTAAGAATAATTTCATGAGGTGACAGATTGAATGTTCTATTCCACGAGGCGAAGTCACCGAATGAAATTATTCTTACCATTGAACGAATGTGAAACATTCATTATTTGTTTTATACAACGCTTGAATAAATCCGGCAGATTGCATGCATGGATTTCTTTGTGTACAACGTGCTGTTTACCTTCTCAGTCCCGCATAAAACCGCGACAAAAAGTGGTCCAGTTCCGAATCAGTTAAAGCTTTAATTGTTGTTTCTGCGCGTCTTGCAAATTCCTCTAATCGTTTGACTGCATATTTCATTTGTCTCTTTGTGTTAGCAGCGTCAGCATCGCCTATGTATATTCGTTCCAATATTTCATCGTCCGTTAGGAAAACAAACCGCCATTTTGTGTGAATGGCAGCCTAGACTGGTTCCCAGTCCCCATATGTATATAATATACATTTGAAGTCCGAAGGACAATGGAGGGACCGGGAACCAGTCCTATGACAGCCGTGTTGTAGCGGCGGGGAAGTTCTATCAAACGCGTTACCGTTTGATAGAACCATGTGATAGAACATTTTTTGGCGGTGCGGGTTCGCGTCGTGTGATGGGACGAATAATTCAATGCACGTGATCGACGATCCACCAATCGGATGGCTGGGATTTATTCAGGTGTTGTATAACATAAGATAAGTTGGAAGCTTTCCAATCAGACATTTTACTTTTAAAAATGCCATATTATGTACGATTGTACAGGTACATGTAGTTTTACTATTTTGTGTATTACATGTGCACGTACATGTAGTTCATTCAAAATTTTGTGTGTGTAAATACATGTAGAACATACAGTAAAACAAAATGGACGTTTATCTTCCATTACAGGGGTAACTTTGTCATGAATCTGCAATAAAGAAATTGGTCGGATTGTGGCCGCAAACCTCCATATGTAATAAAATACTTTTTCTCCACCAAAGCAGTAATTTATTCATTCAACTGTTGGGAGTTCCATGAATTATGGAAAGTCCTTGTCAGATTAGTATCAATGAGACGATGAAGAGTATTGCTTGTAAAATTCATCAGCTGTTTGCATTCATCGGTGTTAGTGTTGTTGGCTTGGTCTTCACTCTAAGGCTTCGTCTGTTACTCAGCTGGACCACTAATTGTGTAATTGCCCAGAATGTAGTACATTCATCATCAGACACAATCTATTATTCAGTTTTGGTGTTACATGTAGGTACGTGTATGTACAAATGTACATGTACATGTACAGGCTGAAGTTACATGTACCTGTACATGTCCTTTTTTACAAAATTCTTTCCGCAGGAAAAAAAGGGCATTTTGTCCCCCTACAGGTCTACATGGGCTACTTACATGTACACATGTACATGTTACATGTACATATGTACATGTAAGAAATATAAATATGGTTTAGGAATTGAAAAACACTTTTTTGTTTAAATGCATCACTGTAAACTTTAAAAAAATCAATTGTAAAAGTTCATTGAGCAGTAAATGTTAATTTCCAAACCCCCTTCTTTGTCAAAAAAGATTTACAAATAAATAACTGAATAAAGAGTAATTAGTGATTCTCAAAAGCTGCAAAAAAAGTAAAATTCAAGCATTAGTGTGATCAATAGTATGTTTGTGTAGGCATAAATACACAGTACATTTATCAGTTTGCACAAAGCTAACCATGAAATTCCATGAAATTCCATGAAATTCCATGAAATTCCATAAAATTCCATTAAGTGCCTTTGTATAGTCTGAGTAAAAAAACAACGAACCCAAACAATTCCCAAATGTGCATTAGGCCTCAACCACTGTTTATTCAATTGTTCTAGAGCTGTGCCGAATTTTAGCCCTCCCTCTCTCGGTGCCAAAATGGAGCCGACTACCCTACATGTTTATCAAAACCTATCAAGTGAAACACACACAAGCTGTGAGAGTTGTTGGGTGGATTTTTTGATAGGCTGTGATAGTTATAATAGTAGGAGAGTTGGAATATTTGATAAGTTATCGAATATTTGAATATTTATTATTCGAGTTAGAATATTCGAAGGTGAAATGCAAAGAATATAAGAAGGGGAAAAGTTCAAATATTTATAGCGAAATTGCATCCGTGACTTCGTGACTGGTTCCTGTCCAAATAATTGTATGACAGCAGGCTATCTGTGTTACAAACACGTAATGATGAAGGTACCTGTTGCTACTTTTTGTCGGGAAAAAAAACAATTTTCTCACACAAGGGAAAAAAGTATTTCTGCATTTTTGCACGTTTGCTAAACCTTTACTAAATCATTCCTTAGTGCCGGCCATACAATGTAGTCACAAAAGTGAGAATCTGTTATAATGATGATAATGAGCAGTTTCGTGCATTTTAGACTGGCTCTGTTCATACTTTGTTTACCCACAAATCGGCCATCCGGGCAACCGAATATTTGAATATTCGATCACATGGAAGGTCGAATTTTCAATTATTCGATTTGACCCAGCACTAAATTGTTCTAGACGTGTATTTTGTTTTTTAGCCGTACTATGCATAGATATCACTGGCATTGTTTGACAGCAAGGCCACTAAACCATGAACAGATCAAGCAAGCCTCCTGCCTAACCAACCAACCAACCAACCAACCAGGCCATGCAGTGTTTATGGGATTTGATGCCTGGATGCTAATGTACATGTAGGCTGTACATCTAGAATATACATGTACCATCAGGGAACAAATCCAAGTGCTGGCTGATAGAGGACTAGACTACGGGCCAACAAAAATGGTGTACCCTGTACATGCACATGTACATGTCACTTCAGCATAAAGCTACATACTACATGTATGCACCGATTTTGGGTGCTGTACTAAATGACTATATTAAGTATTGAGGTTTCATCAAAGACCTTCAGGCTGGTCTGTCTGCCTGCCTGCCCAAGCGAGGTCAAGCTGTACTTAAAACAAGGCCAGTCTAAATGAATATTCAATTCACATACACCTATCCAAATGCGGAGTGTGGGTCTGTGTGTATACAGTGTGCGTGTGAATATTTTAGTAAAGTCTTGTTGGATTTTGTTGTGCAGGGGACTCAAACGCATTACAGGCAAGAATCAAGCGAACAATGTAGAAATTAAGCGGGGGGGAAAAATGGAGGGGGAAAAACTTCACTGCTAGCCCTCAAAACTCACCTCGGATGATGTTAATTGCTTTTATTGTTTTTCTTAGCTCATCGCCAGAGCCCCAAAGCGCTGTGTACACATCAGAAGTCCATCTGCTAATTGGAAAAATGAGGTCGAATGTGAACAAAAAGTGTGCAGTAAAAGTACATGAACTTATGAATCAAATGGGTTTTATTCCTGAAGGCTTTGTCTCAGCCTAGCCCAAGTACATGCAGTCCAATTGCAATGCTTGCCTTGGATTATACATGTAGTCCTGGACGTCATAATTGTTTCCCTGAAGAAAAAAAAAATCAATTCTATAGTGAGAAGAAAAGCCCTGTAGCTGCAGAACAAATTAGATTTGTATACTGTAACTTACAGCCAGTGGCCTAACTAGGGTCCAATTTGCAAGAGGGTACCCGGGGGAGCACCGATTTTCTTGGAGGGAAGGGAGTTCTTTGGGGAGAAAATGTGATGGCTTAACTGTTTCTAGGCACGCCTACAATCTCCTGTGGGATGGGGGAGGTTCGGATCTGGAGAGAGGAAATGTCCCCCCCCCCCTGTATTTATGCTATAAGCTGGTAACAGCAGATGGCAAAATTACATGGCATGACAAAGGTACCAGACTAATGGAAATACGTGTACATGTACATGTACATTATAGATAAATAATACATGAAAATAATAACAAAATTAAAGGACGATCAAAGATAAACAATTTTTTAAAATGAGAAAACAGAGCTTCTCTTCACAAGAAACTCACTTCCAAAGCTCTGATACACGTGTGGCATGAAAACATACACCTGTGGCTTTTTTAAAACAAAAGCCAAGCAATTTGTCCATTTCGAACGGGCACATTTTGAACGGGCACTGCACTAGTAATAAATAAAAATAACAAAATTAAAGGATGATCAAAGATAAACAATTTTTAAATGAGAAAACAGAGCTTTGGACAGCCAAAGAATGGAAAGGTAAACCTTGTGTATTTGGTTTGGATATGGTCAATTTGGTGAGAAAGTTACCATGATGGCCAATATGTTCATGTATACGTACAGGGTACCAAGGAACCTGTAATTATTAAATTGCTGTTTCAATTTTCCTTCCCATTCCTCTTTTTTTTTCCCGTTTAATATTTAGGTTCATCACAATCCACTGTGTCTTCCTATACTTCAGAATCAGATGTGGAAGATCCAAGGAGTAAGTAGCCTCGTCTTCCTTGTTTGTCTTTTCTCCAAAACAAAACAAAATAAAAAATGGAAAGGAAATTCTTCTTTATTGACCTATTGCTTGTTGGAATCGATCTGGTAGGCTCCACCTTTGGTGGAAGTACCTTGAAAAACAAGCAGCCAGCCATCTAGGAAAATAATCTTGGCAGTCATTGGGAAAAAAAACACACCAACCAACAGGCACCCTCCAGCCTGTTTTTTTTCTTTTCAAAAAGGCATACATGTACAAAGCTATTATTTTGGGCCTTATTTATTAACTTGAGACTTTTGAGACACTGGCGGCAGCAGATATACGGTTCCTTTTTGCTAGTTCTGAGCATGTGCACGTAGTTCTGAGCATGCGCACGTACATGTAGTTCTGAGCATGCGCACGACTGGTGAGAAAAGGACCGGCATGTCTGCTGCCACCAGCGTCTCAAAAGTCTCCCATTAATTTCTTCTAAAACGAGTGAAGTAGTTTTTTTTCCCAAAAGTGTTTTTGTCAAGGGTACAATTTGTTTTGCTTTATTTTAAACATACTACAGATGTCTATGTTGGTCATTGTGTGTTTTGTCATGTTTTCTATCATACATGTAAATGTTTTGTTAAATTCATCAACAATGTGTGTGCAGTGCATCTTCAAAATGTTTCTTCACTGTCAGTTTGTCTTTTTGATGCCTCAGATCTACATGTACATGTACATGTACATTGTATAATGTAGAGTTCTCATTTTTGAAAAAAACGTAACAGGCTGAATTTTTCTTCTGCTGTTTTAGCACCAATTGCAAGGTGGGTATAGAGCTATGAAGCTTCATGCACGTACGGTTATGTTGGATACCCCTCTATATTTAGCTGAAAATGGCATGAATGATTTACGGCTGGTTTAAAAATACACATTACTACACAACGGATCTCGGTTCCAGACAGCAGCGTGGGACTGTCTGCTGAAGAGTTTCCCAAAGTGAGGTGCTAACTCATCGCAAATGTCAACAAGACTAGCACAAACAGCCCACAATCTGAACATTTGTAGCTGTGGGGGAGAGGGCCAGGGGGGAGGCAATATTTAAAGCAAGTAAAATGGCCTGCTAGTCATAACAGCTTGGAAAAAATTATTCCCAGGGGGGACTTCTTCCCCAAATTATTCTGATTTGTCAGTCTGGTTCGAACAGTCAGTATTCTGTCTGGAGGCAGGTTGTACATTGTGCTTTGGAAACTTGGGTCGGTGCCAAGACCTTTCTGAGAATCCTGGTGTGGGGTCGGCAGTTGTTTTTGTCTGGAAAGAGACTATTGTTATTAAGAAGTGGAGGTGGTAGAATTTGTGACATGGACCTGTTTTATATTATGCAGTTTCCCAAACTAGAACGCAGTGGCGTTCTTCTAGAACTAACTTCTGGCCTACTCATACTTGTATGAGGGGTTACAAAGTACAGTAGACTTGCGTACATGTCCGTCAACCATGCATCACGGAAACACCAAACCGGGTTTTCTTGTTTTGGAAGGAGGGTCAAAGTCCCAAGCGTGCGCAAATATTAATGTGTGCTTACGCGTCTGGATGATTGTTGGACCTCTGCCAATTAAAGTGCAGATCTGGTTCCGCACGTTGCACATGTACAAAATTCAGGATACGCAATAACAAGCCGACTTCTGCAGCCAAGCGCAGGTGTCGCAAAGGGACTTGTTTATGTATGTGTAAGTCTGTCTTGTAAAACTTTAGTGATAGGATGGTTGTTGGCTTTCCACTGGTTTTAATTTTTATTATTTTTACCCACTATTTCTGGATAGAGATTTTGTGTGTGGTTCGTCTCATAACACTTCATTGACAGGGATGTCATATTTGTTCTCACTTCTCCAGTTTAAATTTTGCTTATTTGCCTGAATCAATTCAGCTGGCTTTCTTGGAAAACTTGTTCCCATTGTGCACGATTCAGGTAATTTTTTAAAAAATCCATTGCCTGTACTGCTATGCACACTGAACAATGCCCTGGCACATCGGGGTTTGAATTTCATACAAATATCCACTAAGACCGTCCATCTAGGGCATTGTGTAGGCTTGCTGTTAAAAATATTCATTGAGTGATCCCCACAATGTCATTTCCCAGGTTGTATTGTAAAATTGGGCATGATCCTACAGCATTATGGGTTTATGACTTCTGACTTGCGCCCACCGAACAAAGATACTGACAAGTTGGGAGACTGCCAACATATGGCAAGATACATGTAGCTCAGTTGGTAGAGCGCCGGTACGGTATTCCGGAGGTCGCAGGTTTGAATCGCAGTTTTCTTTGTTCACTTTGAAAAAATATTTTAGAATTAAAGTCCCAACTTATTGAAAATTAGTCAAGCAAATGAAAATAAACAAGACAGACTTAATTTAGACAAAATGGGAAATTGGAGATTCACTGAAAAAAATACATTACGGTCTAGTGGGTTCCATGATGACCAACAAAGAAAGGTGAAAGGAAAATCATATTAAAATTGGAAAATTTGGGACTGCTATGGTTTTAAAAAATCACCAGCCTGCTGGTCTTACAATATAGTTGGTCCGGGAACCCACTAAACTGTATAATTACTGGACTTGGCCACCAGCAGTCTAGTGAAGTTTTTGAGCCCATACATGTACAATGTACATATGTACATGTATACATTGAGTGTATTGGTTTGTATTGATTGGTTTGTCAAGTCTTGGTACATGTACATGTGTACATGTATTTGTGTTTTTGTGATTGGTAAGTACATACATTTGTACAGGATTCATTGTTCATAGCCACAGATGGAGACAGTAAAGATTAAGTTCGCTTAACAACCATTGCTTAACCTGGGATTGGTACACTAAGGCCCATTAGTTTCACAGAGATCCGGATCTCGATCCTTGATCCAATCATTGGTTCACACATATCCAACGTACAGTACAGTACATGTACATTGCAATTGAAAGGTAACCTGGGAAAGGGAATTTCTTTTCACACTTTTTCTCTTCCCAGGGAATTCATTGTCATTTCGCAAAGTGGGGAAAACATTTTCACACCATTTCACAACTTTGGGAACACTTTTTCATGCCTTTTCACAAATTTGGAAAACATTTTTACAGAATTCTTTTTAGAAAATTTCCCATTCCGATTCGCAATGTTAACTTTCAATTGCAATGTACTGTACATGTAATGGATGCAGCGAACCAGTGGTTGGATCAGTAATCAAGATCCGAATGTGTGTGGAAAAAAATCAGGCCCAAAGTGTACATAACCAGTGAAACAACGATAACCCCTCCCCCCCCCCCCCACCCCCCCCCCCCCCTTCCCCAGCTGGTTCCTAATCGAAAAATGTTTTCTGACCCCAAACCATGATTTTCCTACATCTACATGTACGTAGATTGCAGGTAATTTGACAGAGTGCAAAACTAACATACATTGTACATCAGAAGCCCTTTGAAACCAATGACTTAAATTAATGCACTGAAGCATGACTGAGTTTGCGTTTCCGTGTTTATGAAACAGAAACTCCATAAATGAATAATGATTTATAAAAGAATAATGACCAAAGTTGTTTGTTCCCATGATTTAGGCCAAGGGCAGTGGTTAGAATAAAGATCAATACGTGCACTCATTTGTCTGTTCTAGATTCTGTGAGAGGTGAGTTGGTCTCGCCAATGGTGGAAGTTACCCCGCCTGGGTCTATAGGTCTGAAAATTGGGATAATTTCTTTGGTATCTATTCAAGATTTATCTTCTATTTAGATCTGGACCCAGGAAAACTGTAAGGGTGATAGGGCTGGCAACCTAAAAATGTGGCCAACCGCACCACCCTTTACCTGGTGTGGCTTTTAGCCTTGTATTGGGTGACTTCCATAAAAACAAATTTAAAAAAACTAAAAACTAAATAGGAAACACAAAGCATTGTCCTATCACCAGTATAGGAAAGTACGACTGTGTGTATTAATGTGTGTTTAGGATGTGATAACAGAAATTTCACAGCAGTCAGGAACATGTACATGTAATTTGTTTGACAAAAGAGGGCGCCATACATTTTGTCTCCATTCAGGAGGTGGCATTGATAGATTGTCAAAAGAGGGGGCTATACATGTATGGGCAGAGTGCATTGTTCACTGTAAACTTACTCGTGATGAGTGCTACAGTACTGGTGAATTCCTATGCAGTTCAACAGAAATGAAGGAGTGAGAAAAAATGCATTTGGTTCTTTGGCACTGGCCAGAGAAAACCTGGTAATGTTTTACATTTGTCTGAATTTGTTTCCCCCCCCCCCCTTCTTTTTTTCATTCATGTTTGTTCAAACTTTTATGAAAGGTTTTCACTTTTAAAAGTTAATTCATTCATCAGCCATCCCACGTTATTTGATTTGTTGTTAGTTAGTGTTTTTTTTTTAACTTGGAATTCCATAACAAAGAGGGTTTAGGTTATAATGATAAGATGTTCCCCAAGAAAATGGCTTACCACCATACATACACATGTACTACGTTTTTCCTGGGACTCCTTTAGTTCATTGACCATAACCAGACCATCACAATAAATGTTCCCAAATCACTCGTCCTTGCAAATCTGTAGGCTGTTAGTTATACAATGCAATCAACTTCCAATATCGGTCGACCTTGCTCAGGAATTAGTCAGATCTGTGGTAGAGCGGGCCCCATTGATTTTTTTTCCTCAAACCTGATGAGCTTGATTGGCCGTCATTGTTGGGACTTGGCCTTTTTTAATTACAATGCTTCCAGTGATGTACATTGTAGACGTGTACAGTCACGAGGTGAATGTAATAAAGCGTACACAAATGCACCTGCAGATACTCTATCATGGTGTTTTTCTGTATACTACTGATGACAATGCTTTGTGTTTCCTGTTGTTACTCTAATATTACACAAAGCCATAGACTGAGCACGTATTTTTACGTCCGAGGACCGACTCCCGAGGACGAGAAAGATTTATTTGTATTTTCTTTCTCCTCTTGTCCTCGAACGTACAGTACATGTACAATTTGAATTGGCTCCCTCCGTAATGTGAGTTTTACCAGTATTCGAAGTCACAAGTTGTTATACGGGAGTAATTAAGTAAGATTAAAAGTGTAATTTTTTTTTTTTTATTTAAAATTTGTATATTTTGCCTTGTGCTATAATTCAACAGTAAAATTATCAGACATCACAGAATTTTCCAAACTCCTTCAGATAAAATATCAAAAGCCACAAATAGAAAATTTGATCACTGTTTTCGGACCTGGCAATGCTTGTTTGTTCACTGAATGCCATTGGTTTAGGACAGATTTTCCCCAGACTTATTCAGCCATGGTTCGAATCCATGTTCAGGTTACATGCCTGTAATCATACGTATATGACCCGCTCTACAAAAATGAGTCGGATGTGTTTAAAATACATTTTGAAGCTTTACAGTTGAAGAGCACGAAATAAGCTTTCATTTTGATCTGGGGCACAACTCTGTAGTGTAATGTATTACAATTTTTGTCAGTGTGCGATTTCTTATAGTTATATTAAAGTTTGCGACATTAAACCACCCCATACGTGAAAGTGTAATGCGTGACATCCGACTGAATTTTGCAGAGTGGGTCACATAGGGACACTACATGCATTTACACCTTTTTTGAGGGATTACAAAATTTACAGTGTAATAATCCCACACAGTGTTGCAGGGCTCAGCTCTTGTACTTGTACAAATTCTTCCAGATCAGTAGATTGCCCGAAGATGTACATGTACATGTACATGTAGGGCATCCATAGAGCTTGCATAACTTGTCCTTGTCTCCGTCTTCCTAAAAAAAGTCCTAAAAATCCAACGCAGTATCGTGCGGCAATCTGTGCTCAGAATCCGAACCTTTTTACCTGTCCTCTGCAATATTGCTGGACCTGTTTCTTCTCCGCCTATTGCCTGGAGAATTTGGAGATCGTAGCCTGGTTTAGAGAAGAAGAAAAAAAAAATACATCTGCTCCTGACAAAACCGAGCTGGTCTGGCCCTCTCCGGTTCCGCAATCGTACTCGGCCCGTGTCCTCAAGGTGCAATCCTAACACAATTGTCGGCCGCCGTCATGATAGGATTTCAGATATCCATTTCGCTGGAGATTGTCTCTGATCCAGAATGAAAGATAGGACCTCATCCAGCGAGGCTGGCGGAAATATGTCACTGATGTACATACATGTACATTTGTATGTACATGTATGCATGTTTGTGGATGGGAAGCTACTTGTGTACGCAAACAAAGAGACAAAATACATGTAAATGAGTGTAATTGTGGAAAATCAGAGTGGTGTAGAAACATAGTTTTTTATATGATGACAACAAAGCCCAGGCTTGCATTTTTTATATTTTTTTTTTTATTTATTGTAATTATTTCTTGGAATGAAATCAAGGATTCCTCAATTAGCTTGCTTTCAAACCTGCATGTACAACATTGGTTATAACAGGAAATACCATGTGCCCCCCCCCCCCCCCCCCGAAAAAAAATATAATTAAAAATTAAGAAATCAACAAAAAACAAATGTCTTTAGTTCATTTTCAAGCAGTCATGTACTACATGTACCACACTATTAGGTGTTTTGTGTACATTGTATGTGTATACATGTACATGTCACTATTGACGTTTAGAGTGTTGCTTCAAGGTATTTTGTTAAGGAGATTATTTGGCTATTTCTCATGTACAGGGTATTATAAATGAGAGGGAACACTTTAGTGTAGGGTAATAAAGTCCTTATATCGTAGCCTAGGGCTGCATTGTAAGTCCATTTCCATTCCATGAAATCCTCTTAGTTAGGGAAAAAGAATTCAGTGGCAGAGAAAAAAAAAATTGTTTCAGTTTCATAAATTGATATGTACAGCATTATTTCGGGAGGACTTTTTATTTTATTAAAAAATAATAATAATCTGATTTTCCATAATGAGAAACAAATACGTGTAAGCTTTTTTGCAAGATTACATGAAGAGGCTAAATGTATGTATGTCAAAGGGGAATTGTTAAGGGTAGTTCAGAGGGGAATTCAAAAGAAGCTGGAATTTGCAAGACTCCTCCGGGGTAGATTTAATTCCTAATTGAAAAAAAAAATCACCAGAAGCATTATTCTACAATGTATTCCTCCAGTTACAAGGGTGTACACAATGTACATTGTAAGTCCTGCAGAATTGTATTTCTTTTTCTGTAGCATTTCCGGTAACTGCCCAAGACTATCCAGACTAAGTTACATGTCGTGTACAGGTTACAGTAATCTCTCCTTTTGTTGTTGTTGAATACCTGCATCTCTTTCAACAAATTTAAAAACTTTTCCTTCCTGCAAGTGCAAGTTTGGCGTAGCCCACTTGCAAGTGATTTCCCTGGATATTTGTTACCATCTCTGACTAATTGTGGGTACAGTCGATGGTATGGTGGGAGTCAGTCATGTGAACTTTAAGAAAGAAACCAAAACATTTGGAAATGACATTGTCCGGAAAAGGGACATGAAATCCACCAGTCTATCCCATTAACAAGATTGAATGCAAATCACGTCTTAGGGGCTGAGGGTACCGTCCCGGCTGACTCCTGGCCACAGTCGCCAGGTGACATCACCTGTGCATCCTGTTATCCCACGGCCAGTTATTCCCTGCACATCCCTCCTGAAATATTCATGAGAGTTGCAAGATCTCAAGATGTATTAGTACCCCCGTGATGGCATCATATATAGATGAGTTTTGCACACCCCGCATTATCCCGAGAGGATTTCTCACCAAATAAGATCGTTAGTTTCTGGCCACTTTTTCCTCAGGGATGGTCTGGTTCTCAAGCCTCTCATGCTGAAATATAACAGGGTTTTTCAATTTTGCATGAGCTCAAGAAAAATAAAATGCGAGTAATACATTTCAGAATTGAGGAATTACATGTACCAGTATACAAAAATATGCATGTGTGCATTGGAGATGCACTTACATGTAGTGTCATTAAAATTCTGAGCTACAGAGTATGGATATGGGACACATGTAGACTACTGTGACTCGGACTGCTATGCTCTGATCTGTGCCTAAATGGAGGGCACTTTTTTCCTGAAATCTTTCCAGTTACAAGTTGTCAGTTGAAGTTTTGTTGTTTTTGCAGCAGAAATGCTCTTGAATTTTTGTGTCACTCTTTCCAAACTTAGTGTACATGATTGGTCATTGTTGCAATTTTCAGAAATGGGCGGATTTGGGGGTTAGTTAGTATTTTATAAAAAATATCGTTCCACTGACAGTTTTGCGTTGTTGGATGGCGAAAAAATGAGAGAAAAACAGCGCTCGTTTTCAACCAACGGGTGGATGATAGCCTTCAGTCAAGGCGCGCGTGGCTACCTGGACGCGTGACGCGACCCGAATGCCAGCATGTCTGGGGCGCGCCACTCATCCGGGTAGCCAGACGCGCCTTGACTAAAGGCTACAGGGCAGTTTTCCAACAATTTCCAGCTGGAAATTGTTGGGAAAACGATATAAAACAACAGCACACCTGGTGCCATCATTTCACAGGATGATTGAGACTACTTTTAACTTACAGTCTAGTAAGGTATTTCGTAATAATTCAGTAGTCTAGTAAGGTATTTTGTAATTCAGTAAAAAAATTGGAGGATTACTAATCGTGTACATGTACACTACGTTAATAATCTTAATAACGGCCAATATCGAACACCAGTAAACCTCTGAGAGATTGGAACTTTGGAAGAAATGTTTGCCCTTCCCGGTGTTGTTTAAAACCCCTGCGCTTGTGATTATACATGTACATGTATTGTCACTTGACTCATTGGAAATTTTGGACAAAATAATACATTTTCTTCAAATGGTAACATGCCAGATGAAATAACTTCACAGAATGTTTGGTACAACATTTACCCTCACAATAGCTGGACTGAGTAAGGTTAAAGGTTGTATACAACATTTGCAAACATCAAAAAACAAAACTACTGAATTATTACGATACAAGACTGTAAGTAAATAGCAGTCTCAAGCATCCTGTGAAATCATGGCACATGGTGGGCTGTCGTTTTCAAAAACAGTGAAAATTTATATCGTTTTTCCAACGATTGTTGGCCAACAATCATTGGAAATAGTCTAGTTCCCCGACATGATAATTCTATGATGTCTATAAATTGCTCCGTTTTGTCTAAGGTATGGTCAGGGAACCAGACTACTAGAACAAAATGAAGCATGAAATAAATATGTAGCTGTAAATTATGTTGGCATCATGCGCTTACACCTCCATGTAATCGATTTTATTCAATTCTACGATGACTGTTTTGTATGTAAACACAATCCCCATTTATTATTCACGGAGCGGTGATATTTCATGTACACGCACCCCCAGTTTACCGTACGTTTTTCGTTGGGTTCGTCAACAGCGTTTAAGCCACGCATCATTTCTCCCGCCGTCTGGCCAGTTACATTGTACAGTGTATTTGGACGTTGGCAAAGCGGCCAAGCGTCAAATTACCTGGTACTTCACCAGTGCAAATTTCCTGCCTGTTGTCAAATGTTGAGTCTTCACACGTGATTAAAAAAAGGACGTTTGCACTGAGTTGCTTTGAGTTGTTTGAACAGGGGAGAGGGTACTTACCAGATATTTTCATCTGGGAGAAATAATGTTTATTCTAACAGAATTCTAACATACAATAAACCATTGTACATGTATTCATTTGTAATGATCTTTAATGTATTAATTCTTAATAAAGGTACTGCAAGAGCAGTACTGAAGTATTATACCCAAGCCTGATTTCTAACTTTTTCTGTGCTTTTCTTTTTTCCGATCGATTGCAGGTTTAAAGCAGATTTTTGTATTTTACAGCTTTTTATTCTATTCTTTAAAAATTGGTTTTGGTCATTCAAAAATTACATTTGCATACAGGTATCCTACATACATGTAGTCAAGAAAATACCAGACATGTACATGTAGTTCAAAATAAAAAAAAACTGCTTTTTTTTCCTCCCTTTTTTCCCCCTTCAGGGCAGAGTTTTATAATCACCTTAATTTAAACTGTGGCTGAAAATCGAGAAGGGTTAATTCAAAGTGCTATATTTGACTAAGCAGAGTGAAACTTGAGCTGAAAGTCGAAAATGAAATTGCAAGGGTATCCACTGTGCACGGTTACATGTACATCAAGACTTGGACAAGTTGGTTACCTCTCGCTTCATAAGAGCTTCTTCTGTTAAAATAAATCAGCCAACGCATGGTCAATTTAATTCGCTTCAAGTTATTTCATTTGTTCAATCAAATTTCACATGAAATTCACTTTCTCAGTCAGCGCTTTAGAATATACGTTACAAGTACGTGTGCGTGTAAATGGCAGACAAAAATGAGGGTGCTTGAAAACTGTTAAAGGATTTTGCTCTTTCCCGTTAATTTCGATTCAGTCTTCAATTTTTTGTGTGCTGGAATTATAAATTTGTACAATTTGCACGTTTTCTCGTGGCTCCAACAACTTCAAGCGGTTATAGTGTGGGCTAGGAATGAGTCACAGCAATACACAATACATGAAATTAAAACTTGTAATGTCAGGAAATAAACACAATCTCAATTTACAGCTTTTGTTACTTTCCATCCGTTTTGCGGTGCCAGGTCACTGTACAAAATTACTTGCACACAGGCATAATACGTTGCAAGAAATGGGACAATTACAATCTTAACTGATTAATCTCATCAAGACTTTGGATTTACCATTCAATCCATTCAAATTCCTCAAGTGCTTTGCCGGGTCTCTGTCTCCGGTCAGTGCTTATCGGAGCGTCAGGTGAGCTGTCTGCACCTGTTCAACCCACTCCATTGTAAGGGACAATATTTTTATGCAATTTTCGCGGCTGGTTGCACTGCAAGGGATGGATTAGCTTGAACAGCTTGCCTCAACAGACTCCAAGGGTAGCTTATATTTGCTAGAGCTTAGAACATTTCTTGTTAGACGTGCAGAATCAAGTTCATTGAAGTTTTTTCCGCATTGTGTAACTTACGTGCAGTTGAGCTTTGCAGTTACGCACGCATGTATATTTTGATTTCCGGGAACTTTCTCGTTATTATGAAATGATTTGAAGCCTTTTTTATTATTAAAACTGCATGTTCAGTTTGATAAAGATTCCCGAATAACCTAGGTCACAAGGGAATTGAAATCGGTCAAACCAAGGTTCAGTGGTGTTATACTGAGTTAAAGGACGTTTTTGGAACAGATTTGAGTTCCAAAAAACGTTTAGTTTTTTATGCTATTCTCAAAATAAAGGAATTTTGCCAGAATGTTGTATTCTGTCCACACAATTTACATGTACATGTAAATGGAGAATTGAGAAATCTGAACAAAACTCATTAAACATAAAAAGAATGAATGAATGAATGAATGAATGAATCTTGGTATTTACATGTACAATGTAAAGCAAATTCATAACTTGTGTGAGTTATTTCAAACGTTTCATAGCATTATAGTAATGCTCTGCAGTTGTTTCCGTCCAAGCTCAATAACCATGTGTGATGTTCCTGCACTTTTTTAATCGCAACAATCTTGCAGTTTTCATCGTTCCTTCAAAAAAGAAAAGAAAAAAGAGTAGCCCGATTTGCATTGTACAGTGCAGGTGACGGTGTTTGCCAAATTTACACACGTTCTTTTCATATAGACTTTCTCAGCTTCGCCGCGTACCTACTTTTCTCGGCAAACACCTTCCATTGTCCCGGGGACCCATGACAATCAGGCCAATCGTAATCCAACCCTCCTGACTTTTCCCATTGTCCGACTGCTGCCGCTCTGTCACTTGATCTGGTCGTTTCAGCTCGCGCTCGTGTCCAAGTGAGGGAAAAAAATGGATCAAGTCCTTGGGCCAAGTACTCCTCCAGGAATGCGATACATACATGTACCTGATGGACACGTATTAGAATCAAGGTGATCGCGGAAGATGAGTCACTCTGTGCGGCCCGGGCAATTTCGCACCTTTGTTATTTATTGACCGTGTCTTTTGTTTCATCGGGTGTTTCGTATCTCCAACTAGGTTTTCTCCTTATTGGGAGTATTATGTCCAGGTGAGGTGGGCCGGGGCCAATTAAGGGGGGCATTGATTTATATGGTGAAACGGCAGCATGCACTCGTCCTGGAGAGTTCACGATTGGCTCAAGTTGGTGTGAAAAAGTGCATCTTGGCTAAAGGAGGTTTTGCCACTCGGTGTGTCGGGTGCATGCTCGGACAGGAAAAACATCTTAATTGAGTACATGTATTTGGAAACTATGTACATATGTAAATGGCATTTATTCTTTAGCCCTAATGCCTACAATGTATGCATTCACTTGGGGTACAGTACACTGTACTACAAAATACTACTCAATTCTCATAGGCCAGTGTAGTAAAAGTACTGCATACATTGTACTACAGTTTACTCAAATAGTATTTTGTAGTATTCGGTGACGTTAGGGTTAACCTGATGTGTTACCAACTCTGTTCATCTTAATTTTTTGTTACGGGTTAACCCTAAATTGAGCTTTTGGCAAAATCCTAGTGGCTGGCAGGTACAAAAACGTAGATTCCTAGAACTTCACTTTCAAATCCAAGGTTCTTTTTTTTTTCTTTTTTTTTTCACAGAAGCATTACATGTAGGGTTAATTTTTACAAAATGTGTTTTACAGCTAGCATCTATTTTGCTTATTCATTAATTTGTCATTTAAAACGAATTACACGCTGAGGTAATTTCTTAATTAATGAAGCGAAAATTGAAGATAGTATGGTGCAATTAAATGCATAGCTAGTGCATTAAATGTACTCTGGGTAGCACATTAATTAACTCAAGAATGGAACAACCCATTAAAACCCTCCTATGCAAACATACATTCTGAGCCATGTTGTTGTATGGGTCAAAATCAGTCAAGGTGATTGTTTTTGACCCTCCTGCCATAGTACAAAACCACATGTAATCTGATCATGTCTGTGTAAAAGTATAGCAGGGGAGGTGGAAGAAAATTTTGACTGATTTTGACCTTTTAAATAATAGGAGGGTTTTAATAATTATGGAACTGTCCCTTTTATTTCTATATTTTCAGCTTAATGAATAACAAAATCCTTAATAATCTAAGCCATTTTAACATATAAACATGAATGCATTTGTCACCTCCACTCGCTGCGGATTGCACCTCCATGAATAAACAGTTTTGTAATGGCTTATGGGTTTGGTGCATGGTCCGTAATGGTCCAATCCATCTTGAACTGGAACCCGATTCCACCGGTGCGTCATAATGATAATCAATGACCCTCATGGGAAGGGGAGGAGAGTCCGAGACCATACCATGCACTTCTCTACAGCCCAGTGATTACCGTGGTTGTACTGTAGGCCAGCACCTGGGCCCTCAGAGTCTGCAGGGTAAAAAAGAGAGCTTGGTAGTCTCTGCTCAAGCTTCCTCATCAGTGTGCGAGTGCAGCGCTAGGCAACCGCTCAATGATGTGGTGGGAATGCTGGTGATGATGCTCGGCCGACGAAGGATGCTGCTCATCAGACACGAGGAGGCAAGCCTGAGGATGCGGGCGGCCTAGTTGATGCTGCCGTTTCTCTCTCTCTCTCTCTCTGGTCGATGCATCTCCAGAGAGACCTCTCAGTGTGCCGCACGGGAGCTCCTGCAGTTTTGGGAGGATTTCTTGTTTGTGCGGGGGAATTCGACGGTTGGTGTGCTGGAATTGCAGTACAGCTGAGTTTCTCTGGTCATCTGATATTTTCTTTTTTTGTTGGCTGCCTTTACTTTGGACAGCATCTTCAAGAGGACATCTGCTTAAATGCCGATGGGTTTGTACATGGAAGTTGTTATCGTTGGTTCATTTGTACATTGTAGATGAGGCTGGTATGTGTACATGTAGCTTTTGAGAGACTTCTTGGAATGGAGTTGTGCTTCTCCTTTGTACAGCCTACTGTAGTTATTAGGGTTTCTTGTTGATTTCCATCTTAGGTTTGACTTAAGATATGTTCCAGCAACATGGTGTTTAAATTTTATCTTAATAAAAGTTAGGAAGGCCAGACATTTCAATCTAAGCAGAATCTTTCTCAAAAGCTAACAAAAAAAAGAAGGTTTTTAGCCTTTGAGAAGATTAAGCTACATGTCGGATTGGAAGATCTTACATTTGTTGATCATTTCAGGTCAATTTAGGCAGTTTATAGCAATATATTTCATTAGATTTACACATAGATGTACATTTGTAATCATGACAGTACATGTACATACACAGTGAACGATATGTACATGTAGTGTACCAGTACTGCATATTCATTGTTAGTGTTATGGTACATTGTACCAATTAGACATTTATAGTGATGGTTAATACATGTAGGTTTTAATGGGTTTCCCTTTAAAATTGTGCATATATGTACATTGTGTACATGTTGCTGCAATGCATCCTTATTACATTTACTGCGAACAGCGTGCCACTCTGCTATTTACATATTCAATTTTGTATTAATTGGATCAGGAATTAACACCAAGGAACGTTTGCAAGAATGGCCTTGCATTTCCAATTAGTCTTTCATAAAAGTTTGATGAAACTGTGCATTATGTAAATGGTCATGACTACTGCAGATGTTAGATCTTATTAGCGCAACTGTGAAGTGATCAAAATCCTTGTTGATTTATTCACAGACAGTATAATTGGATTGTTGCACCGTTGGTGTTGTTTCTGAATTTTGTAGCAATCCTTTTTTTAAATACTGTAGCCGCAGCGGGAATTCCGCACAATGAAAAAGGATGCTGTTGACACCAATAATTAGTAGAACTATGCAACTTAGGATATGTATGACTATCTTTAATTCACGAACAACAAGTAGCAAAAAACTTTCGATGAAATCGTTTGAAACAGAATTTAGAAACAACCAGCTTTGAATATGCATGCAAGTCTCAGCATCAGTTGATTCCAGAATTTCATAAATTCAGATATTTGTTCTCCCGCGTCATTGTGAACAACGAGTACATGTACATGTATCTTTTCTCAATTTCAGTCATTCCTAGCAATTCAGCAACTTTGCACATTCAATGAAACATGACCTGGTTAGTTTGATGAAATCACATACACTGTACACGAAGGAGGTGATATGTGAAGAATAAACAAGAGCCCCTCAGCCCAGGTAACCAGGGGCCATACCAGGGTCTGCCGTGTAATCTCAATTGTTTCAAACCTGCATTGTTTGACACTCGTTTTGAGTTCAACCCATGGCAAACTCACTCCTACTCATTTCACTCAACTGTTCTCCACCTGGGAGAGACATTCAACTCAAATCTCAACTCTGGTCTGGAGCAGGTTTGAGTTCAACCCGGGGCAAAACAATCTCGGGGTTGAGGCAAGGTTGGCGCGGGGTTGAAAAAGTCGCATGTTTTCAAACCCTGTTTCAACCCATGTTTAAACCCCGCGTCAACCCCGAGATGTGTCTGGTGTGAGAAGGCCTATACGGCCGGGCACATGTACATACTAGAGCACTGCAGTTTTTCTTCATTACACGTACATTGTCAAGCGCTACACCGGTTTCATGTTAATGTACACAAAACATGCACTCCAAAGTCATAGGGAAAGTAATTCAAATACAGCTGTTTCATGGCAATGGTGATATTTTTTAATTTGCACTATGATTAATTGCCTTGTTTGTTGAAATACGTTGTTTTTTTATCATGAATGATGTGTACATTTATGTGGCATTTGTAAGGGTTTTAGGAAGTGCTCCATTTTAATTTGTTCATTTCTTTTTCTTTTACTGCTGCACAACATGAATTCAGTTTAATTTTTTTGGGACTTGAATACTCGGCAATACTTTGGAGGACCCAGGCAGGTTAGGGTTAACGTAGCTGGTCAAAGACTTACATGTACCTCTTGTAATACTTGGAGCAAATTGTAAGCGACCTGCTACATTTGTACGTATCAGGGTTTCATGTATAGCATGGGTTCCTTGGGGAAGCATGGATCACAATAGATTTATAGGAGCCCTAACCTAACTACATTCAGTCTAGTGGCACATTCTTAATGAATGTTTACACAGCGGCAGTTGATAGGGTTGTCATAAAAGGAGTGTTGAAGGAGCCGATTTTCTCAACAGTCCTCCCCTCGAGTCACAAATTTCATTGGCAGTACAGAATTCTAGGGTTTCATAAAAAAAATGGCAACTACATGTAGATGGCTGTGTTTTGTTCAATTTTTCAGTTGGTTTTCACTCTAGCGGATGAGTACGTTCCCCTTGTGAACCCCTCCCCCCCCCCCCCACAAAAAAAAGAAAAATCCACTGTAACAAGTCATGGGATGTATTATTTTATAAAAATGTTTGGTACATTATATAGTAGGGATTTAACAATGAAATGTCAGGTTTTCAGGCACCTTGCTGAATCAAACAGAATCCAGCAACAGAAATGTCTGAAGCCTACAAAATCCAACAGCAAGAACAACAGATCTTTTGTTCACTGCACTGCCAAAAATGATTTTCTTAATTTCTTAATCTAAGAAAATATTTCTTATTTCAAGAAAAATGTTCTTGTCTCACTCCCTAGAAAACTTTTCTAGGGAGTGAGACAAGAAAAGTTGTCTTGAAATAAGATCATTTTCTCATTTTAAGAAAACCATTTTTGGCAGTGTGCCAGTGCCCACATCAACAAAATCCAACAGAACATACATTTTGTACCCGCTGTTGGATATTGTTGGATTTAGCACGGTTGGGGTTAAGAACAGCAATTTTGGGAAACAAAGTTTAATACACATGTAAAAAAAAAATGTAGTTGTCATTTTAGCCAGATGTTTAGTGCAGCAGTGCTTTGTGTAGTCAAGTTCCACTGGCCTACATGTACCTTAACCCTAACAGCCCAAGGCTTTTTACTAGAATCCTTCCCTAACCACACAAACTCCAACACTGTGTAGTAAACCAATGGCACATTCTTTGTACTTAGACAAAATCAGGGCATCAAGTCCCATGCAAAGTGATGGTGCCAAGGCTCTACAGTACCCAATCACACAAAATTCAACACAAATGGGGTGTTTGATTTTGGCAGGTTAGGGAAGGTTAGGGTTAATACTTCATCCTAACTTTCAGCCACTGCCAACTCAACTTGTATGCTCTTAAATGCTTTACTGGTAAAAACAACATTGCCCTACCTAGTGTGTTTATGGTAAATGGTTACTACATGTAGAACTCGGTTGGGTTTTTGTTATTGCGTTAAGTTTATGTGCTGATGGAGAGAAGCATTTATAGCTGATGGTCTGGGACGGTGCTGTGGTTTAATGCTGATTCTGTCACCTCGTAATGAGTGTTGTTCCTGCTCCGAATAGCCCAAAGAAAAACTGGCTGGTTCTGAGTGATTCGTGCATGACTTGATAGCTGTCAATTACCCTACAAATGTAGTCTCATTTCTGAAAGATCCACATACAATGTACGTCTGCTTCCAAGGAAAAGACCAGGGGCCAATTTCATAGAGCTGCTTAAGCGCGAAAACCTGCTTAAGCACACAAATCTTGCTTAGGAAAATCAGGTTACCGGCCAAAAACTCCATGTGATGTATATTGCTTGTGACTGGTATTTAGCTGTTGTTTTGATTGGTATAACAATCACATGGAGTTTTAGTTGGTAACCCGATTTTACTATAAAAGCAAATTGTTTTTGCTTAAGCAGGTTTTTGTGCTTAAGCAGCTCTATGAAATTGGCCCCAGAACATTAAGCCCCCCCCCCCCCTTGACATACATTGTATTGAGCAATCCCAGTCAAGACAATTGTCCACCAAAAGTACTACAAACATGATGGAGAGCTGTGATTGGACAATGTCAGGGGCGGGGCTTAATGGATCGGTCTACAGTTCCACACCAAAAAAAAGAGTAGTACAAAATTTCTCTAGATATAAAATGGTATCCAAGTGTATGGTTTGTTTTGGTATTCAGCATTTGTTTCAAGTCTAATTTGTTTGGTTTTAAAGATGTCACTTTTTTTCTTACTTTTGCATACATTGTACATGTATTGTATGTATGTAGGTCATTTCTAAAATCCTGTGAGCAATAGATAATCTGCTTTCATTTCCCGGACACTGCCTGGCCTCATTATAATTGGGACCAAATAATTGCAACTTTCATCCGTAATTCATCCTGATACAATTTCAAACTTAACCGGGGACGGTGAGAAAAAAAATTAGGATCGAGGGCCAGTATGGATTGATGCACAGGCTGGGCAGGTGACAGCCATTGTGCTGGAAGGGAGAGTGGCTTGAAGGGGTGATTATTGGGTTAGATGCAGCGATAATGGCAGGCTGAGAAAACTGGGTCTAAATGATGGACAGTCTTGGGGAATGACACACTAAACAGTCAGCAGGGGGTTTGGGGAGGGGGGCTTGATGATGATGGGGGGGGGGGGTAGATTGTAGATTAGAAGAGAGGGGATTCATCGAGGTGGAATTTCGAAATGAGACTGGGGGATGTTTTTTTGTTTGTTTTGTTTTTTTGTTTTTTTAAAGGAAAGCGGTTGTATTTGAGAATGGGGACTTGTGATGCTGGAGGTTCCAGCCTTTGTTCTGCAGCGATGATGAGAATGGCTGTTGGATAAGGGAGATAAAAGGCCTCCTCTCTGAAAGAGGACAGGCCTCGGAGATGTTTTTGAGTTGTTAGAAAGGAAAGTGGTGAGAAAAAAAATATATAAGAATGGAGATGTGGGTGGCAGAAGGTTTTAGGTTTGCAGCATTTTAGAATCACAGAGGTAGATTCCGAAAGAGACTTTGACTTGAGGATGAACGTTGTCTGAAAGGAAAGAGATGATCGTGGAAGCGACATGGGATACATTAGTGGCTACTGCCAGCAGGCAAAAGATTCATCGGAATGATGGAGGAAGGAAGCTGTTTGGCTGGAAATTGAGTTTGAGAATTATCACGCTGGTTTCGGAAAGAAATCGCCTCGGGATATTTCTGTTCTGAAGTTGCCAAAGAGAGAGACGGTGATGTACTGTATTCAGGTCTGCAGTCAATAGGAATGGCCGGGAAAAGAAAGTTGGGAAAAGTTGGGCAACTTACAAAGTACGTAGAAGTTGTTGATGGTATTTGTCTCTCCAGAAGGATGATAAAAACTGAGGCTGGAATTTAGTTTGGGATTCATTGAGTTAGTTTCAGAAACGGGGCTTGAGGATGTTGTTTAGTTTGAGAGGAGACTGATGAAAGTATACATGTACTGATTAAAGTATACGCTTGTAGGAATACATTACTCTACAAGTGTAACATACACAACATTTTAAGGGTTGTGCATTAAATTGCTTGTCCGATTTTGATTAATTTAACCCCTGTCCTATAAAAACTGCAAAAAGACTTGTACACAATCCGATCCATGATTTTATGCACGTACGCCACCCCCAGTCTTTTTGAGGAAACAGTGTTGCAGCAGATGGTTCACATTAAAAAAAAAAGAATCCCATTTAACCTTGTACACACCGAATTTGTCCAAGTTCAAATTTCGCATGCTCATATCCCAAGTTCAGCCAGTTCAACGACTCGGGGATTTGTTTTATGGTTGTCTTGTGCTTGGCATCCAATGGTTAATATGAAGGTTAATTAGTGGCATTCTCCTCCTCTCTGTTTGTACAGGGACTAATGGGCATAGGCAGTCCATCCCCCATCCATATTTTTTCAAGGTCTAGCGAGATGATCTCCAAGGTTCCACCCCCCCCCCCCCCCCCCCCCCCCACTGTTATTTTTCCATTATGACTCAAGTCTATTCATGTTTTGGAATTGGGCCGTGGGAATGACAATGTGTATCATCAAGTTCATCAAGATTTTGCCCTGGATGTACATGTACTTATATACAAACTGTGTGCAGGGCTGTGGGCAGGGCCATTGCAATCAATGTTTTTACTTTTTACTACCAATGTCACAGTCAGAAAGTAGAATTTGTTTGTGGGCGGGGGCACACCCCATTTTTTTGATAAAAAAATAAATCTAAATCTTTATATGTGATGTGTTCATAGCATTTCAGGTCCATTTGTACGTTTTTCCTCTTTTGAATTCTCGACATTAATAACCCTATAACTTCCCCAAGCCTTACAGACTCCAGCAGCATGTTGTGTTGAATTTTGCTGGGTTCAGGACTGCAGCGTCTTGGCACCGTTACATATACTTTACATGGAGCTATGATTCCCCAATTTGTCTAAGTCTAAAGAATGTGCCATATATGTAGGTATACTGCACAGTGTTGGATTTTGGCAGGTTGAGGACACTTCCTAGAATTTTTTTTAGGGGGTTAGGGTCAACCTTTAATTAATGGGTTTTTAGGGCTCTTTTGAGTACCGAAGTCTGACGTCAGTTGGCATGACAACTGGCTCCAAAGAAATGGAGATTTTGACTGTTCCTTTGTTAACAGCCAGTCATGCAAACACATTGACACAAAATAACAAAAGTATTCTGGTTCCAAACATTGCATTGACGTCATCACTTTGGTACTCTATTCCATGTCTGAATATGGCATACATTATAGCAAGTTAAAGCATTGCAAGTAAATTAGTTGTCATCCTCCCATCCCTCCCCCATCCCTTTCTCCCCACCCCTTCCTCCCCATCCCTTCCTCCCCATCCCTTCCTCCCCACCCCTTCCTCCCCACCCCTTCCTCCCCATCCCTTCCTCCTCATCCATTCCTCCTCATCCCTTCCTCCTCTTCCCTTCCTCCTCTTATTCCTTCTCCCCACCCCTCCTCTCCCACCCCTCCTCACCACCCCTCAATCTTACTCGTACATGTCAGGACCTGCATGCCCTCAGTAATCACCTGGATTTGTTTTCAATTCATGTTCCTGGCGCAGCCAAAATATTTGGATTGTGTTTCCCTTAATCTGGAAGAAAACATGGTCCGATTGACAGCATTAAGACTCCACCTGCCCAGGGATTTGAATGTACCTCAAGCTGAACTACCTCACATAGGGAAGATGTCGTGCAATTGCTCGTTAAGTGTCGTACCGAACAAAGGATTTTTTTTCATACTTTCAACCAAACTACCTTGCAGTGGAAAATTAGAGTAGATGGAATTTAGGAGCATACATGTATTTGTGTCAAAAATTCAAAATTGGCCAAGTTTGAAAAAAAATCAGATTTTTTTTGGTTTCATTTTTATGATTTAAATTTTGATAAATTTGTTTAATGCCGTAATTGAGGAATGTTTAAGATTTAATAAATGATTACTGCAAAATATGAAATGTGAAATTGCATTTAAAGGTGAACCTCCTGTTATACACAGGAGTTCTTTTATAAACAACAGTTTGAAGGGTTTGTACTTTTTGCTGCACGGAAGCTACACTTTGATGAATATAGCAACGCCAGAATCTCAGCTAACCCCTTAGCCTCAATATCCCTTACTCTAAGTTGAAAACAAAATCATCTTCCTCGGACATCAATAAATATGGATTTCAAAGAAATCCATCACTGGCAGTAAAGCGGGGTGCAAGAGTTTGGTAACCCACCAAGGATCCAAGTGGTCACGGATCACGGTCTCGTGAAGACAGTGACTCATCCTAACGTTTGACAGCAAGTGTCGTGCCACCGGTCGGCAGAGTGGGGAAATATCAGCGGGGTAAGGAGAGAAAAAAATTAAGGGATGAAAAATGTGATGAGAAATGACTACCAGGTTCGCGCGCAACGGGAGAAGGAATGAAATTCAATACGGGGGGCCTGGGCATTAGTAATCAAAGCATGCCTTGCTGTAGTTTCTGAAACTTCAAGTCGGAGAGCTAAATTTGCTGGCTGAAAACACAATGATTCTTGCCCATAGGGTTCGGCCAGGGCTCTGTCAGAACCGCTGTTTGGTGTGCAGTGAGCGGCGAGTTCTCCCTCAGTTGTATTGATTATAATCCCTGCAGTTACAAAGGAAAATGGTTGGAGGGATGTGGGCGTGTTTGTGTGGGGCTGGCCGGGGCGGTGAACAAGTCTTTAAAGTTCTAGCCTGAGGATGAAGTGGTTTAACGGCTGAATTTAGGGCAAAATTTAAATAGATATAATGAAATATCGCTCTGTGTATTGTGCAATTTTTTTCAAGGAAAATATGTTGGGAAATTGGTAATAAATGGCACATGGTCCATGACATGCACTTCTTGTGGGGAAATGTTAAGATGGCTCCGGGCAATTTACTCTCAGTGTACTCGTATGCGTGTACATCATATTATTTTGGGACATGATATGAGCATGGTAAATGTGGTAAATTGTAAGCATTTGAAAATCCATTACCAATCTCTACACTAGTACCTTGTATTTGTGAGTGTTGTCATGGCATAGAATTGTTTGGGCTCCGGTTTTTCCATCGAAGGAAGGTGAAATCACCCATTGCATGAGTAACTCACCATTGATTACCAACATGGGTGTATTATCCTTTGACATTGTGTACAGGAACGAAACTTGATCACCTGCTGAAAACTAATTGATTAACTTCTGGAGTATTATCAAGTAGTGGTGTTCTATGCTTTCGTCATAATCTACACTCTTGCAGCATTTGGAATAATGGCAGTGGATTTGATGCAATGGATATACATGTACAATGCAGGCTGAAAATAACTTGTACACGTAGCACTAACTTTCCACCAAGATTGAGCCTGTGCATATTCGCATTATAAACAAAATTGAAAGGAGGGCGGTTTTTAAATTGTGTTTCATACACATGTATATAAGCAAACACATGTAAGAAGTATGTATACATTGTATTTATGTAGGCTGCCTTGAGGCTTTGTTTGGGCTGTGTTCTGGATAGCGTAATGGCAACAACCCAAACCCTCTCTGACCCCAGTTACCCTCAATTGGAGCTTATTGGCTGTTTGATAGCCAATCATGTTTACATTCACTTCGCATTCTCAAAGTTGTGTGTCCTTAGAAATAGTGGACTTTTTTTCTGTTGTTACATGTACATGTACCCATGCAGACTGTAGAAAAATTGAACGCACATCCTAATAGCGTCTGCCCCCCCCTAAAAAAAAAATTTAATAAAAAAAAGAATATACATGTACATGTACCTTAATTAAATACTACATTGTATCAGAAACAAATAAAAGTACACTATAAATATGTATTTCCTTGTGCCAAAATCAAGGACCGGTAGAATGAACTGGAGGAATGAATCATTCATAGATGCGCGTACATGTACATACATGTACATACATGTACATACATGTACATACATGTACATACATGTACATACATGTACATACATGTATGTTGTAGAGTTTGTTGTTCAAACTTCAAGGCAGACTGGTAGATGCAGGTACAATATACATGAACACATGATCGCACGATTGCACCCGTGGCTAATGGTAACTCGTAAAGATTCACAGTGTTTAGTGGACTGGAAAGTCCCCACAGGTACATGTATCTTGTGCAAATGCAATGCAGGCTGCACACGTACAAGAATGGTGTTGTCCCTTTGTACATAGGTAATCAGCTGTGTAGCATGTACGTGATCAACATACATGTACAGGTCTGTCATAAACATTTACAGAATCTTACATACTTGAATGTGTACATACATTTTTTGTCATTTTACAAAAAATTGTGAAGAGCACATTGAAGGTTCTATACCATCATGTTTGTACATGTACATGGAACTGGAACTGGAGCTTCCTTTGAAAATTGTTGAAGCTCTACATCTTGTTGGGAAAGCGTCTTCATTGGGACAGTTCACTGGCACCGTCTGCTGTGGGACTGTTCATATCAGTCATCGTTAGCCCACAGGTATCGTATTTCCTCCCCTCATTTGTTGGTATCGTTGTTCGGCTACATGTACAGTGTTATAAGGCTCCGACTCCGCTGCTGTAGGGCAACGTGTCACAGACTGACATTTAAGAGTTGAGCTCCGAGTTGAGAATCAAATCTGGACTATAGATTAAGAGTTCACAGGTTTGTTACATTTAGCTTCCTGTGTGCTGGGACGAGACCCAGTTCTCACGGATTTTTCAGAATTGCCGGGATGTTTAAGTCCCACATGTATATAATGTAGTACTGGCACCTTTTTGCACAATTGCGAAAGTTTCTGCCGTATGGGTAGTCTGATAAATGTATCCGAGTTGATAAAATTTGCCAGTTTACAAGTGTAGTGATACGAGTGATTACTCTGTAACATTGCCTTTTGGGCAGGTAATTATTAGTGAGGATGTTCCCTAAAGTCTCACTGATCCCAGAATTTCTACAGTCTCGCATGCAATTTGCCTTCTTCCGGATGAACTTGTAAAGTTAGTTCTCACGATTTTTCAAAGCTCGCCACAGTGTTCAAGCATCAAAGGAGGCATTGTAAGACCAGTGTAAACCAGTGTGTCAGGCGCAGTGCGGATGAAAGATGGACCACCATTTGGTGATGTCATTTTCACATGTAGACATACAATGTATTGTAGTTGATAGTTCACACATGTACATGTGTATACGCAGTCTCTTTGTGCCAGTCTGGTCTGGCACTCCTATGATTTTGTGTCACCTGACTTGACTTTTCAACAATTGCCGGTAATCCTCAGTCATCGTGGACTCAGAGGAGGAGGGAAGTAGGTTAGTTACTGTATTATTGCTCTTCAATATCCACTGGTAGTAGGAGTAAAGTATTGTGGTATTACATTATAACGCCAATTTGATCAATTATAGGCCGGACTATTTCTGAGTTTGTGATTGACAAGCTTGCAGTATGGTACATACATGTACTACATGCCTCATCTCAGAGTTTTGTATTTAAAACAATGGCACCATGTTTGGTAATTTGGGGGTAAACTGTCAGTGTGCTCTGTTTGCCAATTAATAGACCAATCTGTTAAGCTCCGCCCCTTAATGTATTGGCCAAACCACGACTACGGTCCAATAAATGTGTTGCTGTGATTGCTCAGTATGTCGAAGGACGGTGCTTAATAGATCAGTCTATCGGTGGAGGCTGTCCCCAGCCAATTGTTCATCTTCATTTTACAGTGACAGCTCAGTCTCTTATTGCCCATTCCTGTTCCCACAGTTGTCAACATTCAACTTGTACATGGTGTGGGACAGACAGCAGGTCACAGAGGGTGGGGGATAATGTGGCAGGATTATTGTCAAAACATGGGAGATCACTTTACAAGTGAAGCAGTTGTCCAATTTCTTATGACAGCTCTACAATTGTACACAAGTTCATGTCTGGGTTTCTCATATTAGGTTCAGGTCTCGGCGCTCATGTGTTTTTATGATGGTGTTGGAGGGCCTGGCAGTGCTAGAAATCCCTCATTTGTTGCTCCTGACTCCTAGCATATGGATTCTAACTTCAGAGGAAATGCTGAGAGTGTCAGTAGGCTATTGATTCCTGGAATGGTTTCATCACCTAGTCTTACTTATTTAGAAAGCATCTTGTCTTGAGGGTCGCCATGGCAAGTCAGGCTACGCCCAAGAAGTCCAAGGACAAGCCCTCGCAGGCTCTAACCCTGGCCAACCCATGGGCCATCCGCCTCGCTAGCACTAAGAGTACATCAAAAGATGGCGAGTCGTCCACCAAAGACGATGACAAGGCACTGAACGTGCAGAACAGTTCGCCACTGAAAACATGGTGCGGTAAAATGGGCCTCGTCAAATTGTTCCTACGCAAGGCTCAGCCGTTTTACTATCTTGAACTTGCCGGGGACTTTGTGAGCCTGACTGGTGAGTTTTGATGTGCAGCAGAGAAAGAATTTAATGTACATAGAGTCTGTTACTCAGTTACCATGTCTTTATATTAGTCAAGTTGCATGTGACTTTGTTTTGTCTCGTCTCCATGTTAATCTTAAGGTCCTAATATTAAGTCTTACAGTCTTTGTACGTGTATACATGTACGTGTTTTTTTCTGTTTATCTGTTTGTTTGCCCGTTCCAGACTTACTGTCTTTCTCTCTGTAGTGATGTTGCTATTTGCCTAATTTTTTGCAACATTTCGGTGTTACATGTACATTGTACTTCGTCTTTCTCTATCGAGCCACATTTGTCTGTTTTGTAAGAATGTCATTTCTAATACTTGGGTAAGAGTAATTATGACAACAAGCGACGGGTAGAATACAGTCATGAAAGTTTGATAATAATCAGGATTTTGTTCTTTTCAGGTCCAAGGTTACTACTTCCATCAGGCCAACAAAATGGCCACAGCGCTGGAAACCGGAGCCTGGAATTTTTCAAACAGGAACTCGGCATGAAGCAATCTGGGGAAAGTGTGGAACGAACCTCCCCCTCGCCCCATTCCATCAGGACAGATAACGGTGTGGGTGTGGTCATGAGGACAAACGAGAATGGGCCAGGAATGGAAGACCACTGCCACCAGCGGAGCCACCGGAACTATGAGCAACTGCGGAGTGAGTGCAAGAAAGCCATCATGCAGCTGGAGAATCTCAAGAGGCAGCACTCGGAGGTTGTGGAGAAGTTTGACCACGCCAACCGGGAGGCCGAGTACTGCCGTAACAAGTGCCGTGCCTCGGCAGATGCCGTTGAGCAGCTGCGCCTGGAACTCCAGGCCAAGCGGTGTGAGTGTGCCGAGCTGAGAGCCGACTGGGACCAAGCCAAGAAGGAGATCATTGACCTGAGGCAGATGCACGAAAACGACCTGAAGGAACTATCGGAACTGCGACTGCAGAACCGCGAAGTCATGAACCAGCGTGGATCATCGGAGGTTCTTAATAAGATGTACGACACAGCTTGGGACAAGTATGAGGGCTTAAAGAGGGAGTACGAAGCCCTCAAGCAGAGGAACGCTGACTTGACGTCAAGGAATAGCATTTCAAATTTTAACATTGAGCGGATGGAGGAGGATATCAAGAGATTAAAGGGGCAGTTGGAGACTGCTTATGAAGAGCGGGACCGATCGTATACAGAGCGCAACGCGCTGAAGCAGCAATGCACGGCAGTGATCCGCAAGTATGACAACATGTTGCGGGAGATGGATGAGAGCCTGCAGAGCAAACAGCTTGCCAACCAGAAGTACGAGGAGGCCCAGCGGACCTTGAACCAAGTCAAGCGTGTTAAACACGAGCTGGACAAGAAGATCGAGCGCGTGACAGAGGAGCGCAATGCCGCGGTGCGTGAATACACGCTGGTGATGAGTGAGCGGGACGATGTCCACAAGGAGATGGAGAAGCTTCAAGATGAAGCCCAGACTGAGGCCTCCCGGCGTAAGTCCATCGAGGAGAAGTACAGGAACATCTTGGCCATCAATGACGCCCTGAAGGGCAAAATGTACGTCATGAGCAAAGAACGTGACCATGCCCTGAGGGAGTACAACGAACTCAGCGATCGATACAGGGACATCATCAGCAACACAGCCCTTGCGCAGAAGGAGCGTGACAAGGCCCTGTTTGAGTTTGAGAAGTTCAAAGAGGAGCGGGACGTGGCACGGCAGGAACGTACAGAGGCGCTGGACCAAAGGGACAAGCTGCTCCAAGAGTGCTACACTGCCGTCCAGCAGCAGAAGTCCATCAGCTATGATTACGGTCTTGCATTCAAGGAGGCCGAAGTCCTGCGAAGGAATCTAGACACTGCAGAGAAGGAGCTGAAGGAGGTACAGTCGGAGACAGATGATGCTAAGCGGCAGCGGGACCGGGCTTTCCAGGAGCGGGTCAAGATCATGATGGAGCGAGAGAGCATCCGGACATTGTGTGATAAGCTGAGACGGGAGCGGGACCGTGCCGTCAGTGACTTTGCAGAGGCTCTGAGGAATCTGGATGACGTCAAACGGCAGCGAAACGATGCTGTCAAGCAGCTCAAAGAGATGAAGTAAGTAAACATTTACACAAGGAATATAGTTAACACTACTTTGACTAACATTTACAGTTTGAAAATCTCAACCATTTCAGAGTTTAATGCAACAATATTTAAATGTACATGTAGAATCCCCTTAAAAAATACAAAAGCATTATTGTAAACTTACTAGATTTGCATCAGTTCCCAAAACTTGTTTCCAGTGCTAGTCAATGCCACAATTGCAAAAACGAAAACCCTGAAGCCATGTTTGATGCACACAATGAAATTCATCTCCAAAAGAGGTTTTACATACATGTAATTCCGTGGGGAGCAATTTGTGGAGACCCATGCAAAAAAGGGAATTACCCAGACAGATGTCCTCCCAAGTTAAATGAGCCGTTTTGCTGGCAAAATATGATAAACAGACCGCTAGGCTCCATTAAGCGCTGGATGCTCCCAAGGGCATTGCAGAAAAAAGATATCGGGTACAAGTACGTGTACACTGTCAGTTGCATGATCACAGACGTACATTTGGACGCGAAACCCCAATGAACCAGTTATCGTGCTTCAAATTTGTAGTTTGCTTATCGCAAGAACAAGGATGACTCTTTTCACTGAATTAGCTGCATTCAGTGATTTGTTTTTTGCATAGGCCTTGAATCCCATCCCAACATCAGTGATTTGTTATACTGGACATGTATCAAACCCTTTGTATTTCTTGATTACGATGGATTCACATGCTTCATCATGATCTTGATGGATTCCGAAATACAATGTACTCCAAAGTACACTGCCTAATTTTATTGAGGTGTATTTCTGTTGAAGGTATAATTAATTTGTCAAACAAACCACAAGGGAAACTGATTAGGTAAATTTGAATAAATTTTCAAAGTGAAGAAAGAAAACTGGCAGGAGCAGGATTCGGGGTTCAAATCCTGCTCTATACATTGTACATGTACATGCCGATGGAACATGTTTTTATACAAAATGGAATGCAGCATTTTCACAAATTTGAGAATTTCTGGGGGAAAAAATCTTTCATTCCTATCATTTTCTTAAAGGTAAGCATTACAAGTTTGGATTTTGTGGCAGTCCTACAAAATGCTTTGTAAAACTTGCCTTTTTAAAAAGCTAGCTTGTGACCTGTTTGCGCAATCGCATTTGGAAAATGGCGTACATGGACTACAAGACCATACGTGTACATGTATGTTTACAACTCGTCAAATTACTCTAAAAAAGAAACATCCACTATGAAGCCATATGACAGAAAGGTGAAGAAATACACAGCATGAAATTGGTGCAGTTTACGTTACAGCCACAAGCATATTATGTGCATGAGAACCCTTTTGCGAGAGATGTTCAGTGTATAAATATCAGAATCATGGTAATTGGAAATGTCAATCGCATGCTGTAGACAGCGTCTGCGGCTTTTCTGTCCGTCAGTCAATTTTCGACTTGAGTTGGTTCAATTATCCCTGTGACGATATTGTGTAATCTTCCTTCTGCCCTTAAGGGCCTCGTCTCGGATGGAGTAAGGAAAAAAAAAATGGTTATTGCCTGCTCTCGTAATGGGTTTAGCTGATTCCGTCGGTAAAAGGGTTTTGCTGGTTTATAATGTCAGGTATTTGGCTTTGAGGAACTGGGCCGCAATTAAGTCATTTTGCTTTAGCGTTGAAGTGAAGTGAGTTATGACAAGCCCTGAAAATGAGAGAAGTTTTTTTAAATGACGGAAGGTACATGTAAATGAGACTGTGAAGGAAAGCCTAGGGTGGGGATGGGGAGAAAGAGAGAGTTTACCTTTACATCTGGAGAATCTTACCAAATGCTTTGTAGTCCGTACATGATCAACAATCTGCATGGTCACTTTTTAGAGCGATTTAACCCTAACCCCTTGGGTAACTTTACTAGAAAGTATCCTGAATCTGCCAAAATCCACCTATTTTGTCATGCACAAAAAGTTGGTTTTGGTGACTGCTCAATATGGAGGTATCCTTAATCCATCAAAATCCTGCAGTCCTGCTAGGCTTACAATCCTCAATCCATCAAAATCCCCCAGGTTTCAATATGGAGGTATCCTGAATCCGCCGAAATCCTCCAAAACAGGGGGAAGGATTTTGATGGATTTATGAACGTTAGGGTTAAAGAACAAAAATCTTCATAAGATGGAATTTTGAGTCTGGGTGATGTACATGTACATTCAATATTGGGTTTTGCCCTTCAAATATCTTCATCACCCGCCCACCTCAATTTTTGACACGTGTATGTTACTGTTTTAGAATCTTTCAAAGTAAACAAAGATTCGAACCTGCGACCTCCGGAATACTGTACAGGTGCTCTACCAACTGAGCTATCTTGCCCTATGTTGGCGGCCTCCCAAATTGTCAGTTTTCTTTGATCATTGAGTGATCCCCACAATGTTTTAGAAACTCTTAGATAGTTGTAGAGGTTAAGAAACTTTATGAAGGATTTTTTTTTAACAGACTGAAATTGACTAAAACAGCAGAACTGGATTTTCACTGTTTTAACATACTGTTATTGTGAATAAAATGATACTTTCCTAACGTAAAACATTATAATTCGTAATTGCATACATGAATCACATATTTCAAATGAATGCTTTTAGGAAAGTTTTGAAATTTTCTTTTTGAAAGAATATCAAGTGAGAATTCTTTATTCCATGGAACCGTGACTGAACAAATCTTTTTTTATTCTGTCACACAGGGAAAAGACGCAGAAGCAATCGGAGAAGGAAATGCACACAGGCATGAAGAAACTGATCGGACACCACAGCCGGGATTCGGCCATCGACGCCGACTCCCAGGAATGGGAGACAGAAACAGTCGCCATAGAAACAGAAAGAGTGAGTATTGAGTAACAACACAACTTGGCCGGAATGACCACAAAATAAATTATGCAAAGAGGATGCATTTTTTCAAATATCAGTAAAACTTTCGCTTACAGATTTGGTTCTCTTTTAGTGGGAAAAATGTGAAATTTAACGTTTTATTACTGTTACATGCCAACATGTGATTGTGTTCTTATCTCAAAATTGATGAACATTGCCCAAAAAAATGTATGCTATGGTTTGGTGCACATTAGGTAGAATATTAGTCACGCTGTTTGATTACGAGGCATTAAAATCTTTTGGTTAACGTACTTGCATCATTAATGTTTCGTTCTTTCAGGAGGATGGTGATGTCAGTGTCCTCGGCTTTGACTTTGGTGACAGCAAGGACCACACACAGATTCCGGATGACTGCTCGCTGATCATCACTAAGGTGGACAAGGGTAGTCTAGCTGACGGCAGACTCAAGTAAGTCCCCATATCACTCACACATGTACATGTACGAGTTAGTGGTACTCGGTGCATTTGAAAAATGGCTTCACTTTGATAATCAGTCTTTTCTGAGCTTCTAGCAACATAAGGTCAGCAGCAAGGGTCGCAGAACTCACTCCGTTTAATTTGTGTTGAACTGCAGAGTCAACGACTATGTGCTGAAAGTGAACGACATCGACCTGACCAATGGGGATCGGTCTGTGGCCTTGCAAGCTGTCAAGAAAGCAAGGGGGGTGATCAACATGGTGAGTGGTTCAGCTCTTTTTTTTCTTTTTTTGTTGTGGTCCCCTTTCTTAGACGTTCCTTAAGATTCAATCATGTGTGCCCCCCACCCCCTTTCTTTCCAACTTTCTTCAGCAAACAAAAGGTGCTATGGCCCAATAGAGATTTGTTTTATTCAGATCACCCAATACAAGGCTAAAAGCCACTCTAGGTAAAGGGTTATAATCAGAGGTGGTAGGGTTGGCCACATTTTGAATTGCCAACCCTTCCACTCTTTACAGTTTTCCTAGGCCCAGATATTAAATTATGAGTGCTAACTCAGACACGCCGCACAGCATGAATACTCACCAATTATGGCCATGCCTAGGGCAGCTCTGAATTATCTGCGTTAGGAAATGAGGAGTTACGTTTCTAGTAACTTGATACAGCTCTTTAGACGTTCCTGATTAAGTCCTGGAATTGTTCCCAACAGGTTGTGAAAAGAAGACGTTCTTCGGGTGCCAAGTTCTGCCCAGTGACGCTCTTCCTATCCAACCAGGACCACGGGGTAACCCTAGAGTCCGGTATCTTCGTTAGCCGAATAGAACCAGGCTCTGTCTCGGCCAAAGACAGCGGACTGATGGTTGGGGACAGGATGGTCTCAGTGAGTACATGTTACCTGTATCAAGCTTGGTCTTTTAGTCAGTTTTGTAGTCCGCTGGATGGTTGGTCCTAATGAAACTTCCACATCATATAAACGCAATTAATCAAAAATGCTAAATTTAAACAAGATTTTTTTTCTTTCACTTGCCGACGTGGTGTAATGTGTGTTAGTGCATTCCGAGAGCCTGTGGGAAAAAATTCACAGGCTTACCCGGGCAAGGCTAACCTTTAGCCTCACGCTTACTAGTGAAGCACTGAGAATACGGTAGAAAACATGACATTGGAAGGGCAACAGATCCCATTAACATTTTACATCATTCCATGTTGTGACACAGAAATGATAACTTGGCTTACTTTTACAGCCCACAAGCCATTAATATATTTCCTAAGGAAGAAGTTTATAAGCAGCCTTATTAACTCATTCACTGTGTTATACTGTGGTTTTACAAAAGATAACTCAATTTGACAAGAACGTACAAAACACTTAGTCATCATGTCTCTTTATTTTTGAAGCGATTGTGAACTGTGGTACACAGATTGAATGCCTATGAAGACGTGTCTCTCTGTCGTTCCATTCTTAGGTCAATGGCGAGTCAGTGATCAATAAGCAAGCCAAGGAGGTGCAGCAGATGTTGGATACCATCGGGGAGGCCATCACCCTCAACGTCATGCGGGTGTCATCCCCGTCCTCCTCTTCCGGACTTCCCTCCAATGCCAGCCCAACAGTAGAGTCCATCAAGAGCCATGAGACACTGTCCTCCAAGTCCAGCTTGACCCCCCTGCTATCCCCCTGTGATGACTCCGAGAGGACCAAGAGCGGCCGGAACATCAGCATCCAGACGGAAGCCATGCTGTCGCAACCACCCCCGATCTCGCCCCCGCTGATGCATCACTCACCCGACCAGGCCCACCTGCAGGACAAGGTGATCCAGAACCCCCACTTCCAGGGCGGGGACTACCCTCCGCCCTCCTCTAGGGGTCAGCCACCGCCCGACTGGTCTATGGTCAATGAGCCGTTGCAGTACTTGAGCCAGCGGGCTCACGCCAACAGTGAGCCTGGTCACAGACCAGAGGCTGGAGGTGCTTGGGACAAGATACATCAACAACAGTGCAATCATGGGAATGCTTGGACATACCCACCTCAGCAGCAACAGCAGCAGCAGCAACAGCAGCAGCAACAGCAGCAACAGCAGCAGCAGCATCAGCAGCAGCAGCAGCAGGAGCAGCAGCAGCAGCAGCAGCATGCACGCCAGAGCTTGCAGGACTTTAACCCCCACGGGGACGACTCCCGCGACAGTGTCAGACACTCGCGTGAAGGATCCTTTGTGGGGTCCTCTCACTCTCGTCAGAGCTCTCGTGAATCCTCGGGGAGGCACTCCGGCTACCACACTTCGCACAGCAGTCGTGAGAGCTTCCGGGAGAATAAGCACCAGAGTAGTTTCGACGCACGAGATCACGATGGCCACAGTGCCACCCACAATCCGCTCAGTACCAAAGAGAATCCATACCGGTCGCCCCCGCCACCGTCAAAACACAGCCATAAGAAACAAGACTCCAAGGAGAACTACCCACCACCTCTCCAATCTCAATCTGGTAGTCCGCAGGAGTACAAGATGCACCAAGCCATGAATATGGGTCGAAGAGAGCGGGACGGCAGTCCGAGGGTGGACCCGTACACAGAGCGTGGAGAGTTCTACCGCGGCAGCGGCCATGCCGAGAAAACAGAAAACAGCACGTGGCCGAAGTCGAGGGGTCCGCCGGAAGTGTATCTCACCAACAGGAAGAAACAGAAACGCATAACGACCATTCCAATCATGAACCCCTCATATGAGAATGTGCAAAGTGACAGGAAGGGGGACGGAGATATGGTGCCCCCTAAACCCCCCAGTCGCAACTCCTCCTTGAAAGCCTCCATGAGGCACAAGCGATCCTCCTCTTCGGCAGGAGCCGACCACAGGGGCCAGGGGATGTCGGAGACAAACCCACAGCAACTTCACGGACAGTCGGGTCAGCAGCCCCACAATCAGAGTCACGGGACCCTACCACAAAATTGCGATTTCTCCGACGGTGCAAATACGAACAATAATCGGGACAGTCAGTCATCAGCTCTGCATTACCAAGAAGGGTCACTGCCGGATACTAGTGTAGATTACACTGTCGTCAGCGCCAATCAGGCGGCTCAGGTTGCCACCCAATTCAGGCCGATATCAGCTCCATCAATCGCCCAAGCCCAGCACCACCCCTCGTCCGATCACAAACGTGCAATACGCCGGCGTGCCCAACGTCCCACCCAGCTGGAGCTGTCCCCCTACTCGCCCCAGACGCCCCCGCCTCACACGACTGGGGGCAGGCCGACACGCGAGCACCAACACCACCACCAATCCTCCATGTCGCAACAGATCGAGTTTCGGTCGCAACCAGCCGTCACGCACGTGGTCCGCCTCCCGAATTCGGTTCCTTGCTACAAAGTCTACAGCCACCCACTGAGCAGTTCCAACAGGCCCGGGCGACCCGCCCATCCCGCGATCTACATGCCACCATATGCTTCATCAACTCACTCCGTCTCGTCCTTGACCCACGACGATGAACGTTCCCCATCTCGGGCCTCTCTCCCGGCCACCCCGCGAGACTTCCAAGGTGACAGCAGACGTAGCTCTAATCAAAGCTTTGACTTTGAACCCTACCCCTCCCATCGTGGGGGCATGACTAGGGATGATGGGTTTGGTACTTTCCCAAAGAAGAATGACAAAAGAATTTGGATGACTCCGATTTACCGTCTCAGCCCAGGACCAAGCCTGTCTACAGGTTCAGTTGAAAGAGGTGAGATACTAGAACATTTCAATATTTTGTTTAGTCCTAAATGCTCTGGAAATTTACCCTTTCATTACCAAAGTTGTTTTTTTGTTTTTTTTTCCTGGGCCCAGATCTAAATAGAGGACAAATTTTCAACAGAAGCCAGAGAAATTATCTCAATTTTCAGATATACATTGTACAGACCCAGGCAGGTTAACTTCAGTGTAGTTAGTCATCTCCACCTGCACTTAGTGTAAGACACCCCCATAAAACGGTAGCAGTTGTGTTAACTAAAGCTGTCATTTTTATAGCACCAGGCCTGTATTTTGTAAGGGGGTCTTAGAAAAGTAGAGATCTGAAACAATGGTAGAATATTAAGTGATAGTGGACTATAGTCCTTACATGAATGGCATTTAATTATTTCTCTAATGAAAGCAACAATTCCTTGAAAGTGCATACAGTACTGTAGCTCGAAAGCTTGTAGAAACCTGTGTAACGTTGATGATGAAGGAATGTATAGCTTCTGTAAAAGAAAAAACCCAGAATGATATTCTGGGGAAACGCATGGAACCATTTAAATGCACTTCCATGAAAAGAAGACAGTTGTGTTATTCATTTAACATTATTTTTCATACAATTTGGGTGCATAGTTTGTAAGGGCAAGCTTCGAAAAGTAGAGATTTGAAACAGTGCTAGGGTATCAAGTGGCAGTGGACTGTTGCCCTGACATGAAAGTCATCTTTGTTGGCGTTTCTCTCTCTCCCCAAAGGTTCAGTCTCGTCAAGTTCTGGTGGAAGGGACAACCAGGTTCCGCTCAGCTTGCACAGCAGCCTGTCGGTCAGTTCATCCGGCCGTAGCTCGGTCAGTTCCTTCTCAGAGCCCGAGGTCAGCGTCACCAGGGGGAGTGCCGGGTAAGTCTGCATGTGCGAATGACATTAGCCCTAACGCCATAGCCCTTTTGACCACAAACAGCCCGATCCTTCAATATCCCTCATTGGAGAAGAGTTGAACAGGGTTCCCAGGGTCATGAAAAATCCTGGGGGGAAAAAAGTTGTCCTGGAAAGTCATAGAAAAGTCATGGAATATTCTGAAAAATAAAAAAGTCATGGAAAAGTCAAGGAAATCAATTGTACATAGTGTATCTTGTTTTATTAAAGTGGGTGGATCGGATGGATGTAAGGGGAGGAGGAGGCCATTATTAATTAAAACGTATTTTCAAAAGCTAACAAATGGTTAGCCCAACATCAGCGGTTCATCAGTGTCATAATACCAAACAACTTTTCTCTGCAAAATGGCGTTAAATGTCATGGAAATTGTCATATTTTAGTCCTGGAAAAGTCATGGAATTTGGTTTTCAGATTTCTGTGGGAACCGAGAAAGATGCAAGAATCTGCATCCTCCAACATCCTTCAGTTTTTATTGCCGGAAGCAAGTGGGTGTGCTGGATACATGTACATTAAGCTCAGAGCATCCTAATTCCTTCAGAATCATTTTTGTGCTTGACAACCCAGTAGCCTCTATCCAACATTTTCGTTCGGTATCTGATGGGGCCAGCTCACCTTGATCCTTCATGGTCTGTTAAAGATTGAATTGTGTTATGCCCTCAATCGTTCAAAATCATCCACTACTCTGATGTAGAGTGGATATTGGAGGAATTCGTAGGGTTAGGGTTCATTAGTTTATTTGCAGAATTTCATGACTTAAACAAACAAACAAACAAACAAACAAACAAACAAACAAACAAATCAGAAAACCTTCAGGCAAATCCATGAGTTGTCTGTTTAATATACCACTTTCTTTGAATGCATGAAGTCCACCTCAACTTTTCTTCTAAGTTGTGCATTTTGCCATCTGTTGCTTGAAAGAGATGGAAATAAATGTTTTGAACTTAGAGAAATCTGAACGTAGATGCGTATGACACTGATGGTGCTTCATGCTGGCAAATTCTAGCAGAACCGTTGAGCATTGGCGCCAAAATTGTACGTAGGCAGAGCTGTCAACTCTCCCTGATTTTGCGGACTTTTATTATAAGTATTCAGACAATAGCAGTTACAAAATACAGGTTAATTAAAAAAGTATGAAATATTGACAATCCGGGAGATTTTTAAGTTTGTCCGGAGTTCGGAGATCAACCAATTTTCCCGGAAGTCTTCCGGTAAAATCAGAGAGAGTTGGCAGCTGTGCGTAGGGAGTGCCACAAATTCTTGCACAGGGTTTTGCTGATTGGCAAGTTTTTGTTTACTCTGTTTTTTTTTTTTTTTTTTATTTGCCTCAGTTCCAAAACCCGCACCATTGAGATTGAGAAGAGCAATGAACCTCTGGGAATCAGCATCATCCGTGGCAATCGTGGTGGGATCTTCGTTCATACGGTCACCCCCGGCAGCCTAGCCGCCAGGGCCGAGTTGCAGTATGGGGACCAAATACTGGAGGTAAGACGCAACCTAGATTTTTTTTAAACCCTAATCGAATTGTTTGGTGTAACTCCGATCAGTTCGCTGAACTGGAATCACGTGACATTGTCCTGAGCTGATGATCCTCCTGGCTGGACTAGTAGGGGAACAATTGCCATGAATTTCAAAGGTTGTGCTGTTTATAATACATTGACTTCAGTCCATGAGATTCGGGAACGATTTCTGCAAATTGGATTAAGCTGACTTTTGTGGAAACGACTCACTGTCTGGATGGGAGCAAGCAATATGCTTGATTAACTTACTCACTCATCCGCTTGAGTAACCGGGTACCATAAGACTTAAAACCAGTGGCCAATCTCATAGAGCTGCTTTAAAAAGAAATCTTTAATAAAAATCAGGTTATCGGCTGAAACTCTGTGTGATGTATATTGCTTGTGACTGGTATTTAGCATGACAATCACAGAGAGTTTTGGCTGGTAACCCAATTTTACAAAGCAAGTTTTTTTGCGCTTAAGCAGCTCTATGAAATTGGCCCCAGTGGGCAAAGAGATATCGGACAAACGCCCTCTGGTGGAACTACTATTGACAAGAAAACCTGGAACACTGCTGTCCAGACAGGAAGGGGGGTGACACGTAATTGTAGTAAACTACAGCAGCCAGGAAAAGGAAGTGTTCATTTTTATTTGTATGTTGCAGTTCAATGGACTGAACTTACGCCAGGCGACGTACGATCAGGCGGCCATGATTCTGAGTCAGGGAGGCAATAACATCAGCATGCTGGTCATGTACAATGTGAAAAGTAAGTCAACGGGCTCATTCTGTCTTGAAATTACAACATATACACGTAAATAATAATATTAGCTTTTTTGCAATGATTTTACTGTCAAACCGAACCACGCCATTGTATTGTTACCCCTGATGGATAAGAGTGTCATAACAGCACAAATTAACCACTAACCGGCACTCCCTAATTAGTAAAGTCTTGAAGGCATAGTGATAGCTGGCCTCCCTTCCCTCTAACCATCTGCCACAGAGAAAGCAACAATTGGAAAAATGAACGCCAGAGTAGCAGTTTTTATTTGGTATTCAACTTCCTCCCCTCCAGAAATGCAGAGAGATTCAGTGTGCGACAGCGAGGAAGTCACACCTACGTCCACGCCAGGCAGCACGCGCACCAATTCACCGATGCTGAGCCGGCCCCAGTCCGAGGTCTGTTCGGACACCGGCACCATGACTCCGCCCACCCCCAGGGCCAGCCGGATATACAAGTGAGTTTGCCTTCCCTGAGTGTAGCAGAATGTCTTGCTCAGGGACAGCAGGGATCAGTGTTATGGAGCACTCAGCACTCGAATTTGCTTAACACAGAAAACTTTTGCATTACAAAAACAGGTGACCAGCCAAAATTGTGTGTGATGTATATTGCTAGTAACTGGTTCTCAGGCCGAGTTTTACTTAGCATGAACATTTACTAAGCAGTATTCTCAAACCTATCTCTGAATCTTAAGTTTGCCTGTCCAAAACCAAAATCTATTTTGTTGGACTTGAGCCACGTCTAATCCTGTTTGGTTCGGTGAAGCCAGTCTTAAACAAGGTCAGATCTTACCTAGTTTCATTTACTTTCTTCATCCCCCCCCCCCCTAAAAAAACAGCAGTGTTGCCAAAGATGAGAACCTACCGTCGCCCAGCGAGCCACGTTTTGTCTTCCTGGAGAAGAGCGGGGGAAGCCTAGGTGTGGGATTCTTCGGTGGGAATGCAGTGGGCATCTTTGTCTACGAGGTCCAGCCGGACGGCGTGGCAGCCAAGCCCAGCGGCCTGCAGGTCGGAGATCAGATACTTGAGGTAGGACAGCCAAGCCGTGTAGGGAAAGAGTTGGAAAAATTGAGAAGATTTGGCTGAAGTATGAACTGAGAAAACTTCCTGTGGTGTCGTGCCCGACTCCCTTGATTTATGATATTGAAAGCTAGGAGTTGGCTTTCAAGTAGTCATTTAAATAAGCATTCCGATTTATTTGTTGTAGTTTCTAACTTTTGTTTAATTCCTCCCACATCCACCCTCCTCCGAAAAAAAATTCTTGGAAGATTTTTTTTAAACAAAGTATAATAATATCAAATAGATTTCAAACAAAAATAAAATTATATTATTCAATATTGGGTTTTGCCCTTCACCGACGTATTTTATATACACTGTATACTCAATGTTATACAACACTAAGTATTGAATGTACATCACCCCGACGCAAATTCCATCTTATGAATAGTAAAATTATATTAATTTAATATAATTTTAAAAAAATTAAGGAAAAACGTTTAACCTCCCCCCCCACCCCAACCAAAAAAAAAAGAACCATGTGTGATTCAAATATTGTATACCTGTCAATTAATCATAATAAAATAAATTTATCTAAATTTATTTGCTGCAGTTTTGATCAAGCGGGTGTGAGAATTGGTTTATATTCTGTCAGTTCAAACACTTTTCACTGATTCAGTCTTGCTTTCTCTATTCAAACCCTGCACAGTTTAATGGAGCGGATCTGCGCAGTGCTACCTCTGAGCAAGCAGCCATGGAGCTACAGAAACCAATGGAGAAAGTGTCCATATTGGCTCAGTATAATATTGCAAGTGAGTATGAACAAGTGAGCCTGTCTAAATATACCAGGCATGAAATTTTTCAGATTTTTATCTGAATTCAGACTTTTTTTTATTTCGGAGAAAGACATTATTTTAATAGAAAGATAGGTATTTTTCAGACATTTTATCAATTTTCAGACTTTTTATCTTCATTGACAATCTCATCCCGGAAATACAGTAGAGCATCACTACAATGAACCTGTTGACCCAAATACTGCTGTGAATGAAAAAGATCTCTGAAATTAGCCAGAACTGTCGTGGATTTTTCTTTCAAACCTCCCCTTCTCTTTCCAATGACAGAATTCAACAAGATACAGGACCATCACGGGGATTCCTTGTACATCCGTGCCCTGGTGGATTACCAGGCGGAGACGGAGGACCAGCTATCATTCAACAAGGACGACATCCTGTACGTGGACGACACCATGTACAACGGCAGGATTGGGGTGTGGTCGGCCTGGCTAATGGACCCCATCGGCAAGAAGACGCGGAGCGGCCAGATCCCCAGCAAGGCACTGTGAGTGGGAAGAAGAGGGGCTCTTATGCCTGACCCGAAGAGGGCGCAATTTTGTTGCAATGCATCATGGGTAAAGAATCAGATTCAAGGATTGAAATGGAAGCTGCTTATGTGTGACTTTCCTTCTTCTGTCGTCATCCATGTAACAGGTTGCAGAAGGACCAAGCCCGTAAGCGAAGCATCTCCCAGGGTCTACAAGAGGAGGAGTTACGCAGTGCCTCATCCCGACGCAACGCCGGCCCCGCCCGCCGCAGCCTGTTCCGACGCAAGAAGCACCAGCGTAGCAACTCGGACAGCAAAGAACACAGCGAGGGATCAGTGTCTGACGTGCCAATACAAGAAGGTGTGTTGGCATCCAATAAGCCTTATGACTGACGGAACATGTCTGAATCTCATGTTAAATTTTAAATCTTTCAGATACACTTTTTCGGGGGAGGTGAGTTTGTGGAAGTTGCCCCGTCTCGGTCTATAGGTCTGGAAAATGAGATAATTTCTCTGGAATCTGTTGAAGAACTATCCCAGGAAAAACCATAAGGGTAATAGGGTTGACAATTCAAAATATTTATAGCTTTGAAGAATCCTTTGTTTCATTACCAGTTGTAAATAATACACAGTTGTAATAATATGTTGTCTTTCAACAGAGGCTGTTATGCCAACGTACCAACGAGTGGAACCCCTTGACTGTAAGTGTTTTTTTGCATGAAAGCATTTTATATTAGTGTAGATGAAAATGAAGATCGTTGAAAAAAGTCCCTCGTTTTGGGTTTTGGGTTTTGGGTTTTGGGTTTTGGGTTTTGGGTTTTGGGTTTTGGGTTTTGGGTTTTGGGTTTTGGGTTTTGGGTTTTGGGTTTTGGGTTTTGGGTTTTGGGTTTTGGGTTTTGGGTTTTGGGTTTTGGGTTTTGGGTTTTGGGTTTTGGGTTTTGGGTTTTGGGTTTTGGGTTTTGGGTTTTGGGTTTTGGGTTTTGGGTTTTGGGTTTTGGGTTTTTTGTTTAAAGGTGCGGTGGCGTGTCTAAATGTTGGGTCGGGGGTTGGAGAAATTGCAAATTTTTTTCAAAAGGTGATCCCAATTTGTTTTTCCCCATTTTTTTAACAATTTTTCCCCCCATTTTTTTCCCCCATTGAAATGTGTTTTTGAAAAGTTGACCTCAATTTTTGTTTCTTTCGCCCGGAACTAAATTTTTTAAGTTTTGGGGGTGTAGGTACTACTTTAAGTGATGGCACTTTCAACATTATTTCTCCTTTCCCCAATCTTACCCCCTCCTACAGATCATATCAAGCGGCCAGTGCTTCTCCTCGGCCCCCTGGCAGACCGTGTCGCTTCCAAGATGGTGGACGAATCCCCGGACAAGTTCAACCGATGTTTGCCCAGTAAGTTATCTCATTGGTCGCACCGGAAAAAAATACCACCATTGCACCACCTCAACCACTGTACTGATATCTGAGAGTTTTCCCATGGTTCAAATCACGACTGTGAGTATAAGATGGACAAATGATCTTCCAGGCTCCGGGGAAAAAAATGCCCTAACTAATAACAAAAAAGCTTACGGTGCAAAAGGATTGTGAAACAAATTTCAAAATTGTCGGAAGAAAAAAAATACATTTGAAGATATTTTGTGTTTATGGGAAAACATATTATCTTGAGTCGGATATAAACAACTGTTTGCCAGAATTTATGCTGATAAATTGATGCTGATGAAAACTTAGTTGTACTTCCTTTCTGCATGTGTCTCCCACACATATCTGTAAACATCCAGAACAGTCAACCCAAAGAGCACTGCTTTATTCGTCTATTGACGTTATGAACGTACATTTGGTTGGTGTGTTTATCTTGCTCAGCTTTGACCGTTGTTGAGATGGACTTGTGCCCTTTAATGCATGAAAATCGGTACAAATGCAGACATGAAGATAGCTGTACAAAAGCCGTAGGAAATGTCCAGCTTTCTGACGGTTTGTGCACAAATATGAATATGCAGGCTGCACTCCAATCAAGTTTGCACTCAAGTAATTTAACAGTTCTATTGGTAGGACTAAGCTGACGGTTCTCTATTGTGATCTTTTTGCAGAAATAGTACGGACATCTTCCGAGATTATGCTGAAGGACCTTGCAGACAACGTGTACATTGACTATCAGCGGCGCGACAGCCACTTTGAGTGTATCCATGCCGCTACGGTCAAGGAAATTACAAAGAAGGTACGTGGTGTCGTAGGAGTCGCAACGATGGGAAGAGGACAGTGGCACTGTAGTTTCTGAAGATGAAAAATGGTCTGTGAAAAGACATGTGAATGAAGACGGAATGTCACATGAACAGAATGAGCGTGCATTCTTGTCTGGTGTTAGAGTGAACCGTATAGTCGACCTATTGCCATTTACGAGTTAATCACGTCCCAAAGGCAACCTGATGGCAGTTTGTGCGTTCATTTATGTTTGTCTTACATTTTTTCACATTCCTTGTCGAATTCTATCTTTTGTGATTGGAAAATATGTCATGAGATGTGTTTATGCGATTTGACCATAATAGGTGTATACATTGACGCAGTATTGTCCCGCAACATACTGTAGAACTTAGCTGGCCTTGGGGAGGGGGGAGGGGGGGGTAGAGGGAGGACCTGATGTACCCAACCCTATAAACACCCTCACCCAGCCTGAAGCATACAACTAGAAATGAAGCTACGAAAAAATAACCACAGGATTCTTGACAAATTTTGATGATTATCGAGATATGATGGTCTGAGGAAATCCGATAGATTTTGTTCTTCCTGCACCGATAGCCTAACCATGATTGACTTTCTCTATCCAACAGGGTTGTCATTGCATTCTGGATGCCGTGTCTCCGTTTGCCACAGAGAGGTTACAGATGCTTCAACTCTTCCCAATTGTCATATTCATCCGCTACAAGTCGTTCAAACAAATCAAGTAAGCTAGATGTGTACTGTCTTGCACAGCATGGGGCTGTTCCATAAATCAACAAAGATCAGACGGGCACTCCACTCACATTAATAGATTGCCCCGTTATCAACAATGCTTGTAGGGTTGTGGGTTTCAAAGTAAAATGTTGTGGGAATGGTTTACAAATTTCCCCCAAATATTTCTACATTTTTTTAAAATAAGGTTTTCAAAATTAAGTTTCTCTCCCCCCCCCAAAAAAAAGGAGCGTGATTGTAATGACCAACACAGGAATATTAAATACCCTTATATCCCTTTGTGGATTTTGGAGTTTTATTTTATTGAAAACAAACTCTGGAATTTTGTCTCAAATATTCCCAAACTTTTTTTGACAGTTTTGAAAAGTGGGCTTCTGAAAAATTAATTGTTGTGACTGATTGAGGGATCAGCAAGATCTTTCCTGCATCCTGGTTTTTTTTATTTTAATTTTTTTTTTTTTTTGGGGGGGGGGTTTGTAGTAATTTTGTAATTTTTTGAACAATTTTCCATAAACAGTTTTCAGTCATCAGCTTTTCAAAATGTGGTTACCTTTTTTATAATAAAAAACAATTCTGATTGTTACGACTAATGCAGGGATCAGAAAGACACTCACTACATTCCAGATCGCATCTCCCATCGACTGGCCAAGGAGATGTTTGAACAAGCTCAGAAACTGGAGCAAGAATACCGGAACCTCTTCTCAGGTAAAACACATGTTCGTCATTTAACCCTTTTCTTTTGAGTTTACTCGAAAGGCCACACCCCCCCCCATGTTGCTTACCAATGTTGAGTTTACTCGACAGGCCACACCCCCCGTGTTGCTTACCAATGTTAAGTTTACTCGACAAGGAATGCACACACAAAGCAGCCAAACCACAGATATGCTCACCATGTTTCAATAAACCCTAGTGTTTGTGAGTTTTTTGCTGTCCATATTTCATCCTCATACCAACGGAAAGAGCTCTTTCAGATCTTTCTAATGGTGCTATCAAATTCTTGTGTCACCATGATAATATTTTGAGGAAATTGTGTCCGTAATTTCTTCCACAGTCTTTTGTATGGAGTACTATTTGTTCGTGTGACAAACAAGTTTCCTGTTTGGTAAAGTGGGCCAGAAGAGAAAACAGCCATAACTTGGCTATTGAAGCAGTTAGGACTTTCATTTTTACACCATATGAAAGAGTAATTTTCATGGAACAAACTTTGCACACATTTTCCGTTTCAATCAACTCTTGAGGGTGAAATCTTTGTTTGAAAATACAATCCTTCAGCAAGCAGTTGGCTGCTTTTTCTGCTTGAGTTGTTCATGCTTGACTGAACAAAAATGTGGTACTGGGGGAAGATAAGCTGATAAACAATGTGGTATGGAAAGGGTTAAACCTTACCCTCTCCTAATACCAATGTCAAGTTAACTTGAAATGCCAATGCACCCTGTTGCTTAACAATACGAGTCAACTACACACAGATCATTGAAGCAACAGATATATTCACCGTGTTTCAAGAAACTGTAGTGTTTGTGTTTTTCGCTGTCCGTACTTTATCCTTATACTATAAGAAAGGTACGTCATGAATCAACCGACGGTTAACCAATCGTCCTTTGCTTGAAGTTGTTCATTGTTGCTCTGAAGTAACAAGTCGGGATGATAACGCACTGCATTGAATTCTCTGTTTTCTTTGCTCTAGATATCGTGGCTGGTGGCAATCTCGCCAGCGTCTGCACCAAGGTGAAGAAAGTCATCGATAAGGAACAGCACAAGACGGTCTGGGTCCAATCAATGTGCCTATTGTAAATTGACGATTCCGGAGCTTCTACAAATACACGTGCCGGCAACAAGCAGCTAGCAGATTTTGAATTGCCATGCCCTTTCTGTGTACCAACTGTAGAGGGCGCTGTCTGGTATAGCATTGCGAGTCTACAGTATGGTGCGACAATGGTGCAACAATGGTGCAACAAGTTAAGATGAACGGCTCACAGTTTGCGCGACCAATTTCCAACCAAGGGGTACACAAAACAGTGTGCATTGTGCGCCGTTCGTTCAACCGAGTTTGGGTGAACGATGGACATGAGTGCTCTCACCTTGGAGAAATTTTCACTTAATTACCACTAGAGGGCTGTGGTGCTGCTCAGAGCCGTTAGAAGTAGGACCAGCCCAAGTACGCGTATTCTCTCTTTGAGCTCAATAGTGACATTTTAATTATTACATGTTGATGCGATCATCTAGGCCCTTTTGTGCTTTAAATCTTGGCTGTTGTTATTGTTAGTTCTGCAGAGCAACTTCAAACGGAAGTCATTTGTGTTAGTTTGTGTTAGTTTGTGCATTAGTGTGTGTGGTTCTCTTTGCTATTACAGTTACTGCCATCATGGAATCTGCCATTCTTCTAGAAGGTATTGCAATAGCTAGCAATCATCCTGGCTTTGTGATGGCAGTTTTGTAATAGCTTGTTTAATAATAACAACATAGCTTGGAGGTTTTACAATAACTTGCACAATGATGGCAGGTATCACTATAGCTTGCACAAGGATAGCAGATATTACAATAGCCTGTATAATGATAGCAGGTATTACAATAGCCTGTATAATGATAGCAGGTATCACAATAGCTTGCACAAGGATAGCAGATATTACAATAGCCTGCATAATGATAGCAGGTATCACAATATCTTGCACAAGGATGGCAGATATTACAATAGCCTGCATAATGATAGCAGGTATCACAATATCTTGCACAAGCATGGCAGATATTACAATAGCCTGCATACTGATAGCTGGTATCACTATAGCTTGCACAAGGATAGCAGATATTACAATAGCCTGCATAATGATAGCAGGTATCACAATAGCTTGCACAAGGATAGCAGATATTACAATAGTCTGCATAATGATAGCAGGTATCACAATATCTTGCACAACAGGTGGTATTTCAATAGCGGGCATATTGTTAGCAGATATCACAATGCATGTAACTTCTATCATGTCAACAAGTAGCATAATAGCTTGCTTAATGATAGCAGGTATTAGAGTAACTTGCATGATGACAAGTGTTACAATATTACCAATAATCACAGTAATGCTAAAGACCATGTTGGACAGACTAGTCTCGAAGAGGATATAGTATACACAGATTATTCCAGTTAATTGTTTTGTCTTGATCATTTCCATTGCCACACGAGTACATAATTGCGATCATTTATTTGGTTCATATTTTCATGTTATATATCAAAAGTGTGTTGTTTATATTTCAGTTTCCAATATGGAGAAATAACTCTGAACAATTAAAATAGAAAGTAGTGTAGTTCAGCAATTTGCAGTTAGAATCATGCGTCTCAAATTTTGTTACTGAAGCACTGAGAAACTGATTATAATCCTCGGCTCTCAGCCTGGAAAAGCTGGTTGAAAAAAAATCATCAGATGTGTATATTAAGGAGAAAAAAAACTTGTACATAGTTCACTGCCACTGAATGAAATAATTTAAGGAATGGGAATGCACTGCTCTTAAATTCAGTACTTTGTAAAATAAAGATAAATATTAGTGGAATTTTTTTGTGATTATTTATTAGACGGAGCGTGCAAGGATAAACACCGGCGGGGCTGTTCTGCCCAGGTCTGAAAAATCATGGTCGAGTTCTGTGACGGATTGGTTGCACGCTTGTGCTAAGTGGGTGATAAATGTGCATCATGTTTTCATTATGATAATTTACATTTTTTTTACTTGGATCCGTAAATGGCGGCGCTTTTGTTTATGAAAGAGATTACGCAATGCATACTTGAATACAATAAAAATAAAATTGCACTTGATTTATGTAAATATAAAGACACCTATGTGGCACATTTCAAGTTTAAGCGTTATTCGTCACATGTGCATCTTAATGCCATCAAGTGTTGGCTTGATATAGAATCAGCGCTTGTAACGCAAGTGTTTACTAGTACGAGCAACAGTCTTGTAGCAAAAGAGATTTGCTATGCGGCTGCCAGTCTCGTCGCCTAATTGGTTTGGGTTTTACATTAGCAGAGTTTGTTTTTATTGGCTGGCCAATGCCGATGGTTTGTTTTCTTTTGTTGAGTTCTCAAACATCCAAACCTGGATTCCTGGAGGCTGTTCTAAAACTTCCATTCCAAAGGTTGGGTTTGAGGAATCGATAGGGCTAGATTCCCTCACAAAATACAGCTTTATTAGTGGAGAAAGTGACTCTTATCTCTCTTTTTTTAATTAGAAGTGGTCAAAGTTGGAGTTATTTTTTCCCTAAATCCCAAGTCTGAGTCACAACTTGAGTGCATGACTTATGTATGAGTAACAGAACTCAATTGTTTTGATTGCTACATTTCTGTTTGCATGGAAAACAAACATTCAGGTTCAGGCTCCACATTCTGGATGTGTGACTCATTTGTGATTCAGAAAACTCGCTTTTTAACTGCCAGCTTGAGTCACCGACCCACTCACCGAGTTTATAGCTGTGATTTGAGTTGTCAAAACTTAAGATTCTGGTTCATGCACAATTTTGTATGCTTGTGTGGTAAGCTGTAGACTCATTCATTGCATTAGGTTGTAAAAAGCATTATTCGTCTGCAAGTACGATGCGAAAAATTGTAACAGAACAAGAGCGATGATGCGTCGTTGATATTTTTTTGTATAATTGTAATCGACTAAGATTCAGTGATCAAAGGATAAATTTATGACGGTAAAATTCTGTGTAGATTAAGCACTGTTAAATTTTTGATCGATCACCTGAGTACATTTGTTGGCAACTTTTTGTATCAGTCATAATGCACAATAATTCTTGTCTGTGATTTGCGTGCGTGCGTGTGTCTGTGTATATATGGCAACAAACCCATCATCAGTCTGTGAATTATTCTTTTTCGGAGTCTGAAGCATTTGAGATGATTGGTCATAAGCTTGTAGTCTAAAGGAATGATGATTTAAATTTGAACAGGTGTTGATGAAGGGCTCTTCTACTGCACGACTTGAAAGAAAAGTGCAGTGAGGAATTTAAATTAGGGGTGTAACAGGTTAACACCCTATAAACTCAAATCTAACCTTGCTCAATGAAGCAAAAACTACCATTTATATAATAAAAAAAGGATTATTAAGCCCTATTACAGTGACCAGTAACCAACCATATTTTTGCGGCAAGGAGCCAATCCTCTACCCATTGAAAGAACACCTGAACAGTAAAACTAGTGAGCTTGGGTTAGACTCCCACTTCAGTCTAATTTGTGTTGTGGCCGAGTTTGGCATGCTGCTATTGGCCATTGTATACGTTCCCTGGTCTCCAAAACTAGGACAGGGTACCGGTATATTGCCTGGAGTAATTACACATAAGGGTCATTCTGTAAATTTGGGATCCAAAAGTGTGACATTTGTTGGTGTCCCTGTTACATCTGACCTGCGTAATTTCCCATCAAGTATAATTAAAATTGACTTTAAATTAAAATTGACACTATTTTTAATTGTTTGGCAGGTACTTTGCTTTACATAATCACTCTTGGAGATGGAAGGCTTAAAGAATGTGTCCGGACTTGCAAAATTCTATGCGTGTCACTATGTAACAGGGACACCAAAAATGTCACACTTTTGGACCCCAAATTTATAGAATGACCCATAAGACAAATGAGTCCCCATCAGACAAGTTGAATACTCCCCCCCCCCCCCCCCTCCCCGCCCGCCCTTCTGCTGTGTCCTGTGTCCCACCTACCCCGTACAATTATTCATAGGTCGGTTTTTTTTCATGGATGAAGAAATGTAAAGAATTAGAACCCGTCTTGAGAAATGGACCGCACACATTTTTTGCCATTTGTGGTGGTGCATCCTTGTCCGTGAAAACATCCCAATGGATATGATGATTAACAGAGATATGAATGATTTCAGTATTTGTGTGTGAACTTCAGCCGCATTTGGTTCTAATTATCTCACATTATGTAGGTAAATATTTACAAAATGCAAATTGTTGTTTAAAGTTACATCTCTCTCGGCCAATGTATTCTTCAGCTTGAAATTGTTAATTCATGTTACAACTTCGTGCAGTTTTCACTGGAAATAAACTCATTTGAGTGTATTCAAGTGGTACAGTATATAATTTATTCAGTATTTGGTGTAAAATGAGGAACCATTTAAGTTAAGAATTTTGTGCAAACCCTCAAATCGGCTGTCATGTGACTTGTGACTTGGTATCACCCCAAATTTCTCACCATTGTAATTATATTTGATATCAATGTAAGGTTGGTTTAACGAGCAATGCCTGAGGAATATTTGTGAGTTTAAGACGACAGTCATATTTGAAGGATTTTGGTCTCTCTGTTTGTTGTGCTTATTGTGCAGTGATAAGCTTGTTGCAAAGGAACAAGTATATTAAAAAAAACACCAAAACATAGCTCATAGAGCAAGAAAACACTTTTTGGACTCGAACATATCTTTCTTTTGTGTTTGTTTGTTTGTGTGGGTGGGTGGGTGAGTTTGTATATGCCGGCAATCGTGGACCTAGGACAAAAGAATTCGGGCGTAGACAAAGGGTCCACGTTTGATCTAACGTCCACGATTGAAAATCGTGTACAAAACCAATGGGAGGCCTTCCGAAAAAGTTAGAGTATGAACAAAAGAGGAACAATGGGAGGTCCACGGTTGCACCCGTTCACATGACTGTGTGGGTGTTTGTTTTTAAAGTATAACCAAATATTTTGCGGCCCATGTCGAATTTAGTTGACACCATACCACACTACAGACATCTGAAGCTTCTCAAGACAAGAGGTGGAGGGGCTGACGGAGGGGGGGGGGGGGGGGGGGGGCTTTTATATTTGTTATTGTGTTTTGCTGGAGGGGGTGGGGGACCCGGGGTCACGCGCCACAGAATAAACGTTTGCTTCCCCCTTTTTTAGCTTGTAGAAATTGTGAAGCTTTCAAATCGTAATATCTAAAATCAATATCGGCGTGGATGTAGGGCTACTAATTTTCATGTCCAAATATTCAGGGAACAATCGTTGGATTTATTACTGCATTTTATTTTTCCTTCGATGCACGGTCTCTAGCTCTGCGTCCCGTTGCTAAATAGCGCCACCTTGTGGTCAATACTACTGTCTGCCTAAAACAACGCTGGTTTTCACTATACCAATGCAATTTCTTGTACAAATTAAGTACCGTGCACCAGCGATATCTAAATGTTCCAGTAGTAATCCGGTTGTATGTTTTTACACGTATATCTCTGCACTGCATAAAAATTGGCAACATGGACGAAATGGCCGACGGAGTCAAGACTTTAAATCTTCAGCGGGCTCTTTCTGGGGGATTCGGCTTCTCGTTGATGGGAGGAAAGGGCACGAGCTTCCCTCCGGTCATATGCGACGTCCTGAGCAATTCACCGGCCTCCAGATGCGAACAGGTGAGAGGAAATTTGAGCAGTTGAATGTCGGTTGAAGATGTGTTGAACGCATGATCACAATGTTAAATTGCCAGTACTGGCAGTAGGTGGCATTGCCACTGGCGTTTGCAATGACTGGCAGTCATTATATTATGTGTATTGCATAGACCTTATCGCAAATACCACCTAGTTGAGACGTCACAGTGGTCAAAAGGGATTGTGGGAAGGAAAAAGGCACAAACATTGCTCCTTTTTCCTTCCCACACTGGACTACTTCCAAAAATGTAAGGCTCTCCGTTTAGCCTTACAACGCTAGGCTTTTTTGGACCCCGTAACTCAATGGGATTTGCAATACGCTCTTGTTAGATCAGTTACAATGTTCTAGAATTCCACTTTCCCAAACGTTAATTTCCCCAGAAGGTTATCCAATCCCTCCTACAGATCTTTGAGACTTTTGCGGCACATTTGCGGCACATTAAAAAGGAACAATTTATTGAGAAATCTGAGTTTTTACTCACCCACCGACGTATTCAGCCGAGATGAACATGGCGTCGCACAGCTGACTAATACAGTCCACCAGACTGCGCATGCGCGTGGAGTTGTGGAAAAGATGTGGGGCTCGACCACTTTTTGAAGGGGGGTCATCTTTTCTACATCGCGCAACGGTGATGTGTGCATGACGCGCTTTACACAGTGTTGTGTGTGTTTGAACATTCCTTCGGTTTTCAAATGAACAACGTGAACAAAATAATGACCATCGATCCAGATTCTGTTTTAATCTGATTTGCATAAAATAAAAGCTCGCATTGGCCAAAAACAACATCAGACAAAATGCCAAATATCACTATATTTAAAGCCACTGCAGCTAGGGGTTGTGCCTATTTGGGAAAAGTCGTTAATATAATTTGATTTGTTGCATCATCTAAAAATGGCTACCTGCCCTACAATTTAGACGTCTGGGCATAACAAACATTGTCAGGCCAAGGAACCACACTAGGTATAATAGCGCGCCATTAATTAATCACATTCCACACATCACCAAAGCGCGATGTAGACAAGATGCCCCCCCCCCCCCCTTCAAAAAATGGTCGAGCCCCAAATCTCTTCAAAAACTCCACGCGCATGCGCAGTCTGGTAGACTGTATTAGTCAGCTCTGCGACGCCATGTTCATCTCGGCTGAATACGTCGGTTGGTGAGTAAAAACTCTGATTTCTCAATAAATTGTCCGTTTCAATGTTCCGCAAATGTGCCGCAAAAGTCTCAAAGATCTGTAGGAGGGATTGGATAACCTTCTGGGGAGATTAACGTTTGGGAAAGTGGAATTCTAGAACATTGTAACTGATCTAACAAGAGCGTATTGCAAATCCCATTGAGTTACGGGGTCCAAAAAAGCCTAGCGTTGTAAGGCTAACGGAGAGCCTTACATTTTTGGAAGTAACACTGGACCATCTTTTTGAAGGTGTTTTGCCAACCCGACCGCAACATGGGCACAGCGCCCTTTCTTGGAGTGCTGTGGGTCATGAAAGTCAGTGGTTTTTCACGCATTCTGTTAACGTGTTATCGTTTTACCAAGAAATAACTAATAACGGTGGGGATTCTCGATCTATCTATAATATTCTCGAATCTCGATCTATGAAGGCCTAATGTTAAGTTCAGTTTCTATGCCAGGGCATGGGTATCTGACAGCCGATCCGTGTGAGTGACAAAGTCAATGCACATCCTGTGCACAGGTGATCTCCTGAGGATTTTTTTACAATTTTGTATCTTTAAAAAAAAAAAAACTGTTTACTCTGTTATCATTCATTTGGGGATGTTATCCATAAGCATCACTTATTTTAACCCGTACAAACTATTTTCATGTATCATTTTCATTACTTTTGTAAAAATTGAGTTTATGATTTGCTTGTTGTGCACATTCCTCTTTTTCTCGTGGAAGCTGTTCGCAGAGAACGTCACCTGACCAAACACCGTATTTGGAAATTTGTCCTGGACCAACGAGTGCTGAAGGTCTGGAGATACTGCACCTACATGTAGTGACTCCAAGTGATTGATAATACATTGTGTCACCAGGCTGTTGTGACGAAGAGGCCGTTTTCAAAATTGATGGTATACAAATCTCATATTACGTAATTTGTCATCTGTCGCGTTTATCCATGGTTGTTTCGGAGGATGTTTTGAGTTAAGCTGTATTTAAAAAGCACCTGGAAGCCTCACAAATATGGTAAACATTTGATTTATGTAAATATAAAGACACCTATGTGGCACATTTCAAGTTTAAGCGTTATTCGTCACATGTGCATAACCCTAACCCTCCAGGGTATTTTGGCTAGAAACCCTGCCAGACGCATCAGATTGCATACTTTGTCACATTGACTTGTGTGCAGAGTGCAGCAAAGTGAAGCTGTCACCACAGATGCACTGTGCTGCATCTGGCAGGGTTAGGGTTTTAATGCCATCAAGTGTTGGCTTGATATAGAATCAGCGCATGTAACCCAAGTGTTTGCTAGTACGAGCAACAGTCTTGTAGCAAAAGAGATTTGCTATTAACCATCCAGAGAAACTTTCTAACAACTGAAAGTTTTTGCTTCTACCAAATGTAAAGCTGAAACGTTTTTAGATTTTAGCTATGTATGTCCAAAAGTGTTTAAAACCGAGAAGGAATTCTTAGTCCTAATGCTGTTATTTTTTTTAAAATTCCATTTAAGAAAACAAATCAAGACCTAAATCAGTTATTTCAATGGATTACTGTAATTAAATTTAGTCCAAATTTAGTTATTGCAGCATTAACCAGTCAAACATGTATTGATTTTTTTTTTAAGATTCTGTGAAGTATTTATTAACCCTAACAGCCCAAGCCTTTTTACTAGAATCCTTCCCTAACCACACAAACTCCAACACTGTGTAGTAAACCAATGGCACATTCTTTGTACTTAGACAAAATCAGGGCATCAAGTCCCATGCAAAGTGATGGTGCCAAGGCTCTACAGTACCCAATCACACAAAATTCAACACAAAGGGGTGTTTGATTTTGGCAGGTTAGGGAAGGTTAGGGTTAATAACCCTCCTATGCACCTGGCCTAAATCGACCCAGTTGTTGTACAGATCAAAACCTATCAAATGACAGATTGAAACACACACAAACTGTCAGAGTTGGTGTTTAGAGTTTTTGATAGGCTGTGATAGTTATAAGTATAGGAGGGTTATTAAAAGGAGTTGACAAGCCATCTGAAATTGACACATCATTGATTACAAATAATAAACAACAAATCATGAATTCACACTGCTTGTAATAAAAACAAAAGTATGTACATGTATGGACAATTGAGTAAACCAACCCTGATAATGCAGGCATGCAACTTTTCCTCGGATCAGCTGATTTCCTCGTTTTCCACTTCACACTTATGCCATTGAAAATTGAAAAACACTGTACAAAGTCTTGTAAAGATTGGAATGTCCTCGTTTTTTTGTTAATTCCAAGTTGCATGCCTGATAATGTCCAATTTGCAATAAATTGAAAATTAGTCAAATTGTTAGGTTGTAATCTTTCTGTGTGTAAATTACAAATAACACCGGGGTGTCCCAATTCAAATCATGGTGTCTACAGTAGAAATTCGCTATAACGAACACCGTTATACCGAACATTTGGCTATCCTCTTTGGCTCCTAAATTAATGTATTCAATACATACCATTATTCACTATAACGAACACCGCTATCCCGAACATTTGGCTATAACAAACATGGATCCTCTTTGGCTCCTAAAGTGATGTATTCAATACATGTACATACCATTATTCACTATAACGAACACCGCTATACTGAACATTTGGCTATAACAAACATGGATCCTCTTTGGCTCCTAAAGTGATGTATTCAATACATACCATTATTCACTATAACGAACACCGCTATACCGAACTTTTGGCTATAACAAACATCCTCTTTGGCTCCTAAATTGATGTATTCAATACATGCCATTATTCACTATAACAAACACCGCTATACTGAATTTAAAACAGGAATTTCCTCATTAAATCTAGCATGCATGTCTGTTTCAGCTGTTCAACATGTCCATTGTATCTACTTTTTTGTTTTGTACAGTATAAACAATGAAATGATGTACATGTACACATCCTTCGAATGCCCGTCTACATACATGTACCCTTGTAATCAATGTCGCGTGTGAGCAACCGACAGTGCCTTCCTAAGCTCAATTACATACACATGCCCTTATGTGTAACACGTGAACACAACACTGCCACTTTAAAGAGGTAAAATGACCAGGCTGCTCTGGTTATTAACGTCGCAACTGGGTCATTTCCATAGTGTGGGCACGGTGCGTGTGGACTTTTACCGAGCCATGTATAATGTTAATGATGTTAGTTGCGAATTATTACATAGGGCACTGCGATACACTTTGCAAAATGTTTTCTGAGCAAATGTACGGTAAATGTACATGTGTATGTACATTGTAGGTCACAATTACATGGATAAATGCTACCATATTATCATGCAAGTTCAAGCATATTGTGTATGGTTTTTAACTGTGTAGTCCACACAGTCCTCGAGCTTAATATATTTCTGCACCATTCTGTAGGATCATAGGATGGCTAATTAACTGGATTGGTGCCTCTTTATATTGGCTTCATGTTTGACTAACCAGTAGGCCTATACCAACAGAAAGAAAGAAGTTTTTATTTTAAAAAGTTCTTTATTTTCAGGAACAGAAGCAGTTTCAGGCCTTGCCCTTAAGCTTTTTTTTAACTAGCCCACCGGGCAAGTTAACTGGGTTTTTTACTAGCCCGCAGAAATTTTTACTAGCCCACATTTAATGGACACATTGTAACATCTCATTAATGATAACTCCCTATGTGTCGGAAATATTGTATTAAAATTTGAGGATTCAACAGTTATACGTGATTTTGCAATCTTGTGGTTGTCCGACTGATCATGTGACTTAACAGAATCTATTCGGAAATTGTCTGTGCCATAGTAGAAAAGGTTCTGTTTCCTTCCACTGCCTCCAGCCATTTTCATTTCGCGGCACACACGGCAAAACATCGTTTGTCCATCGTAGCTTAGCCAGCTGAAGTCCCGCTCCCAGTCTTGTCTGTAGACACGTTGTCTTTTGTTTTTGTCGTAGTTTGTATCATATTCTCTTTTGCTTCCTTTTTTGGAAGGATCAGACACATTTAGATATCGCCACATGACTGAAAACTTTCTACCAACAACGTACGTACACGGCCGGCTGTCATCGATCAAAGGCCCACGCACGAATTACCACACGCATGAACTTTCTTTCATTCACAGTACAGTACACTGCACTGCATGCATGCATGCATGCAAAAGCTAGCGCGAATATTGCTGAGGTAAAGGACCATCCTCGACTCCATGGGCGCGTGTGCGTTCCTTCACTAACGAAGGAAGATCGCGCAAGGCATAAGATCGCGCAAGGCATGGTGGGAAAACATGGCGCCGCAAGATCGTACCCATGGTAACGAGGTTGGTAAAGGACCATCCTCGACTCCATGGGCGCGTGTGCGTTCCTTCACTAACCCCTGGCCGTTTGGAATACGTAAACGACGCTGACTGGCTATTCGAAATGAATATTTATGTACTGAAAGTGAACCGCGCGCGTAATCCGAATGTTGAACGCCCTGTGTGCGCTCGCGCCCGCGTTAACATCCTGTTCGTCACGTCACATCATCAAGACAAGGCCACTAGTCTTGGTGGCTACGATAAACTATATGGATTTTTTCTGGTCAGGAAATACATGTATTTTATGTTTAAACAGAGATAGAAAAGGCACACATATTCGAGTCGAGGCCGGAAATCTAAATTGTTCCAATCGATAGTAAATTTACTCATTTATCTAGTTCAAGAAAGCCGCTCATTCTCAATGACAGTGTTTGCCGCCGCTGCAGAAGATGCATCGAAAGGTTTGACAAATTTGGGAAAACAGCTGAGAAAAACATTTGGAAAATTACACAACTGACATCCGGCGATAATGGGCGGAAACGGTCATGACGGTCGTCATACTTTTTCTTCCTCCCGATCCCACCAGGCCGGCTGTTACTACTACTCAGTGCAGTGTTAGATTTAACGTCTGGCGGGAAAAACATTAGGCATGATTATTAATAATTATTAGGAGCTAATCTCATCCTTCCAAAAGATTGATTCTACAAATAAAACCTTCCTACTAAAAACACTGCGTCGCGCGTTAAACACATCGACTGCAGTCCTAATTACCATATCCCACTATGTGGGATATGGTAATTACACAATTCCAGGGGTTAGGATCGAGCAAGGCATGGTGGGAAAACATGGCGCCGCAAGATCGTACCCATGGTAACGAGGTTGGTAAAGGACCAACCTCGTTACCATGGGTACGATCTTGCGGCGCCATGTTTTCCCACCATGCCTTGCGCGATCTTAACCCCTGGAATTGTGTAATTACCATATCCCACATAGTGGGATATGGTAATTAGGACTGCAGTCGATGTGTTTAACGCGCGACGCAGTGTTTTTAGTAGGAAGGTTTTATTTGTAGAATCAATCTTTTGGAAGGATGAGATTAGCTCCTGATCCTAATAATGATGCCTAATGTATTGCCCGCCTGACGTTAAATCTAACACTGCACTGAGTAGTAGTAACAGCCGGCCTGGTGGGATCAGGAAGGAAAAGTATGACGACCGTCATGACCGTTTCCGCCCATTATCGCCGGATGTCAGTTGTGTAATTTTCAAAATGTTTTTCTCAGCTGTTTTCGCAAATTTGTCAAACCTTTCGTTGCATCTTCTGCAGCGGCGGCAAACACTGTCATTGAGAATGAGCTGCTTTCTTGAACTGGATAAATGAGTAAATTTACTATCGACTGGAACAATTTTGATTTTCGGACTCGACTCGAATTTATAATATGTGTGCCTTTTCTATCTCTGTTTAAACATAAAATACATGTATTTCCTGACCAGAAAAAAATCCATATCGTTTATCGTAGCCACCAAGACTAGTGGCCTTGTCTTGATAATGGAAAAAAGTGCTCGGAGTCGTTTTGCTGATGTGACGTGACGAACATGATGTTAACGCGGGCGCGAGCGCACACAGGGCGTTCAACATTCGGATTACGCGCGCGGTTCACTTTCAGTACATAAATATTCATTTCGAATAGCCAGTCAGCGTCGTTTACGTATTCCACACGGCCAGGGGTTAGTGAAGGAACGCACACGCGCCCATGGAGTCGAGGATGGTAAAGGACCAATGCGTATGCTCAGTATGTACATTGTACGTGGAATTCCCCGAATGGGCCATTTATCAAAGCTGGCTTCAGTTCGGGTCACTCGTGACATCGCGCAATGAATGGCATGTGTAGGTGTGTGTGTGTGTGTGTGTGTACGTACGTACGTACGTATAGCCGAAGTTACAACAAGCATGCATGGTGCGGTGGCGCGGCACAAGTATACTGATTGCATGAGAACCCGCAGCGCTATACAAGTAGTCATTAAATAAAACAAGAACATTCACCCAAACTTCACAAGGACTTCCGTTTTATTCATCTCAAGCAAAAGTGACAATTTTAAACAGGTAGGTATATATTTTTTTGACTAGCCCGCCGGGCAAGTTGAAGAGTGCTTCTGACTAGCCCGGAGCAGTTTTTACTAGACATTGTACGCCGGGCTAGTGCTAAGGTCGAGGCCTGAGTTTATTCTGTGTACATGTACATGTATGTCTTCCAATGGGAGTGTGGCCTGTCAGAAGGGGTATCAAGCTTATTAAGTAATAGTCTCTGGGATACATATGTGACCCGCTCTGGAAAAAGGTATATTATGTCGCAAAATATGAAAAATGAGTTTGATGTATGTTTGGAAAGCCCGCAATGTAAGCTTTAATTTGGTACGTGGTAGAGCTCCAAAGCCCTTTCCATTCTGGAGATATCGCATTGTTGCATATTAATTAGTTCTATGGAGTTCAAATTGCACAACAGAGAAAACGGGCTTTGAAATAGCTAGTTCTAATACAATGCAATGCAACAATGCACTCTAAAAAGGTTATTTTTTCATTTTATTCACTGAAATCAACATTGTTGTGCACCAAACCTGAAACTTTAGATATTTAAGATGTCAATATAAAAAATTTAAAAAATGAATTTTGATGAAAAATTTCACCCTCTCAACGTTTAAAGGGCCATTACACGTAAATGCATAGCGCGACTTATATCACCTTTTTCTGGAGCGGGTCACATATACTCTTCCCAATCCTACAAAATCCTCCAAATCCTTGTCTTTCTTGTGGATTTTTTAGGGTTGGGTTGATTCTTTAATACTGGCAATTACATACATGTACAAATAGTGAGTAGAGAATGGTTCCGTAGGTTAATATTGCAACAAATGGCATCAGTGTGCAGAAGTTGGCTTAGAGTCACAGTGGACAGGCAATTTTTATTTATTTATTTTTTTTTTAAATCTTGACTTGATTTGGACACTCAAAGTTTGAATCCTAGGTGAAACTCTGTTAAGGACTCATGTTTCTTTATCAAGAAAAAATCACAACGAGATCCTTTATAAATTTATCTTGGGAACATCATGCACACGTGTACATGTACATGGCTGTATGTTGTACATATTCTATACAGTAGACATGTGCAGCAGCAATGCAGTTATGCAGATCCCTATTCCAGAATTCTGACAATTTCTGCAATCAGAGCATCCGTGATCAGAGGCAGTGGGCATTAGGGTACATCTTCAATGGTGGTAGGGGTATGCATTTACGGGTAGTAAAAGAACGGGGTACCCGATTGAAAAAAATACGGGTACCCACTAAAGAAACCCAACCCAAAAATTCCAATCCTGGAAGTTGTAATAACATGTTTCTCTGAGATTTAAAAAGTCTGATTTCAGACAAAAGTCTGAAAAATCTCATGCCTGTCCAGTAAACACGATCACTTCTCCACCTTTGCATGTGCTGTACATGCATGTGCTGGCATATCACAAAAGACGGTTGTCCGGAAGATTTATACAGTTGTATTTATTGTGGAATGAGGCATGCTATTATTTCTCGTCAAGGCTCTTATCCATACCCAGACTACTAAAACCGCGACCGGTAAATTCCCTTTGTGAACTTTCGTGAGCGTCATAAATGTGAAATCAGTGCTAGTTTCCCAGGGAGTCGGTTTTTAATTTTGAAAATACCCGACAAATAATATTCCAAACCGTTTCTTTTTCATTATCTGGGAAGTTACTAAAGTTGTACGGGTACTCGATTCCATATTCTGGAACCGGTTCCTGACACGAACGGTCGGGTATCAGGTACCCGGTTCCGATGCACACCCCTAAACGGTGGACAGTAATTTTAGTTTTGCCAAATGTGCATGCATTGTTGTTGGTATCCACTGAGGCACCGGCCGACTGGATTAATTGAGAATGGAAACTACATCAATGTATACATTATGTAAATGATTAAATTATAAATTTACACAAAATGTACATTAACAAAACTGCATTCGCTCTCTGTATTGTGCAGTTTGCTTCTTGTTGTCTCGAACTGAAAAATTGTATTGGAACTGAAATAATTTCTTTTCATAAAATCTGTTTGTTGCTGTGTCTGGCCTCTGTGCTCCATCTACACTACATACATGTATGCATTTTGAAATGTTAAAACCTGAGTCTACCTGTTCAATCAGTACTGCCCCAAACCATTTTTGTTTTTTTTGCATTGTGCTCCTTTGTAAAAAAAAATAAACCATTCAATTTTTCAAATTCCACTTTCATTGTGTGCACAACCAACCTGAATTGCCAGAAATGTGGGAGGTGTTTGACGAGTCTGATGAGTCGAGTTGAAATCCAGGTTATCGTACTTGGTGACTCTGTTGGAGTACTAAACAGAAGTCATAAGGGCGTCAACACCTGGCAAAGTCGGAGTCTTGTTGAAAGAGGTCTCATGCAAATGATGAAAACTCTACAGACTATACATGTACATGGTTACAGGGTAATTTGACATCTAGACAATCCTGAACATCATTTTTGTATGGATGTACAATGTACAATTCTTGAATTTCATAGAAATATCCCTTTGACCAACGGGCTAGTAGTAGTACATGTACAAGTGATCCACTGTAGACCATAGAACATTTCTCAAGATCAGTTGTCAACAAACTTCACTAAGGACATGTTGGTTAACCCTAACCCTGCCAGACGCAGCACAGTGCATCTGTAGTAACAGCTTGACCTTGCTGCACTCTGCACACAAGTCAATGTGACAAAGTATGCAATCTGATGCGTCTGGCAGAGTTTCTAGCCAAAATACTCTGGAGGGTTAGGGTTAATAAAAAATGTGTCAAATGAATGAAAGTAAGGCATACTCCATTCAAAGTGCAAAATTTGAGATTTTCATGTATAAAAAGAAAGAAAGTACGATTACAATGTATTAGAGAGAAAAGTCACTAGCTGACTGGTCAATTAGGTTTTGGAGTCTTGTACATGTAGACCAATGTCCAACAGTCAAAATTACTGGCCTGGGTACACATGGTGTGATGGGGAGGGATAGATAGGAAGTGAACAGGGGGCAGTATGTGTACTCTTGGAATAGCCTGCGGTTAAACCTTACCCACGCAGAAGTGACAGCCCAGAAAGTCAGTCGCGAAATATCATTCATGTCTGGAGCCTTACATTGTACATTCAAATCAGTTCATTTGTATGCAGTTTAGAATCTTCCCAAGTCGATTACATTCTATTGATCCGTAGAGAAAGACGTATTATTGAATTCATTTTCCAGGCGAGGGGGCTGTAGGCTGTGCATGTGTAAACGCAATATGTCGATCAATACTGCAGGCCCAACTCGTTCCAAGTTGAGTACAAGTGTTGGGAGTTTGGACAGGAATTTGATTGGAATTCTGCCGTGTAATGTAATGGGATGGTCGTAAGTTAATCAGGAAATTTACAACTGCAGTGATCAGTGGCAAACGTTTTGCAAATTTAACCAGTGCCACAATGTCTGTGAAAAAAACTTAGTGAACATGTACATTTGTACATGTACATGCATGGACCTGTAACACACGTAACAAAATTTGAAGAAAAAAAACGATTGTAAATGCATAAAAAATACACTTCACAACCATTTGCACTGCAAATACCAGTTACTGGTAAATTTAGGTCATTCCATAAATGTGGGGTCAAAAAGTGTGAAATTTCTTTTTGGTGTCCCTGTTGCACCCGACCTGTGTAATTTCCCATCAAGTATCATTAAAATTGACTTCACACTATTTTTTACTTGTTTGGCAGGTGCTTTGCTTTAATACAGAATCACTCTTGGAGATAGAAGGCATTAAAGAATGTGTCCTGATATGCAAAATCTTATACATGTCACTATGTAACCGGGACACCAAAAATGGCACACTTTTGGACCCCAAATTTATGGAAAGACCCATGTACATTGTACACGTTGTACATGTACTTGTACAATAGCCAAGGCTAAGTTACTAAATGTACATCATGTACCGTTGTTTCTGCACTATATTTTGTTAGTCTTTTCAGTAATCACTGTTTTAAAGCCCAGATTATGTGAATGATGTTCCTCGTAATGCCCTTACTTCAATCATTTATGCAGTCTCGGCTGCAATCTCTCGGTATTTGCATCCCTAAGAAGCTCGGCTTATCTCTCCTGTCGTCTGGAGTAAGCAGGGCCCCCAAGACGTCTTAGTGGAAAAATCCAAGTGAAGTGGATTTGCGTTCTGTCTGCGAAATGTCACTTTCTATTATGAGTCGGGCTGACTCGCCACGCCTATTGTTCAGGGAGTGTGGGAACATGGACTTTAATGAGGAAACAAAAGTGTAATGACGCCATCCTAAGCTGACCAAGAAGGGGCAGGTTCTCTGTTAATGGACCAAGCCCAAGACCCTACATTTTCCTTCAAGGTGTGTAAGAAGCTGTGTATAAGTGCACGGGCTTGTCTGTCAATGAAGAGATAATTTTTAAAGGGACACACATGTATACTTCATAGGTACACTTTGTGGGTCTTACCGGTACATGTACTTGTAGTTTACTTTTTTTGTTTAACCCTAACCCCCTAAGGTGCGTGCAAAATCCTATTAAAATTTGAGGATTTGGCACTGTTGATGTAAATCAAATATACCCAGATTTTGACCGCAATCAGTTTCTGACAACTATCTTGAGAGCCCACATCTGTTTGTTTCCAAACGTGAACTGTTGTCTGTCGTATTTGAATAGCATGGCAGATGGGACGGAATGCAAACGCTGCATAGGATTTAACAGCTAGCCTGGCTACCAGCCCAAAGCAATCACTAGCCTGTGTAAATGCGATGGGATGGGATGACTATTTATTTAAGCAGCCAGGTTATGTGTACGTTACTGATTGGTCAGGGGCTTCTACAACAGACAAGTGGACTTGGGAAATATGATGTTTAATGACCCATAATTAAATTGCAGTTAATTGCATTAGGACTTACTAGTTACAACACAATGTACATAGTGCGTGTAGAAGTCATATGATGCATGATATGGGGCAGAGGGACGGACCCCCCCCCCCCCTTTTGTGTTGGTTCCCTTCTGCCCCATATCGTGCTGAGTATAGACTATTCCAACGAGCAAAATTAGAAGCCATCTTTGGGTACCCAATCGGGCGGTACTGCGCTCGCGCGCGTCATACGCGTTCTTACTTTAGAGGCGCGTGTTTACTTTGGCAATCCTATTGGTCAAAGGCGCAATGAGTGCGCGCGTATGACGAGCGCGCGTGTATGGTACCGCTCGATTGGGTACCCAAAGATGGCTTCTAATTTTGCTCGTCGGATTTGTCTATAGTACATGTAGTACAAAATGCGAGTTTGTGCTATTCAGGTTTAAGCCAACAGTATTTTTTTTCCCAAATCTTTATCAGTTATGTAATTTTATATGTAGTTCAAATAATTTGAATTTATCATGAATTCATAATTACTTTGTAGACTTTACTGGATACATGTACTTCAATTTAAATTCTTACAAGTAACGTGTACTCGTCAGGATTGACAATGTCTACGTCGGGGTAATATTAAATTACATTTATATCTACATGTACATTTGTACGTGTATGTGAAATTTTAAAAACAAAAATGTATGTGTACTTTGCAGTTGCAGTATTTTCTCATGGGTTTCTTGGCTCGTCAACCCCACAGTCAAGTCCCCTTTTGTGGTTACGCGGTTAGAGTTTTTGTGGAATGTGACTGTTGTCAGTGTTATTTGACCATTGAGGAAGGAAATTCACAGTTCTTTGATTTCTCACAGCGTGTCGGGGACCGCCTGTCGGATCAGATCTGGTGTCATAACCTCAGTCATGCCCATATTAAACATAATGTTTTAAACATGGTTGGCATTTGAAGAAACTCATTTTAGTAATTTCAGTAAATTACAGATCTAGCAACATTACATCATTAATTACATGTACATCATGAAACAATAGATACATGTAAGTATTGCTGTCTAAATTATAACAATTAAAAATACATTATTAAAACCCTCCTGTTCTCAAGGCCAAAATCAAGCCAGCTACCTATATCAAAACCTATCGAGTGGCAGATTGAAACACACAAACTGTGAGAGTTGGTGTTTAGAGTTTTTGATAGGCTGTGATAGTTATACATTTGTAAGTATAGGAGGGTTAATTAATTAATCTTAACTCAAGATTACAAATCCACAGTTGAAATTATCGTGTTTAGCTGGAATTCATTCACATTTTAAAAGTTTCTCAAAAGTCATCAAATTTCTTATTACTACACATGTAGCTTTTCCTGATGTTAATTTCATGATTTTTATTATATTTTTTGGTAAATTGCTTTGATCTTGCAAATATGCTGAATTAGTATACCCAATTTATTATTATTATTATTATTATTATTCAGAAATGGGATTAATACTATCAATTATATCGATGCATTTTATTTCCCAGTGAATATCAGGGCTGTTAATTGACCTATCGCCGTTTACGAGTTAACCACGCCCCTTAGACAACCCTATGGGAATTTTGTGTGGTAATTTTTGTTTCTCACATTTTGCCACACAATGCAAAGCGCATGCGTGGTTTCCATGTGAAGCATGACCTTGCGCTCGGGCCGGATGTACATGTACGCTTTCCTGAGCCGCTTTTACCGACTCGCACTGTCCGCACTGGACTTATCGTCTCAGGAAAGTTACCTGGTCAGTTTTCCTGGGCAGCAGTTGCCCGGTAGAAGTAACCGCTGGACTCAGGAAAAGTAACTGAGAGGAAAACGTCCTAGGCTGTCCAAAAGTACCAGGGTTCTCCTCACGTACAAACTTGCGTATCGGCCCGATACGCAATTATTTCTGCCCGATACGCAAAAAAACCGCCGATACCCATTTTTTCATCCCCGATACGCACAATAGTACGGCTCAGTATTATCTTACATGATGCAGGTCCATTGCATGGCGTAAGGCCTAGTTTGCAATTTTACATGTCCGCCGAAATCTAGACGAAAAAGCAGTAAATCTTCCTACATTGTCCGTGTCGTACACGACGTACACCGTGCAGATACGTACACATCGCACCGCCATGCACAACGCGTGGCCACACAGTACATGTATCGGCACCACACACGAGTTCCTCGTGGTCGGTGTCGCCCCAAATCTGAACCTCCGTTGCAGGTCCATTGCATGGCGTAAGGCCTAGTTTGCAATTTTACATGTCCGCCGAAATCTAGACGAAAAAGCAGTAAATCTTCCTACATTGTCCGTGTCGTACACGACGTACACCGTGCAGATACGTACACATCGCACCGCCATGCACAACGCGTGGCCACACAGTACATGTATCGGCACCACACACGAGTTCCTCGTGGTCGGTGTCGCCCCAAATCTGAACCTCCGTTGTAGGACAATTCTTCGTGCACGCACCTTCCTGTGCGCGTGCGCGCGTGTGTTCTCTTGGTGCTGGTCGTGTGCTCAATACGCTAAGCAGGGGCAACTTTTATGAGGGTTAAAATTTTGCACTACACCATTTGCAGTGCTTACAAGATCGACCCCACGCACGTCAGGTTTTTTTTCATGGCCGTAGTTCTTTGTATTAAAGGCATTTACGATGGGGACGAGATTGTTGGACGTTGCCAAGTCACCACGTTTTTGTCTCGCGCGTGGCGGAAAAGCAATCAAAAATAGGGTCTTTTTTAAACCAATACATAACATCAGCGGTCCGTGCGCGCCGCGCATGGAAACCCATATTACTTGCAACTGATTTTAATGGAAACTATTTTAACCATGGAGGAAGGGAACCCCTGGCCAATTTTTGGGGTACTTTTCTTGTAATTTTCAGGGTTTTTAAGCTATAGCATGCATAAAACAGTACACCTATTACAAAACATTCTTGTTTTATTGTAGCTTGAAAATGAAACATTTTCTTTATGGCACTCCCAAAAGGGTAAGCTCTGGCAATTCTTTTCTACTTTATTTTTAATGACTTGCATTCACGTTTCAGGAATGCTGTGCTCATTGTGCCGAAAGCACCACATGAGGCAGGGGACTTATGTTGCATATCTGAAACTTGGAATGGCTCATTTTGTGACTAGAATTACTAGTCCAGAAAGGAAAAGTGGTCATTTGATGAAATGTTGATATCCTAAATTAAAAAATCCTAAATTAAATCTCTCATGTTTTTTCCTGAGAAAAAGTACTTGAAAAGCCCAGGAAATGCTCTAAAATGCTTCGCAAATTGTCAGTCAACCACAAAATAAATCCCCCACAGTTTTGAAAAATCCTGGGGAGAACCCTGAGTACCCATTACAAAAGCAACATTTAGCACCTCTGCTTAGTGCTAATAATTATCCCCTGGTTAGGCTTACACCTGATTACTTCAACCTACTACGGAGTTCAGATAGTTGTCAAACTTTTGACAAACCCCTCTCAAAAGTGCAAAAACATCAGATATGATGGTGATTGTCATCTTAGCAGCAGAGCCTGAGTGAAAATCCTAATGGCCGTGATCAGGTGCATCTGATCACGCACCTGCACTGTCACGCTTTTGACAAATTAATTAAATCCTGTTTTTGAAAGGTGCATCTTGTGGAATCCAGCTGAGCTGAATAATTTAAAAAGAAGACTGGGGGGTAAACCAAAGGTGAATGGCAGTCTAAAATAATGTGGACCTTTCAGCTTGTGAAACCATGTGCATTGATTTCAGGGATGGGGTATTAACCCCTTGCGTACGGATGACGGAAAATGGCGCAAAAAAACAGTGCCACCAGGCTGGTCGACGCAATTGGCCGCTGTTTGTGCAGTTTCAATCCATTGTTGGATTAAACAGTGCCACCAGGCCGGATGACGCCATTGGCCGCTGTTTGTGCAGTTTTAATCCTTTGTTGGATTATTGTGTATAGGTTACGCTTGACTGCACAAACACATTGTAGTGGTTCGCTTGGCTGCCAGAGCCGCCGCGGCACCCCGACGTCTCCCTCAAAATACTGTACTCAAGGGGTTAACAGAGGGACTTGTTCTCCCATTTACATTTTGATGTTGACAACGTTACCATGCTGCAAGTTGCTGTCTTATTTAGTCTTAAGGCCGGTTTATAGTCGGTCGCGCGATGAAAATGGTCCGACGCTGATGGTCGCTGGACGCTAGGCCCTTTTTTTTTGCAGATTATAGTCGTCACGCGACGTTTGTAAACACACGCGCAGCATACGCATACGCGCAGCATACGCGCAGCATACGCGCAGCATACGCGCAGCATACGCGCAGCATACGCGCAGCATACGCGCAGCATACGCGCAGCATACGTGCAGCATACGTGCAGCGCGTCTGGAATTCGAATGCGACATGTGACGATCACGCATCGCCACTGCTGAACATAAAATTATTTTAGCTGCGATAATTATATAATTATCAGAGCTTTTTTTGATGTGCGATTAATGTCTGTCCCAGCTGTTTTAATAACAATAAGTATTAGGACGCATAAATAAAATATAGGACGTTTTCGATGTTTATTGATGTTTTTTATGCCGCGTGCCATACATGTATTTGCATATTCATCGTTTCTTACCGATCAGGCAATTCTATTGGCCCATTGAAAAAAGTGAGGTCAACGACCATGTCAAAGTTCAATTGATTGAACTCTGTAGCACCGTCGCCAGCGTCTTTCAGCGACTAGTCGCTGGTGCTTCCGCGTCAACTATAAACCCTGCGTGAGAGGATCGCGCGGCAATTTATAGTCGCGTCAACTATCGCGCGACCGACTATGTAAACCAGCCTTCAGAGAGTCTATAATAACATTGGTTTGGATAGAGCATGGATTTGGTGTTTATAATTACACAATGCAAGTTCTACATTCTACATTGCACCAGTAACTGGAAGATGTTGGATTTGTTTACCTAACTAATTTCATTTGTTACAATACCCGCATTTTCAAATTGCAAGTTTTTGATTTAATTATTGGGGAGTGGGGGGGGGGGGGGGGGTGGAGGCAGATGTACCCAAGGTATATTTACACAGTGCCACACACAGTGCCCATAATTTATCCCTAACCTTGCTGAATCCAACAGGAGAATGCCAACATTACCAGAAATAAATTTATTTTGTCATAATGTTTTTTAACCCCTTGAGTACGGTTGCTTACAGGAGGCGCCGGGGTGTCGCGCCGGCTCTGGCAGCCAAGTGAAACAACCACAATGTGTTTGTGCAGTCAAGCGTAACATACACAATAATACACAACAATGGATTGAAACTGCACAAACAGCGGCAAATGGCGTCATCCGTACGCAATGGGTTAACTGAGTTACTGCGTTAATTTATTTAGACAGTGGGGGAGGGGAGAGAGGGGCTGATGCACGTACAGGAATACCAATGGTACATGTATGATGTTTACATAATGCCACAGAGTGCCGTAAACTTCAACATAATCCCAGGTACAGTAAGTCTCATGAATCACGGACTCATGAACCGCTCTGCGGCCCTACAATCCCCCAGTTCTCCATGTGACAATCTCGCTTTGCATCCCCCTGCCCTAATGCATGCACACCGCCGGCTGCTCTCCAACATTTTCGCAAAGTGCACGGAGCGATCAGAGGGTGTCGTCAGCTGTAGAACAATAAAACGAAATAGCCCGGAGGAGGGCAGAGCAGCGGAGAAATCGATGGCTACTCATATGGCAATGAGGTGAATGCACTTCGGTGCTGGTGCATTTGTGTGAAGCGATGCATACAATTTTAAGTCTCTTGTCGGTATGTTCTGAAAACGAGACATCGGCATATTTGCTTCATAATACATGTACATGCAGCACATGTTGCTTATTAATTCCATATTGCATTGCATTATGTATGCTCATTGAACCTATGTGATGCAAATATTTATGACGGTTCAACATTTGAAATTGTACATACATGTACATGTACACACCCAGTTGTACTTTCCTATACTGGTGAGGACAATGCTTTGTGTTTCCTATTCTTCCTTTAATATAACCCAAGCCTAAGCACGTATCTATACGTTCGAGGACCGATTTTAACAAAAGACCGACTCTCGAGGACAAGAAAGATCCTTTTGTATTTTCTTTTTCCTCTTGTCCTTGAACGTAGTACAATACAAGAGCACATACATGTACATGTGCTCTAGTTGTGGCTGTGTATTCTCCAACAACATACATTGTAAAATCCAAACTAAACCGCAATGAAGACACAAAATATATTTATTTATCTCGTCAATATCCCCAAAGTGTGGTTTGTACATTAACATGCAGAGCTCTTCTTTTTGGTTATACAAGGGAAGCCTTTTTAATATTTTAAACTGGCACCCTTTGAAAACTCACTGAAAAAAAAAGATACATGTTTTAGTGCCCTTGATGGGAATCGAACTGGGGTCACCTGAAGTGGAATTGAAGATCCACTGTACCAATGCTTAGTGGTTCAGCTTCTGTGCAATGTATAATCTACGCTCATGGCATAGTGTGCACATTGTACATGTACATTGTAAACGTGTACCATTGCATCCACAACACATATACATTGTATGTAACGCAACTATACCAAGAATTGCACGTCCAATTTCAGTCCAGCTGTATCTGTGTAATTATTAGCTGCGTTCGTGGGCAATGAAGACGGAGCAGAGCACGCTCGATAAATGGCATACATGTATTTGTGCAAGACAGGTGAAAATGTGCAAAAGAGGGCAGTTGACGATAACGTAATGTACATGTAGACGAGCCAAAATGCCAATGGCACACAAAATACATGTAGGTATACACACAGCTAGGTATACACACATATTGTTACAGAAGATCTGTACGGGTATTGTACATAATTATACTAGTGTGTATACATGTATATGGCCAAACACATACATGAATCCAAATTTTTACATGTGGTGCTTGTCACAAAAGTTACACATAGCAGAATTGTACCTATTGCATGTAAATAAACTTTGCTGAAAAAAACAACACATTTTGTGTTTTGTTTGTGAACTACAGAATTCATGTAAATGTACAGGTGCATCCTTTGTACAATTTGCAGCTCGCATAAATTTGATCTTCTCTTAAAAGACAAAGTATTCTTCATCATTCCGTTCGTCGCTCGTCCCACATCCAAGCAGTGCTCCTCCTTTCTCGACCAATCACTGTTCATCCTTCAACACCTCGCTGTAATGAGAAAATCCATATCGCCCTCATATTAATATGCAATGTTGTAACCTTCCCAGAATGCACTGAGGTGTTTGGTCATCAATACCCGTACCCACCGTTTCCAGTAGGTTTTACCAGCCTCGTAAACTCCCTTCTATGATGGATCGATGTTTCGGTATTGACTCTTAAAGGATCCGCAATAATTGACTTAGTCGGTTACCTTGCGGCTTGCGTGCAGGCATAGGGAATGTCAATGTTTTTGTTTTAGATTTTTACAGTGTCAGTCTACGTTGATGATGGCTGTGTACACACTGTTGGTGTTTAGATTTTATGAGTGTGTAGTAAGTTAGAGGTATACTAAAAAATTACAAATGGAATTGAATATTTAAATCAGTAGAATTGTACTGCATCTATTTTAAGATGCTTTAGCCCTAATCCTGCTAACTCTAACGATTATCCAACAGAGGGTCCATTCTATTGGATTCTGTCGATGTGAGCAGTGCACCTTTGTTTGTTTCTATGAGACTAAGCTGGGTACATGTATGTGTGTATCTTTAGAAATCTGAAAAGGGTAAAGGTTAACCCTTTGAAGCCGGATGACGTCTGTACACGTCATTCTCTGCATTTTCAATCCATTGTTGGATCATTGTGTATGTTTAATACGCTTTGATGCACCAGAATGCCGCCACGGCACCAGAATGCCGCCACGGCACCAGAATGCCGCCACGGCACCAGAATGCCGCCACGGCACCAGAATGCCGCCACGGCACCAGAATGCCGCCACGGCACCAGAATGCCGCCACGGCACCAGAATGCCGCCACGGCACCAGAATGCCGCCACGGCACCAGAATGCCGCCACGGCACCAGAATGCCGCCACGGCACCAGAATGCCGTATAGCCAGGGATCACACCCAATTTTACGATACAACATGGGAAGCTACATTGTGGGGATCTTTTGATTAGCAATACAAGTACATGTACATGTACATGTACTTCAAAATTGCCTTAGGTTTGTGTGTGGCCTAATTTCTATTTCCAACTTGTTTACTTTGCTAGAAGCTCTTTAGGTTTTGTTTGTTTTTAGAAGGAGCTTGAGAGATTTACCTGAAGATCTATTCCACTGCTCCTTTGGAATTTTAAAACAACAAACTTCAAGGGGGAAGTCCGTTGTATTTGTTTGAATAGGAGATGTGTTTGGATGTGTACATTGTAAGTGTACATGTACATACATTTAAAATATAAATTACCGGACATGCTGCGCTGCAAGCGAATGGTTCTGCATTGACGTCAATTCACCTGCGATTATCACGAGATCATAGATTTGCCTTTGCCATGGGTTGTGTTTCCGTATTAGAAAGCACTTTTATCCCTGCGTATTGTGTTAGCCTTCATTGACCATGTGTTGCTCGTGACAGATGGAAAATCTCTTTAACCCCAGTGCATTATCTCTTCGATAAACCCCCCCCCCCCCCCTCCCCCCCCCCCGAACGACGGCGCATGGTTACATTAAAATAAACTGCTAGGGGCGCATTGAAATTTTCTCGGCAAAGCGCTGGCCGTATCATGCGCAGGGCACATGCCGTTGATTGTACGTAAAGGGGGGGGGGGGGGGAGGCAAATTCATGTCATCGACTGTTTTGCAGGGTACGAGTGTTCTCGTTTGACATGACGGAGTATGGTTTCCATTCTAATAGTGCACTTAAGCATCATCACGGCACGGTGGGTGTCAGTTGCAAATAACAGATACTCGTGTCAGATTGTCTGCTGAGGAGCGTAGGGGCGGATCAGAAGGCGGAACGAGATCGTCCAAGGAGCATTTGAGTTGCTCTGGTGTCTGGTAATTCTTCTTTTCTTACAAGGTGGTGTCTGTTTCACAGGAATGTTGTTACAACTTCTCATGAATGTGTTGTCCTCTTCGAAGGTGGAAATGCTGCCGTCGCAATATGATGAAGTCTGGAACTGAATTATAAACAAATTGTGTTTTTTTTTCATTCACAGATGCAAGTCGGTGACATCATCTTAGAGATTAATGGAGAGCTTGTTGAAGGAAAAACTACAAAAGAAGGTAAATATAGTTCATGATTCATATTTTCCTAAATCCTTTATTCCCTGTCTGTTGTCATGGAAATTGTGGAAGGGTCTTTTCTATATATGTCTGCTCATGATTGAAAAAAACAAACTAGAAAAGATATGCGGCGTTGAGTGGATTTGACAAAAAGTGGTAATTGAACAGAACACAGAAATGAATTAATTTTGACAGAATGAGCTTTTTTAATGTAGTTTATAAACTGCAAATTTCTTCAATCGTCTGCCAAGTTACACATGTACAAATTTGCAGCTGATGTCCACAATTGAATCCAACTCTGGATCATTAGCGTTACCATACCCCAATACCCCTTGAGGGCGCTCCTAAATTTCATCCTGTTGAGAAGTGATCCGAAATCGATCGGACAAGGTGTTAAAAAAAAGGTTTGCTGCTCGAAATGACTAAGTTCTGCTTCGTGTTGACATGGAGACAGAATACACGACGTGTACGCTGGTAACCTGTACTATGCGATCTATTTATTCAGAGAGAATATGCAACGGTAAGAAAATCGAACCAACAGCATCCCAGCTATTGCCGAGATTTGATGTAGAAATTATAACATTCTGTCATTTCTTCAATGTGTGTGTAATCAAATGATTTCTATCAAACTCTACAGGCCTTCTGTTCATCTTATAATGTTATTATCCAAAAGAGAATAATGCACTCGAGTAGTAGGACATGATTGAACACCAGGCATGCCAACATGTGTATTCAATGTACTCTTACAATGTGGTGCCGATAGTCGGCATATAAACTCAGGCGAATATATTTGCTGATTGTCTCTGTTCCTGTTTACATCAGTCTCAATGAAACACATGTCTGCGTGGCCATCGAGAACTCTTCAAAGGCAATTATAATGACTAAATGTATGTGGAAACCCGGCTTCAGCCAATGACTTGGTGGTCCTGTCACTGGTGCAAACATTGAACAAGGTGCTCAATAGTTCGACACGTTTGATGCACACTGACTGTTGCAAGGCCCATCTTGTTGCAGGATATGCCAATTAAGGCTTGCCTTTCATTACAAGAAGCTCGTTTTCACTGCGTCATTGCAACTCAGCAACAGATTTAATCCAAAGAGGAAGCTTCGTGTTTCTTGCAGTCGACCTGGTTTTTATATACAAAACAAAGCAACATCCCAGACCAGCATGTGTACAAAATTAGTTGATGGGGAAAAAAGTACCAAAAGCTAAAAGCTTTTTTTTTTTCTTTTTTTTTTTTATCCTGCAGGTTTGTCATTGAGGAAACAATCAAAATGAGAACATTATTCATTAACCCAACTCCTTAGGTGGTGAGAAAAATCGTATTGAAATTGTGGGGATTCATGACTGGTAGGGTTAGGACAATTTTCATTTTATCGACCCTGTGTGTAATGAAGAAGTCACATTGAATTTGCAATGTATAGACGAATCTGACCAAGCTTTTATGGGCAGGATGAGTGCGGCCATGATAGGGGGGCCATGATAGGGGGGGCCATGATAGGGGGGGCCATGATAGGGGGGGCCATGATAGGGGGGGCCATGATAGGGGGGGCCATGATAGGGGGGGCCATGATAGGGGGGGCCATGATAGGGGGGGCCATGATAGGGGGGGCCATGATAGGGGGGGGCCATGATAGGGGGGGGCCATGATAGGGGGGGGCCATGATAGGGGGGGGCCATGATAGGGGGGGGCCATGATAGGGGGGGGCCATGATAGGGGGGCCATGATAGGGGGCCATATCTGCTGCATAGTATTTGGCAGTACCACATGGCCAGTACTGTAAGCTGTCCGGACAGTTCCGGCATCCGACCTCTGAAATATCACACCTTGGGTGGTCATCGTTTCCTAATGACCAACTAGATTTCATGGCATGTGTTGTGACCAACAGGTGCTGACCGTTTAGGGGTAGGCTCTTACTCTTCACTCTGATGATTTGCAGTGTGGCGAAGTGCATTGTACATGTACATCACATCTGCATTCAAGGACTGCATGTAGACCTGAGGCTTAATCTGCATACTGAGAGTTTACATGTAGTTAATTTTCTTCTACACAACTGGATAGACTGGGCAATGCAGCCCAAACTGTACGCGTATGTCAGAATACGTTTGAAAAAATAACTACAAATTAAAAAAATTTATCCCATTACAATTCTGAGATATGGGTATTTGTGTAAGTACAATGTATATGACATTCCTTTCAGTGGGACTTGGAACTGTTGGCTAACTATACATGTACCTTAACCCTAACTACATGTACATGTACCCCAAGCCTTGCAAACTCCAACAGCAGGTTTTGTCAAGTTTTCATGGGTTCATTACTGGTTGGCACCATTACTTTACATGGAGCTATGATGCCCCAATTTGTCCAAGTCAAAAGAATGTGCCATAGGTAAACTGCACAGTGTTGGATTTTGACCGGTTGAGGAAGCTTCCTAGTAAAAATGCCTAGGGGGTTAGGGTTAAAGATAGAAGATGAAATTTTATCAGGCAAAATGCAAATTTAACCTTACATGTACATTGTACATGTAACTCTCTGCATCATTTTTCCCACATGGAATCTGAATCCTCCAATAACCTCCGATTCTCAAACAAAAATTGTTACTGAGGACCACTGCCTGAATCCTGCAAAATCCTCCAGTGGGTTTTGGATAAACACCCCAGTACCCTCAATCATCGGTTGAATTTCAAGTTGGTCATCTGATAGCTTCTGCATGTAATTTCACATCCCCTGACAAAAGTTAGCAAAGGACGTTGCTCTGTCATGCTACATGTACATGTAAGTATTGCTGAGGCACGGACCACACATCTTTAACATTCTTGCATTATCCGTCGGGCATGAGTAGATATGTACATTTGTACATGCCCCAGCGTGCGCTCCTGACTCTATTTAAATCAAAGTCAACCAAATTTGTTAGCATGCGTTTACAATGTATTTGTCGGGGTGTGCTCAAGTTTCACTCCTTATAATTTAATCTTTGCCCCACTTCCCCCTCCCCCTCCCCCCCCCCCCCCCCCCCCCCCCCCCCCACTCACCCTCCAACCGACTTGACTATCCACCAAGGCAACGTTGTCGCTAGTTATCCTTTTTGGCCTGCAATATCTGATAACTTAACCTCGCCCACGTCATTGTGGGACTCGGTTGCGGCCAGCGGGCGGGTACGACTTTAATCACTTGATGCATCTGCCAGATAAATTGGACGTTTTCTTGGCGGAGTCGGCTTCACTTAACCCAGGGCCTTCCCTTCTTCGGCCTGAGGAAATGGATGAGTGAGAAAATGTATCAAGACCGAACTAAGAAGCGTCTTGTTTTCTTGTGGAAAGAGCCTACATGTATGTGTACATATGCGTGTGTTCGAGGTTTTGCCACATAATACATTTGGCTTTCTAATTAGTAAGTTGTGTGCTGAGTTCATTCATGTACATTTTTGTACCTCTGGCTCATCTGAGAAAATTGCATTTACTTCTCTCTTTATTTAGAGCCGGTTACTTCACTCCTTGCAAACTTCTCTCTCCTTGTGTTATAGAACAGAACTGTACATTTGCTCCCTGAACAAACTGGTATAATTATCTTGGATATATCATTAGGACTTTTCTGTCCTGATGAATGTTAAAAACTTGCCTTATCTCTAATTCCCTTCAGTTTTCCAAAACAAAATCCAACAAAAAGTACCCACTGTTGGATTTTGTTGGAGTTAGCATGGTTAAGATATTTCGAAGTCCGAAAATCTTTTTTGGCAGAAAACATAAATTTACATATGTATACAAAATGTATGTACGAGGCAAAATACATAATGTAACACCATAAAAAGGTGTACATTTTTTTGTAAATGTTCAAATATTTTTCCATGCATAAAAACTCAGTGGATTTGAAAAACATAAGACCCCTGCAACCTCAAACTTCAGGTTTTAATTTGTTGGCCCAACAACTGACAGAAATTTAACGACAACCGTCATCGGACATTTCTTCTGATTGATCTGTCTTAATGGCTGTGCAGCCACATTTCAGAAAATAACATCCATTTCCTGCCCATGCCCGAGCAAAATTAATCTGTCATCAGTCCGATATTCCATTCCCACTGGCCATGTTTCGCACAGATCACCACAAGCAAAATATGTTGCCATCATTTCAGTAATTGTTCGATATATTGCGGTACTGCCTAGTTGCCCCCACAGAAAACTCGTTCCTCACTTTGTCAGTTATTTGACTTGACTCACTCCAAGACTGAAAAGCCTCAAGGGATCAATTCTGTTTTCCCGTTACCGAAAATTCATGAATAGACTAATGCAATAACGCTGTTTTAGTTTTTGATTACGCGAAAAATGGCCCAACTCTGACAGAATTGTAATCGCGATGGCTTTGTGATTTGTATGCTGCTTGGGGAATCAGATTTACATGCATGTACAATAGTAGACTTGAAATCAAGTCGGTAATTGGTCGGCTTTAGTCCGCCTGCGCCACCGTGTATTATAATACTTACACCGCATTTCCCGCGTTACGTGTAGCGTGCGGTATAGTAACATATGGGAACGTTCTGTGCAACCTCGGTCCCAAGATGCGTGTGCGTGCGTCGACTGCCAATTACCGACTTGAACCATCTGCAACTTTCATGTGCACAAGACACCATGCCTGCTACCCAATTTGGACGGAGCACTCTTATTGGCTAAGAATCAAGAAAATATGAATATTTATTTATGATGCAGTTTGATTGGTTAAGAATAAAGAGAATTATTTTCATGTTACCGTCCTTTTTGCGAATGCGAATCAGCAAGCCCACATGTATACACAAATGTACAATGTACAATGAACACATGTACACAACGTTAATGTTGTGTTAACTGCGAAGGAAAGTTCCACGTTTCTTCGTCATTTCTTCGGATTTCGTGTTGCTCGAACGAAACAATGGAGGTGTTAAGCACCGAAAGGTATACAGGTTCCGTTGACCATGGATTGCAAAAACTTGGGATTTCGAGTGCTCTGAAACCCAAACAAACGGAGGCAATCACGAGTTTTCTGGATGGTAAGGACACCTTCGTGAACCTATCCACCGGGTACGGGAAATCCCTGATTTATCAGTTGGCCCCTTTCTGTATTGACTTCATCAAGGTAGGACTCCAGAACCTTTTGAGCTAGTTGATTCAGACTATCTATAAATAAAGTACTCTTTAGTTTAATATTACAAAGGGAATATGCAGGATTAGAAAGACACACTGATCGAGAAAAAGATATCCCAGTGGATGATTCCTATTATGCCAGATAAGCTACCATTGGCCTTCTCTATGGAAATGTTATGCATATATATGCAGTGAGCTTGCCGCATGTATGAATATCAGCCTCGAGTCATATGGGTCAAGTCGTTGGGGCTGGGCATGTCAGATCGCGGAACGTTGAACGCCTTGCATGGCATCATAAACATAATGGCTCAGCGCTGGTGTACTGCGGTGGCGCCTGCGGACAAAGACGACAGTTTCTAACGACTTGATTTCAAGTCTAGTACAATAGTATCAAATAAACTGACCCAAACTGACAACAACCTTTTTGGCAATTGTTGTCATGAAAGGTGATGTGGAGAAAGTACCCTTGGATGTGAATTGTACATTAACTGGAACACAAAATTAGATTTATTGTCATTACAGAACACACCCAGCATTTTTTTAAAACCACTTCAAATGATCGCCAAATCTAAAAAAAAATCCTAGAAAATTTAATGCCAACCTGACCTGTCAATATTTGTCAGAATGGCAAACAACTGAACATGATCTATCAAATGAACTGAAGTTGAGCAGATGGTGGGGTACAGTCATGCTGTTCACTTAAAGATCGACTGTCTGTGATCTTTGCAAGTTTCAGCCCGAATTTAAAAAAGAAATTTACATCGTAATTTTTTTTTAGCAATATGAAAGTTATTCACTTTTGAATGAGGTCTTAACGGACAAAATGAAGCATTGTTAGAGCTATTGTTTAAATAACATTTGTGACCCGCTCCAGAAAACGGTGACATAAGTCGCGCTATGCATTTACGTGTAATGGCCCTTTCAACGTTGAGAGGGTGAATATTTTTTTCAAAATTCATTTTTTGTTTTTTGTCTTCAATGACATCTTAAATATCTAAAGTTTCAGGTTTGGTGCACAACAATGTTGATTTCAGTGAATAAAGTTAAAATATAACCTTTTTAGAGTGAATTGTTCCATGGCATTGTATTAGAACTAGCTATTTAAAGCCTGTTTCCTCTGTTGTGCAATTTGAACTCCATAGACCTAATTAATATGCAAAAATGCGATATCTCCAGAACGGGAAGGGCTTTGGAGCTCTATCATGTACCAAATCAAAGCTGACATTGCAGGCTTTCCAAACATCATTTTTCATATTTTGCGACATAATATACCTTTTTCCAGAGTGGGTCACATTTTGCCAAATTACCATAGCATCAAGGTACATTCAACCATGACAGCATATTCATGTACATGTACATGTACATGTACATGTACATGTACATGTTCATGCTGCAATTGAAATTAATGATTGGCACAACTTTGAAAACATCTCGACCTTTTGTAATCACAACGTGACCTCTTATTCTCATTCCTATATCTCCGGCATCCTCAATGACTTATCCATCATCCTCGTCTTTCAAGTAATTCATCTGTGGTCTGTTCCTCTCCCAGATAACCCAACATCTTTTCGGCCGAGAAAACAAAAATTGCCAGTACATGTACCTTGTATTACTGTGGTTTGGGCTTACTGGGTAATAAGATAATGGCTTGGCTGGCAAAAAGAAAAAAAATGTTTTATCCAAGATCAAAAACCTTCCCCCAGCTAGCAGAGATAAAAAAAAAATGCCTGTCTACAATGTACTCCCAGTAGAATTTTGCACTCCGACATCCTTTGCTGCCTTCAGTGCCTACATGTAACCAGTCGACCAACTGCATTTTTGTATACGGCAGATTTAAATTTTATTTGATAATATTGACATTGTTGAGGAAGAATTTCAAATCTCTGGGCACTTGGCTAACATTCTTCCCATGTCTATCACAATCCAACACCAGTCCTGGTTTATAAAATGCTGTGCTACCAGATCTGCCAAATTCTACCAAATTCCACCACTGTGTTTACTGTTGCAGTACTGGATCCATCAAAAACCACCAAGCATATGAAAATAGCATGCTATTCCCATCAATATGCGGCAATACCAGGTGTTTGATTTTAGCAAATTTGGGGTACATGTAGTCCGGTTAGTTTTCTACAGTCAAAATGTTTTTTTAGCGCACCAATTCAAAAAGTGGCTCCATGTACAATGTACATGAGACACAATTATCATTGCTTTTGAAGCAAAGCTTACATGCACATGTGGAGAAACCAGTTATGTTTTTGGTTTAGCCATATCCCCAAGAAGGACCTTATCCTTCCCCCCCGTCATCCGTGGGCATCCTCCCAGTGTACATGAGCAATCTCCCACTTACGGTTGGCTTGATAATTCCTCTGACATTTTATTCGTTATTTCTTGTTTTGTTCTTGCTCCAGTTGTCACCAGCTTGATGCGTTCCCCGGATGTTCTCAACTTGAAAGTCAAAGAAGGTTGGTTGAAAGCACTTGTTGGCATGCCGTCACGACATCATTTTTTGTGCGCAGTATTTTCCCTCAAGCACTAATTTGGCATTGGAAGTCTTAGTACGTAGATCTGTCTACAGATCTACGTACGTGTACGCTATACTTCATTTTGTTCGTTTGTATTTCTTTTTTGTTTGTATTTCTTTTTTGTTTGTATTTCATTGCGTACATTTCTGATATCTCAAATCTGCCCAAGATGTATACTTGCCATACATGTATGGCAAGTCAGGTTGGCGGAGTGGTTACTGTCCCCGTTACTGTCCACCGCTGTGGCCCGGGTTCGATTCCTGCCCTAGTCCACATGTGGATTGGGTTTTCAGTCCCTACCTGATTCCGTGGGTTTTCCCCAGGATATTCTTCTGGGGTTTTCCTCCCACCTCTAAAACTGTAACTTCTTCTCATTGTCTTCTCTCTACAGGTTTCTTCAGGCTTTCGAACTACAGTGCCTAGGGCACTTTTGAGGAATCCTTGGTTTCATTACCAGAACAAAAAATAATAATAATAATAATAAAAATTTGTATTAAACCTGTTTACTTCATTGGCTCAGCTCACTAATAAGATCGTTCACATCATAACACTAAAAGAATCTCAAATATTTTGAAGGGGTAGGTCACTTGAAAAGCCATCTGCTTTTGAGAGTACAGTATTTCTAAACATCAAAATATTCCTCATCTTAAGTCTAGAGCGTTTGATACAAATAATGTGTCCAAATGGATCGCAGATGCTATTTCGTGGTTTAATTTGAAATGCCGTTATTTGTAGTCATGGATCACTACCACACCACATGTTCATCTGAAGGCAATGTTTCATTGAACAGTGATGAATTTGAAAACTATTTCTGATGCTCTTCAACCAGTAAAGTAGAAAAAAAGAAGTTTGTGGAAAGGGTCTAGGGAGGATTAACTAAAAGTTGTCAGTTCATTGTCAGTTCATCATTTAGACGAAGATTCATCTGTACATACGTATCTGTGATAGTGTTAAAAAACAATTTTATATCGCAACTAATTTCTCGATTGTGATGATCTTGGCACTCTTGGTCGACTGCTCAGTTTGTTTTCAAAATCTTTTTTGTTTGTCTGGATGGTCTGGGCGGCCGTCCTCGAGTGTCAGGCTTACCATGATGTACTTTGTTGTATTTTGAATTTTTTTTTTTTTTATACATACATGTACATGTACATATTCATATATAGTATTTTATCCTCTCCTTTGATGGAGGTTTTGTTGGAAATAATTTTTAAAAAAAAAGTCCCTTGACTGTCCGACATACATTGTACATAGGTGATCATGTCCAAATTATGCATCTTTATCTTTCGTCATGTGTAATGAGTTGGTGTAATGTATGAATTGTCCTGCCCAGTCCCCTCACGCTTCAGCTCTCGGCTATATCTGTCAGCCCTTCATATTCCACGGCTGAGGTACCACGGCAAGCCGCGCATGGATCATCATGTGGCTGCCTTTGACAGGACTTTGGCCGCTGCCAATATCAATGACATTTAACCAAAGGTTGACATTTCTCTGTGTTCGGGCGAGATGGTTGCAAGGTGATGCAGCCTTTTTGCAGCGAGGAAGTTTTGACTTAAAGAAGTGGAAAAATCAGACTTGCTTGAGTCTGTCTGGATCTCGATGTGGTTGAGTTTGCAGAGCATCCGGTTGGAAACGTTTTCACGCCATATTTGAGATGGCAGCTCCACGGAATATTTAGTGGATTTTTTACATGATTAAAGGTTGAACCCTGTTGGAGTGCAAGATGGTCGTTTAGGTCTTACAGGCTGCTGCGGTCATGATTTCTTGAATTTTCTGAGGGTTACATGTGTACATACATGTACGTAGGTTAGTGAGTTGGTACTCTCATCTTAAGTGTTCCTGGTTTGACTCCCACCAGGGGCGCTCTTTAAATTAATTGGGTATTCAGTTCCTGCTAGATTGCATAGAGTTCTGAAGCAGTGGGTTGAATTCATGTACATGTATAAAAACTGGGGAATATCACGATTTCCCCCCCCCCCCAAAAAAAAAAATGGACCTCAAAAATAGATTTGCTTATAAATTATTTTGAATAGTTTTGGGAACTTAAGTGCACTGCTTAAAATGTATTGCAGCTAGTGTGTGAATAAACACTCATGTGCCAAGAGTTTGCACGTGTTATAATGTTCATATATTTTACAGTTTTTTTGGATGAAAATATGCTTGTTTTGGTATTGAAAATTCCAGAGTGGGTGACCAATCCTATAGACCACACCCCCTCCACAAAATTGAGGGGGTGGGGAGGGGGGGGGGGGGGAGATAATGTACACATGTACATGTATCTTCTCCAACATCCAGAATTAAGTCCCTGTTATTGAGGCTGATTGATGGGGAATTTTTGAGACACAAATCAATAAAGGTTTCGCCCTTCCATACATACATTTTATTAGCACAGAGTTCTGTGTGTTCAACTATCATAACCTAAAACCTAAGCCCTTTCTCTACAACAGCTTGTGTGTTTCAACCTGAAACTCGATAGGTTTTGATAGGTAGGGTAGTTGGCTCCATTTTGGCACAAATTCACACTGATACAAGGGTCACCTGCTGCTTTTTGTCATTTTGACAGTTTCACTTTCTACATTTGTTTTGTAAAAATAATTGTTTGTTCTTGCCGTCTCTTGCAGATTGCTGGATCCTAAAAAATAGTCAGTTACGTTGCTCAGGCCAGAAAAGATTAACTCTGAATCTGATGGAATATGTATTCCCTGTTCTCTGAAATATGTATCCAGCTGCGTCAAAGGTCAGAGTTCACCTCTGGATTACCTTGTCCTTAACTTTGTGTCTTGGGTCACATACGTGTACATGTAGTTCACCCCATGGGAGCTACCTGTTCCCATGCAGTTCTTGTCAGTAAGAATTATTCCGATGTTATTTTTCCAGATGGGGCAAATTTCATGGCGTAGTTAATTGCCCTTGCAGATGCTGCATCAGCTCATTTGTCAGTGTCCTTAAAACCTTTTACGAAGGTCATCAAATTCATAGCCTCCTGCATCTAGTCATAAAACAATCCTATAAAGCAGTGTTGTACACCGAGAATACTTTGGGCATTTTTTCTTTATTAATAGCACGAAACACCTTAATTAGCATTGATAATGTACGTGTAACTCTCTTGTTTTGGTAGTTAACTCTAACCCCCCTTCAGTGTTTTTCATATGTCCCTGCTAAATCCAACAATTTCCAACAAAACTGAAATGAGAAGCCTGCTAAATACGACAAAATCCAACAGCAAATTTGGTTGGATTCTGCAGTGTACCACCTCATTACCAGCCTTGGTATTTTGCAGCTACCCTGCTGAATCCAACAAAATACAATAGCAAAATGGAGCTGTCGGCACAGATGCACTGTGCTGCGTCTGGGAGGGTTAGGGATATATAGTTTGTGTTGACTGCTAAATCGAACAAATTACAACAGCTTTTTACCGTATTGTTGGATTTTTTAAAGATTTATCGGGTTTAGGGTTCATAGAACCAGAGAATGTTAGAGAAACAGGGATGTTAATTGTTTCTTCCTCACTGACTCCTGCCATCCTCGTAAAAAAGCAAATGAAATTCTCTGCATAGAGGTAACTCGAATCTCTATATTTGACAAGAGTCATAAGAAATAATTCCCTTGTGATCCCGTCCCCATACATGTACAGTATTACTTCTTGTTAGAGTATTAAGGATTGGAAGGCAAACTTGTATTGTCAAATATGTAGTGTGCAACGTTGCTTTAATTATGGATCTTCACAGTGGAATGTTACTTTATCCTGGAAAGCACTCTTCTTGACTGTTCATGTTTCAAAATATCTTCACATGTGTATCCAGATGTAGACTGTTAGTGCCTAGTTTTTTGGGGGCAACCATGGGAGCCATTTTGTTTTGGTAAGACATTCCAGTGGCCATCAAAAGATCATCAGTGATATTTTATGTTGCTGTCCGTTTCTTTATAATCTGCAGATACCGAGACAAAATCGAGAGTTCTCAAGTTCCTGGAGCCCCTTGAGAATCCACCGGGATCCAACCCCAAGTTACGAGTGAAGAACATCGGCCGGACGAGCCTCAAACACAAGCAGCAGAAGGGTAAAGACTCTCCGCAGTCCAAAACTGGCCAGAGTCCACCATCGTCCCCCACAACACCCAACAAGTGGGACATTGGTAGACCTGATAATGGACGGACTGAATCGTCGGTGCAAAAATCGGATGTTAGTACAGAAGTGGTTGATAGCGAGGCAGAACTGAATGCACACAGTGTTTCCAATGTGGATTTAGAAGTTAAACAATACAAGAGTGGCGGAGTTATAACTGTCGATACCCCCGACAAAGGCCAGCCGTCGCCTGTGACAAACAACGGTGTCCATTCTCCGGATCACAGGCTAGCCGGCAGTGCCCCCATTAACGGGATTGCGAGGGATCGGTTACGTGATCGGGATGTGCCCAGTACGAGACAGGTTTACGCTGCCAATGCCTATTCATTCAGCTCCGACTCCAGTATTTCTGACATTCCATCCGTGCAAGTTATGACCACGGTGGCGCAGATTCACAGGGAAGACTCTTCGCTGATTGGGCAGACTTCATCCGAGCAGGGGACACGCGATACCACAGACGGACAGGTACAAAGCAGCAGCACTTCAAACCACAGAAACGCTACCCAAGGATCTGATTCCAAGCATAACGATATCAACAGGAACGTCAACAGAATGCCTATTGTGACATTGGCTGAGAGTGAATCGTCGCAGAGTGAACTGTCATCTCAAGCCAGCTCCTGTCCCTCGGAAGGACCACTCACTGACTCTCCTCTCAGAACTCAGAGACTCGGAGCAGCCGCAAGGCAACCCGCTGGTAGGGATGTGACCGAGTCTGAACGCTCAACACAGGTGGACGTTTCACTAGCAAGGGATAGAGAAACGGACAACGCGACTTACGACTCGGGCTATGCGAGCACGTCCTCGGTGGCCAAACAGTGCGCAAGCATTGATCATTCCCAGTCAACACAGACAAACTTGGACCCAGACACCAATCGGTTGGTTGAGAACTCATTGGATAAGCAACTCGACGAGTCCTGTCAAGCGGCTGCCCCAGTGCATAATGGGAATGAGCCCATGGAGATGTGGAATGGTGGAATGGGGTCAAGATCGTCCAGCGATCACAGCGTAAACTCTGAGGAATCCGAATGCCTAGACATGGACAGTTTAGAGAATGCCCTCCAAGCCGGGAGTAAGAATCTTGATGTTCCGTCCGCACAACGACTGGCCAAGCGATTATTCATGCTGGACGGGTTCAAGAGATCTGACGTCTCGAAGCATTTAAGTAAAAGGTAAGCTGACAATTCTAGCTGTAAATTGTCTTAAGTCATAGATTATTATTATTATTATTATTATTATTATTATTACTATTAATTCTTTCTGGTAATGAAACCAAGGATTCCTCAAAAGCGCCCTAGGCACTGTAGCTCGGAAGCCTGAAGAAACCTGTAGAGAGAAGACAACGAGAAGAAGTTACAGTTTTAGAGGTGGGAGGAAAACCCCAGAAGAATATTCTGAGGAAAACCCACGGAATCAGGTAGGGACTGAAAACCCAATCCACATGTAGACCAGGGCAGGAATCGAACCCGGGCCACAGCGGTGAAAGGCGGAGACAGTAACCACTGCGCCAAGCCTTAAGATGTTAGAGTATTTCAGAGAAAATTGTCACTGTGGCAGATTACCAAAATTCCAGCTAGATCCACAAAAAATGCCGTCTACTGTTAAACATTTGTGTTCCATTGTAAAACAAAAATTACAAATGTACATGATTTATAAGCTGCATCACTAAATGCAGTGATTGCAGTCACTTCCGTTTGGTCCAGCTTTTACATACCGTGACAGTATTGATTTTTTCTGAAAGCATCAATGTTTCCGAGGACAAAATTTGTAGAAAAATAAAGAAGAAATAATGAAACCCCTGCAAAAAAGGTCACCTTCGGACTTCAGCTTTCCAATCTAGCTTTGATATCTTAATCTAATAAAAGACGTCTGCGTCTACGATGGCAGCAGGCCAGTCAGCCTTTTAGACAAGATGAGGGTTGGATGAAACCCAGCCTTACAGACTCGTGTATTAGGCAGACAGTCTACATTTATACCTTGTTAGCATTGGCAAAGTTTATCACGTTAAATGATACATTTACGTTCAATTTAATTACAAAACGGCACATTTAGTTAATTGAGGATGTTAGCAAATCAGTGGGGTGGTACAATACATGTAGCTCATTGTGTGTACAAAAGTGATGGTCTTATTTTTTTTGTCAGAACTGTCATCATAGAAATAATAAATGATACAAACTCGCCCCACGAGTGATATCTAGATTTACCTCTACCAAATTGATGCTTTTGTGAAAAGAAAAAAAAGGTGTATGAGTACAAAGCATGTGTCAAACGCAACCCATGTTGTATCACAAAGACGTCGGTACAGTATTTGAGACGTCGCCATTCTGAAATGAATATCATTGTGTACATGTACATGTACATCAACTATAAGGATTGCTCTTTTATCAAACGTGCCTGACGCGATCGCTGTTAACATTACCCAAGCATGGACTCCACGAACTGATGCATTCTTCAATTTTATCCTGCCTTTATTGAAATTATTACACACTTCATTGCCATGATTGTTACAATGTTCATATTTGACTATTGTAACCGTGATTCACCCAAGCTCCAGCAAATTTGATCTTTCCACACATGTACATAAAAGTATAATTTTATACATTTAATCAACTCAGTTCATCTCAATCAGTACATGTAGTTAGGAAGACAGTCACAAAAGAGTATTTACAATGTGCAATGATTTACAGTGTTCATGAAGTGCAAGCTATGGACAGAAGTCAGTGTATTATTAGTTGTTGTTTTTTTTATAAGGTTTATGACCAGGTGTGCCTAATGGTTATATGATGATATGTTGTATAGCATGAACATGGTGTGCATGTAACAGAGAAATCAATGATAATCTACATTGTAGCGTGAAACATCTGCCACAACCTTACATGTAAAAGCTGTTAATGTATCATGGCTCAATTTTTAAAAGTCACTTCATAACGAAGTTGTATTCAGTCACAAGCATTTTCCATAACGTGTTACCTTTCTTTTTAATGAACGTTACCTCGGGAAAGGGCAAAAGAGAAAATCTCTGTTCTAATTTACATCATCATACCCGATGCAAATAACATCTTCACATTGATTACTCAGTACCCGCTACTGCATTGGATTCGAATCGGCCAGCGACCCCGGCAAGCTCGGTGGTCAAGTGGTTAAGATGTCTGCACTAGTAAGCAGGAAGTCGTGGGTTCGAATCCCGCCCGAGTAAGCCTGTGTATTTTTCACACAGACTCTCGGAAAGCACTGAGCATACAGTGCTTCATATATTACGTTGGGAAAGGACAAAAGAAAAATCTGTTCTAATTTACATCGAGCTCAGAAAAATTAGGATTTCTAAAATTTGTCAAGAAATCGTCTTCAATGATTGTTTTTAGATTTTATAATATTTTTTTCCCCCTGTTCATATCAAGATTGTACTCATGAGGAAAACACTGATATAGCTCCTAATCCAAAACTAAAATGTACAATGTACAAATCTATCATGTACATCTGCTGCTTTCTACAATGCCTTCCATTACCCATGGACTCGGCTACATATTTCTCCACAATTCTGCCAGTACAAATGTATGTAAAAACAAAAACCTCATCCATCATCGATTTTTAAAGTGTTCAGTCATGACAAGCATCCCCCCCACCTCTTTGAACCTCAGAAAGACTAAAATAGTCAAATGCTTAAATTAATGTACATTTAGATGTGTTCTCGGCCTAACCCTTCTTGAACCATTCTATTAGGGAGAAGATTCACTCATCAATTGCATGATTTAGCCTAAGTGCGGCAGGGGGAAGGTTTGTGTTTGTCCTCATGTACATGTAGCTTCTAGACCACGTACTGGCAATGGAGTACAACCTGGTTTTATGTACGACGCGTTGTGGATACAACTCTAGAAAAATGTACTGGTGGAGACATGTACAGAGCATGTTCTAACCTCTATTAAGACTTTGTGTATGTGTTCTGTTATCATAGTGCTACGTGTACATGCACTGTACAATGTACTTGCACATTTCTCGACTGAAAAAGGGCAGGGTGAGAGAGGATGGGGAATAACATGGAATGTGTGCGTATGTTCAAAATAAACAAATTACGTGTTTTGCTTTTTGCTCAACATTGAAATGTTAATAGTAAAAACTTTAAGCCTTTCATGGGAATCACTGACTGATTACTGGAGCCACAGGGTAGAAATTCTGAAACCAAATGTACAGTTGAAATTCCAATTTCTTTTCAATTATCAGGAATGATTTCAACAAGCTGGTAGCGGAAGAGTACGTGACCTACTTCGATTTCCACAATCTACCGTTGGACATCGCTCTGCGCAAGTTTCTGGCCAAGATCGCAGTGACAGGAGAGACGCAAGAGAGAGAGCGTGTACTGCTTCATTTCTCCACCAGGTACCAGCGATGTAATGAGATTGAGTATCGGTCAGCGGACGCCGTCCATACCCTGACATGCTCACTCATGTTGCTGAACACGGATCTTCACGGGCAGGTATTGACAGAGACGGGGACATTACAGCCCAACCCTCCCACCCCCCACCCCACCCTGCACCAGGGTCTACCCTCTTGGTTTAACTCTTACTATGCTCAATCCAATGATATCCAACAGTGGGTCATACATGTATCTGTGAACAAAAGACCTTTGGTACAAAAACCTAATGTAAATTAGCTGTTAAAATCTGTTGTATTCTGCAGTGTTTAGAGAAAAACTGAAGGGGGTAGGGTAAGGCTGTTCGATATCCATGTATTTTGAAACCGAAGTATCGGCAAAAAAACATCTAGGGTTCTACTTCCGTTGTTCCTACAGGAACATTTTATGGGATAGTGGCCAAGAATTTCACGTACTGAACATTTCTTTACATCTTTGGTAAATATTAAGCAACGTGTCAACAGCAGATTCAGAAAATACATCACTGTATTCTGAGTTTTTATCATGCGCTCGGGGCAAGTTCCCAGCGTACATTAAGCGGATTTGATTCATTTATTCGCCGAGATTGAGAGGAATGCAACGCGACTGCTTTCCCGATTGCTGAGCCGTCACTATCACTTACTATCCAGTAAATAGCGTTACTCAGTTCCTTCCACTCGCGGGAGTCCGGGCGAATAAATTGGATTTTTTTTTGGTCAGATGCTGGCGATTTGTTTTCAGCCATTTTAAATTTAATGCGGCTTTGCCGTGGTTTCAGTAGCATTACGAACAATTCTACGACAGCATATCTTTTGTATGAAATTGTGATTTTTTTTTCCTTCATATTTTGGACAAGCAGAAAATCTTCTGTAATGCAGCATGCTTGTGGACTTGGGGATTTGAGGATTACGGGGATTGAAAGGGAAAAAAATGCTTTGTTGGCTCATGACCCGAGGTTTTTTCAGTTTCAATTCTTGTTTTGTTCAATTTCATATATCTCACATCACAGACGCTGTCTTAAATTCTTCATGAAGTGCTGCAAATGTCATGTTACTGCATACTCGTACAATTTTCTGGAAAATTTTTAAGGAAATGTTTTTGGAATTTTATTTAATTATTGAAAAGGTTGGAACATAAAAATGTCATTGTTTTCGATGGATGTCTTATCTGAAATTTGGAAGGCATGTACATGTACATACCTCTGTCTGTGTGGTCATACACCTATACAGCATGATGTACTGACAACATTTTGCCTCGGGTAAAAAGCAAATTGAGCAGTCCATTTAAATTGCTATTTATGATTGAAGACCACAAATTTGCAGGTGAAAAATCCACCGGCTGCATACAAATTTAAATGTATTAATTTGTATGTATCACGCATGAAGCACTGTTGTGACTTGTAATACATACAATGTATAACAGCACAAATGGGTGGAACAGTTTAAATATCAGTTTACGTGCACAGTATCTGCACATCATTTATTAACGTTCCAGTGTTTTTTTCCAAAAACATGTTAACCCTAACCTTCCCAAATCCTCTTTGCAAAATGGAGGAATTTGGAGGATTGAGGGCACTTGGAAGTTGATGCATCGGAGGATTTTGCAGGATTGAGGTTACTAGGGGTTTTTGCCCCTGCAGGAATATGGAGGATCCAGGTTATCAGGCTCAATGTGATACATGAGGATTTTGGAGGATTGAGGTTACTAGGGGTATGCAAAAAAAACCTGGAGGATTTTGGAGGATTCGTGCTGTGGTCCCCATAAGAGGATTTTGGAGGATTCAGGTTATATGGAGTTTTAACACTTTGAAATCAGAGGATGTTGGAGGATTCAGGTTACACGGGGGGGGGGAAATGATGTAGGGAGTTAGGGTTAAAGTATTGGTAAAAAAAAGAGTCTGCTGTGCCCAAAGTGTTGTGTAAATGTATTCTTCATAAAACATAACACAAGCTGTGTGACATTTTATGACATTAATCACAGGTCAATTGTTTTAGTGCTTTGACTGCCATTTTAGATTCTCAGTTCCTTTGTTAACCAATCTGTATCACACTGCAACACTGTGAAGTACCTGCGCATACATTAACGTAGTGAAAGTTTCACACTTGCCCGCTGGGAAGACACTCAGAAATGTATGGAAAATTGAGGTTTACCACCGCTCTGAAGGAACAAAAATTTGCCAAAGGTGTTCGCAAAAGTCGTGAATATTTGCGGCTTGCTCAATATTGATTAAAGTGGAATTGTTGTACATGTAGAGTTAAGTCAAAGTGCAAGTTATGGTGGGACTGTAGGGGAGGGGGAGGGCAGTATGGTGCTGCAGAGGTCAGTATGGTGCTGCAGAGGTCATCGGTTCAAGTGCATTCTAGTCAATTTTTTGGGGGGTTAACTCTACAAAGTTAATGTTTTTGTTAACTTTACAAAGTTGATGTACATGTACCTAGTCAGTTTCCTGTTTGTTTGATTGAAGAAAACCTCAAGTCACATTAAAATCTTCGTCAGTCAGCCATCCTCTTTTTTTCCCCCCACATCAAAACCCAGAACATCGGGAAGAAGATGACGCAGAGTTCCTTTGTGTCCAACCTGGAGGGTTTGAACGAGGGGGAGGACTTCTCCCGCGAGACGCTCAAGACGTTCTACCAGTCTATCAAGGCCAAGCCCCTGGAGTGGGCGGGTGACGAGGAGGAGAAACTGCTAAAGAGAGGAGGGAGTAGGACGGGCAACGGAACCATGACCATCAGTGGAAACCCCTTCCTTGAGGTACGTCTGCAGAATAAAGACAATATCATTATTAAATAGTGCTGGGATATATAATTTTTTTTTTGTTTTTTTACATTCAGTTTGAATTCTACTATTCAGTTTTGGTTTAGGAAACCGGATATTCTAAAGCAACCTTAAAAAAAGCCCTCATTTTTTTGTGACACAGGCTAAAGAAAATAACTGGAACATCCAATTTGCTCCATGGTCTCTGATTGTAACTGGCTAGTGGTCTTCTTGGTATATGAATGGCCTGCCTATCCATTTTTTTTTTCAACATTACAGCTCTGGAGTGTTTTTATAAATGCCCAACGGTCACTGAATCCTGCAAACTACTCAAAATTAAAGGATCAAACTTTATTATTAATTTTTGTTAACCCCTCCAGTCAATTTGACTTTGAAACACCTGACTGAGCAATTGCATCATGTCACATTCTGTGGTGCTTAACTAAGCATGGACATGCGCTGCAGTGTACAATGAGTAAAATCAACTGCAGTACACACCTGACTGAAATTTTCAAAGGCAAAAGTCTGATCCTTTATTTTTTTGGGGGTAGTGTATATCCAGCCATAGGAAGGGCTTTTCATGCGGCACCTCACTCGTCACTTTTTGGTAGCATGACTATGAGCTTCTGGGGAAATCAGATTTCGGTTTAATATTCGGTTTAATAAAATGAAGATAACCGGATTTTGTGACCTCTGATTTCTCCAATCGCTATCAATAAAGAAAATAAAAATGTTATGACCTAATCTTTACCATGTCATTAATGGCCAAGGATGGGCCAAGGATGGGCCAGGGATGGGCCAGGGCTGCTGTTGATGGACTGAGATGGAAGGGGAGGTCCATTAACAGATGTTGCAACATTTCTGGTTCATTGTAGGCTGGTAAAGATTGGTTTATGATTGGTTTTATTACCATCCGTAAATGGCTTCTGATGAAAAAATGCAAAGATTGGACTATCTTGGCTGAGCTCAGTAAATCTCATGCATCCCTTCTTTTCCTAGCCAGCAAGTGAAATGAATCTGCTCTCCAGGAAATTGCCAGATTTGTACTGTAATACCAAAGTGAATTTGTTTGCCGCAGAGTGATCATTAATTCACCCAAAGCTCTTCCTACAGCATTGTCTCAGAAGATGACAGATGCTTGTGCAGATGTATTTCCAGTTTCTTGTACTTTTTCTTCACACTCCGACCCGTTTCTGTTCCCGAGGCTAGTACAGTGAGAGATTCTCGAAGGAACTTGGAAGCGTTTGTCTTATTTCTTTTCTCACTCTGCAGATGCACTCGAGTGTAATATCTTGGATAAACTCGGACGCTGGGGTGTAATGCACTTGATACCCTGTAACTCTCTCCCCTTTTTTTTTTACGAATCTGCTTCTCAGAAAACTGCTAGCTTTGTACCACAATGCCCAAGGGAATTTTATATGAGAGATATAGTAGCACAAATGTGATTTTCTTTTTTTAGTTTGCACTACACGTTTGGCTTTTTTAATGGCCGTATGCCTGAAATTCTGATTATGCTATGTACATAGTGTTCCCAAGAACCTCATCCATCTCTTTCCCATAGTGCACTGCTGGCCTTGGCTTTCTTAATTAACATAAACCTGCACAATTCAGGTTTTTTAGAATGCTACAACATGAGGGTTTATGTGTGAATAAAACATACAATGTTTCATTTTCCTTCAATCAGGAAAATTCACACAGAGACAGCCCTTTAAGTCCGTACAAGACAATTTGGCACTTACATGTAGTTATTAAAATTTTCAAAAACTAAGCGCACATAATACGGATATATATATCCGTATTTCACGGATTTGAGGAATTTTTCACCCCTTTCCTAGTCATTCTCTGTGTCCGTCAGAGTTGGTAAACTCCCGAATTGTCATCCGTCGACCCTTCCACTATTAATTTCAGTTCCTTCCGTCTTCGAACCATAATCCGTCTTAAACAGTTCTGACCACTTTAATCCCTTCCCTCCACGGCCCCCCTACTGACTAGTCTGTCTCACCCTTGTTAAAGCCCCCTTTACCCCTCCTTCCTGTTTCGATATCCCACCCACTCGCTCGCCCCTACATAAACAAAAACAGGAGAGATCCCTGAATGAAAGAAACAAACCTGTCAGCTCGTGTTCCAAATACACAGCTTGGGGGGTTAGAGCAACAAGGTAGTGAAGGGTTAGGCCCGTCTTTAAGAAAGGGGCTTGTCATCGCTGATCTCCGATACCCTGTCATTGTCAGGGGATATGTGGAGCTTTGCTAGCCTGTTGAGCTTTGTCTGTTAGTAGGCTTACATCTGCATTTGGATCGGGAAAGTTGGTTGTCAGAAGTTTTTCGGCAAAGGTTTTTCGGGATGCTCATTAATGTCAAAATGTTGCCGGATGTACGATGCCAGTCTTGCCGAAGCAAGGGGATTGAATCACATGTTATAGGATAGCCGCAACAAGTACTGTACTGTCTTGCGAAGGACCAACTGTCGTCTGCATTTCCTGATAAGTATTCATCGCATCGAACCCTCATTGAGCGTTTCTGTACCACTCTCTCAAATTTGGATTCTGTATTGTTAAGCAGGCGTCCGTCTTGTTAATAAGGAACTTAGAATTGATACATGGATTGGTAGAGGATGAATATGGATTCAAATTCACAAGTTATGCCAGATTTGGTGCGAGTGTACATGGTGGAGAATCGAACCCTACTGGTAAGTCCTACTATTGTCCTTTTTTAATAATTTGATCCTGCTATTCTGCTCTTTCACCTGGGTCTGCTATGAAAAGTTGATGATTAAAATTCCTTGGGGTCTACCCCTCTGGCACTAGTCGAGGATGATAACCGTTGAATTTCATGTATGGTTGCAATTCTTTTCCTTTTTTGATAAAAATTCAAATTGAATGGATGGCTCCGGCAAGTCTCTGCCATGATAAAGCTAAAATGGATGGACTAGGAGGAGATGGGATGTCATCATATGGGCCCAATTTCATGGCTCTGCTAACCACAGTTTTCCGCGCTTACGATCACTATTTTGCGGCAAGTTAAGCGCACATGGTCTAATCAACCACATAACCATCACTACCCTCACAGGTACCCATTTACTCCTGGGTAGAGAGAAGCAACTTGTGACAAAGTGCCTTGCTCAAGGACACAAGCACCATAACCCCAGCCGGTCTCGAACCCACAATCTGCAGTATCACCGAGATCTTGAGTCCGGTGCACTAAGCCACGAGGCCACAACGCTCCACAATAGAGTTGTGGATTAAAAAAAAAAAATGTTGGCAGTTTGATTAGAAAAGCATACATTTTATGTTGAGCATTTGTTTCACTGACATCTAATTAAAGCATCAAGCTACAAATGTAGCTTGAAGACTTCAGTGTCACAGCAGGCATGAATGCTAACGGCTTCTAGATTTTCAAGGTGACCGTTGTAATGACTTTAGAATGTGATGGGAGAGCACCTTTAAATAGCCGTGAAATTGAACTTCTCGTTGCATTGACACAACGTTGTACAGTTTGGTGCTTTGAGGTCGGCGACTGTTTCCGGTTCTCTCTTCGTCTCCATGGCAACATCAAATACTTCCCCTTTTTATTGTGTGTCTAGCCGTCTCGGTTGTAACGCCGTGGCAACGTGTGTTTTGACTCGCACACCGGTGATACTGGTGTCCCTCAAAAAGCCCTAATACAAACAAGGCAATTTGTGTGATCTTTGCATTGTGGCAGTGTGCACGTACTGTCATCAATTTGCTGAGAAATTTGTCGGGATTCTGTAATGTCTTGAAATTGTAATATTGCCAGCAAACATGTCGGCCGCTTGTCGTAGACATGTTATGGACATAATAACTCCAGGCTGTCTGCGCTGTTCTGTCATTTTCAGTTGCTATCAATCACCGTACAATCTTTGAAAATGCCAGCTCATTGTGCTTTGGTGAAATTGGGAGCAGAAAATTTCAGACGAGGAAATTTAGTCTTGTATAGAAGTCTGATAAGCCGAAGCTTCGATTCGACCCAAGATCAGAAGCGAGTCACGTGTAAGCAAGTCTAAGATAACACTGCAAAACAACCAAGATAAACATTGATTATAAGACGGGTTCACGCTCCAGCATCATCGATGTTTGAATCTGTTTGGCATGGTTCTCCCGGGTATTGCCCATGCTGTAGTCATAATAATCTTCACTCACAAAATGTTGAAATTCAGCGACCGGCGACGTAAATGCCATCCGTCTGTCAGCTCCGCCGGCTATAGCCCGACATCCTGCCTCGCAATGAGAGGGGGCTCTCAGGCAAATATCGAACCGAATGAATCTTGGCATTCTTTTCTCAGATGATGTCTTAGACATTTGAAGAGATGTGAGACGGCACCTTGGGCAGTGTCATTCGTGAGGGCAATCAAGCTATGAATCTAAACCAAAATTTTGTCCGACTTTTACAATGAATTGACAAAAATTCTGAAATCAGGAAAAGTCCTGACAAATCTCACCCCTGTATAATGAATATTTGTGTATAGGCATCAATTGGCGATATACAAATGTACAGGTTCTGTACATATATCTCAGAGGACAAGAGGAGAAAGGAAATACAAAGAAACCTTTCAGTCCTCGCACGTCAAGTCTTTTGTTGAAATTGGTCCTCGCAAGTAGAACTACATACATGTACGTGCTTAGTCTATGGGGGTTGGGTTATATTAAAGGAACAATAGGAAACACAAAGCATTGTCCTCGCAAGTATTGGGAAAGTACGACTGTATGTACATGTAAGTGTGGCAAAGGGCAAAACCTGAGTTATGAAAATAAAGAAATCTTGCATTGCCCAGTTAGTGACCCATAACAGAGAGACAAGTAGAGAGAGGACCGCAATGAATCATACATCTACACCCCTTTGCCAAATTCAGAGCTTCAGTAACTTCTTTGTTTTCACCCACACGTTGCCAGCTGGAGCGATGAGATGGGATTTGGTCAGAATGTGTGTCACACAAATAGACAGTGATGGTGACTCATTCAGTTCCTGCCAACTTCATTTCGGAGATAGTTTGGTGATTTTCCAAACCAGTTGACAACATTTTCTCTCTGCAACCTTCAGATTGCAGGGAGCGTCTGGAAAGTTGGAATGTTTCTGTAAAACTGGATATGAAGTGGTCCCGGTAAAAGGTTATTTTGGATAAAATGAATAACATAATGTCACGCGATGTTACGCAAACGCCCATTCTGATTGAATTTAATGCGTGCGTGTCATGTGACCACTTTGTGCATTCATACATGTACGTGTACATTACTTATCCCGAATGACCCTTGACCCATGTCATTGTGCACATGCGCAGTTGAAATACCGAACTGGCTTATTGTTCCAACACGGATAGTAAACTGATGTCCAATCACATTGACTTGTGTTTATACCGAATCTAATACAAGCTAATACAAGCAACACATTTCTGCAGCAAATTTCACAGTTGTCGTCTCATAGGTTTGGCTATATACCAGTGACAGCAGTGATGGAAATATTCACATATGTACGTATCATGTAGGTAAAGTTTCTCATTAAGATTAACATGTTCAAGGTTATAATACAGCCTTCATGAATACATCATGTGGGAGGCATCGTCGTGCTGTTTGAATGAGTCATGGAAGTTATTACCTTACACATCTGTCAAAAAAAGAAACTTGATTACTTTATTATATGGGGCGGCTCCTGCCTATAGTGTGGCTGTTGAATCATCTCCTTACATCGGGCAGAGACAAAAGGGTTGGCTAAAAATAGGTGTTATTAGGTTTTGGGTCACCGCACCCAAACAGAGATAATTGGCCAGCCGATTCAGTAATTTGATGGCTAAAGGTAGAGCTGTATAAAGCTGTGACTTTATACGAATGGGTTATATAGAAAATGGGTTGCAGAACTGTTTTTAACCCCTTTTTAAGATTGTTGGTAAAAAAGGTATTTATGAATGGGAATACAAATATGATGACCAGATCTTTACATGGACCAAAATCCAAAATCTGTTGGATTTGTTATGTGGGTAATGAATGAAGGATCTTTTGTTCTAGCTGTTGGCCATGGATTATGTTGGATTATGTTGGATTATGTTGGATTATGTTGGATTATGTTGGATGCAGCAGGGTTCCAAATGGAAAAAACCAAAAGTGATTTAGAGTTAAGACGAGTTACACTTCGGTTCTGTGTTAAATATAGACAGTCTTTAATATGGCCATACTATTAATTATACATGTACATGTATGTTCAGGCAAATAAAAACAAAAATTATTATTTGTCATTTCCACAGGTGCAGAATGATCCCAATGCTCCGGTGTACATCAAGGGCTACATCATGAGGAAAGTAACCAGAGATGTGGAGGGAAAGAAAAGTACGTCCTTTATGAAAGATTTATTCAATATCTGTAGAAGTAGCTCTTTGGTCAGGATGCAGTCATTTGATACAGAAGTACAAGTACACCGTGTGGTCACAATCTGTGACATTTCATATGAAATATACATGTACATGCTTCCTAGGATGTACACTCGGACAAGGAGATATTTTTTTTAATGTTTAGTTCCAGTTACTCCAGTGTTCTGTCGATATAAAATTTCTTGTTTATGAAACAGGTTCATGTTCACATCTTGTGATCAAAACTGATCACTTGATTAGGCGTGGGTGGGTCAATTTTGTACACAAACTCGCAAAGGTCACTCACCAAATAGAGGACGTACAAGTGTTGTATGGGGAGGAGGGGTGGGGGATAAGCATTTTTTACACCACCTGTGCAAGTTGATTACTTTTTAATCAACTGAAAGTGTTTTCCCTAAGAAATCAAACTACCCAGTAAGAGTTATTAGGAATTGTTGAAATAGTTGCCCCTACATTTTTCTTACTTATCAAGCTCAAGATGTGAGTAATGAATCAAAAGAAAGGACTTCTTTTCCTTTGCGTACAAATCCAAATTTTCAAAATATACCCTCGTCTCGTTTCAGTCACACCCTGCCAAACTACTGACCTCTTTAAAGCATTTCATGATTTATTGGCGATAGCTCTTCAGAATCTTTTTCGTTTGGCCTCCAGTGTTAGTCTGAAGTCAGGGGTAATTAAATTAGTAATTTATACCTTCAGATCTTTGCAGAGTAATATTAAAGTCGTGCTGTAAATGATGATGCAGGTGTTGATCTACCGCTATAAATGCCGCTATAATAGCAATAATAGATTGGCTTGGTGCATATGGTTTCCAGTAGCGTTGACTGGGGATCGAATAATTTACCGAATAAAAATCTACATGGGAAATTTGTACCTACTATGGCTTCGACCAACCTCATGTGTGATGCAATTCATCTCGGCAAAAATGTTACGGCATCAGTCATTTTGAAACGAAGTACAGACTTCCTATGAAAATATGGGATTTTAAAAGGTGTAGTTTGTAAAGACCTCTTTTTTGAGAAGTGGCCTTGACCATTGATGGCATTTATTTATTACTTTTCTTTGCAGATCCTAAAGGAAAAAGAGGTTGGAAGATGTTCTATGCAACGGTGAAAGGACTCATACTTTATTTACACAAGGTGAGAGATAATACTCTTGAAATACTCTTGATTCAAGACTGTCAACTGAAATTTATTTCCGATGTCGGGCCAGTACTGATTCAGCTAATTTGAATTGGACATTTATTAACTCATTGACATCCTCAATCTATGTAAAAAGTAGTTTGCATGAACATATGATTTACAAAAAGAATATCAATATTTGTAAAACAAGTTAAAAGTGTGACATTTTTAAAGTATTCTTATTAATATTGTATCTCTGCCAGTTACTACGATGTCGTTGGACCAGTGAGACCTCTTTTTCTTATCTTGTGTTGTCATATGTACGTTTTTTTTCCCTGTCTAAGGCTGTGTCCATATCTCAGTCATTAAAAACTGTTTGATCACAAAATATCTTCACAGGGAAAATGAACTTTCTCTTTGTTTCTTCCACCCCTCCACAGTCGGAGATGCACCATCAGATGCAGTTCAACACGCCCAAGGAGGCGGTTAGTATACATCACAGTCTCGCCACTAAGGTGTCCGACTACAGTAAGAGGCCAAATGTCTTCAGCTTACGACTTGCCAACTGGAAGGAGTTCCTTCTACAGTGTCTGTGAGTACACCGGCCAGTCCGACTACCGGCTAAAGTCTCTCAGAACCAGTTTCAAAAGGCCATATTTTTGATCCAGTGAGGGCGCTGCTGTTATGCTAATTTGGAGTTGTAAACAATAGTGATTTCATGTTTATTGAAGTCAGTTTTCATATTTAGTAGCCATACTCTGTTGGATCGATCGTTAAGCACAGTGGACAGGGCTTAATGGGTAGGGCTATTAAAAAAAATAAGACTTCAAAAAGTGTAATTTCTGAATAAGCCAGTTCGGTTTCTCAAAGGTCAAAGGTTATTCGGGATAAAATTGCTGACGTAATGTCACGCCATGTTAAGCGAATGCCCATTCTGATTGAATTTAACACGTGCGTATTGTGCGACCACCTTTTGCGTTCACACGCGCGTGACAAAATGTTATTGTTGCGTGACAAAATGTTATTTTTGAATTTGAGCAACCTGTAAACTTACTTCAATAACCATGAATTCTGTTTGTACCAAAAATTGGCATTATTCACTAAAAAAAACATGGCCTACTGCAGGACTGAAAAATGTGCGCTTTGAGAACTCTTGCCCTCCTGTATGGGTTTTGTCAAGCGCAAAAATTCTGCCTTATTACTGTATTGGCTCAGTGCATGTCCTGGCCCCCTTGTGATAGAATGAAATTGCTGTTAATTGGGAGCGCAGGTTGCCAGTTTCTTCCGTATGCCCACCACGGGATGTGATCCTGTTACGCTAACATTGCTGACTGTCCTATAACGTTAAATGCAGTTTTGCGCATAACCGCTTTTAAATTGATCGTGTACTGTACACCTTTTGTGCGCGAGGCGTGACGTTTTTTCCAAACAAAGCATGCTAAAAGTGTCCACAGTTAGTTGTCAGTGCTAGGGTGAACAGCGCCTTTAGCATTTGGCACACGGAAGTCATGAGCAACAGTGTTAAACCCCCCCCCCCCCCCCCCCCCAAAGGAAATAAATAAAATACCAAAACTTTCTTGCGAGGCACTGAAATATGCACAAATATTTTGCTATAAATAGCACTGTTAAGTGCTTAGCATTGTTTGCGCACTTCTGCGTTAAAAGCGAGGCTCGCAGTGCTAAACAAACAGTGCTATTCATCAAACCCATTCATGCATGAATGAATTACGGCAAATGACAGCGTAGCGCATGGTCAGCATTGTTAACCAGTTTGCGCCGGGATTATTTTTGCTGCAAATGTCTATTTTCCAAAAAGGCAAAATAAAGCAGCCAACTTCTGATATACAGCCAAATGCCACAAATACTGATTTGCAAGAGTCATTTCAACAGTATTTGTACAATATTTCTTGCCGAAACCTCATATTTTTTAATACTCCGGGTGCGCCTACCGGAGCGTAAATTGTAGAACAGGCCGTGCACAGCAGCCAAGTTAAAGTTCAACACACGGTCCGCCTCCACAGACTTCTCAGACTTTGTGTGTGTGTGTGTGTACGTGCACTGTATATATCTCCGAGGACAAGAGAAGAAAGGAAACACAAAGAAACCTTTCAGTCCTCGAACGTAGAGTCTTTTGTTGAAATCGGTCCTCGAACGTAAGGATACGTGCTTAGTCTATGGGGTTTGGTTATATCAAGGGAACAAAAGGAAACACAAAGCTTTGTCCTCGGACGTATTAGGGAAGTACGACTGTGTGTGTGTGTGTGTGTGTACAAAACAAATGAGGGATTAGCGTGTTGAGACATCACCCAGAGGTGAGTCGAGGCAAGCTTGACGTTTTTTTTTTCCCGTCAGCCGTTCCCGTGTATAAAAACAGCCAGATCGTGTGAACACGTCTTCCGACGCGGAATGGTTAAGCGGTACCAGTTCATCACGACAAAAACGGTCCAAATTCATTCTTAATTGGAATGATGTTCAGCTATTTCACAGAACAATGATTCTCAAATAAACTTACCTGCATTAGAATGTTTTTGGACGACTTGATCAGCGACTTTCAAAACTCAAAAGATTTTACCGTGTATAAATTGCACACGAATAAACCCAACGCAGGTTAGCACTGAACCTCGATTTCCAACCCGGAAGTGAGCAGATCTGTGTTTTATTTTCATTCATGTGAAATTCCCCTATATGTCGAACATTTTACCCATTGACCTTTGACCTTCCCCTCATCACCCTCATCATTTGAATCCAATCAGACCATGTGACAGGCAGAGTCAGGAAGCAGAATCAACTACTGCTTGTAACTCCTCCCAAGGTTCCAGGCGAGTAGTTGGTGTCAAGACCTTGATTTTTGATCGTGTAGTTGGTGTGTTGCAGATTTTTTTATTTTTTTCGTCACACCTGTTCATATTTGTGTCTGCGAGGCATTGTTTGTTGCTTGAATCATGCGCTGCTGAAATATTTGTTGGTTTGTGCTGTACAAGCTGTTTGCTGGGGATTTTATTTGTGTACGTAGGGTGTGGGAACTTAACGTGATATTCTTTTTTTAACTCTTAACTACCCCAAGCCTTACAAACTCCAACAGCAGGTTGTGTTGAATTTTGATGGGTTCAGGACTGTAGCACCTTGGCACCATTACTTTACCTGGAGCTATGATGCCCCAATTTGTCTAAGTCCAAAGAATGTGCCTTAGGTGTACTGCGCTGTTGGATTTTGACAGGTTGAGGACACTTCCTAGTAAAAATGCCTAGGGGGTTAGGGTTAGTGCATTGTTTGGTGATGGGAATAGTAGCCATTATTCATTGTTCCATTTTCCTTATTGTATGGTGTTCTTGCTTGTGTTTTTGGGCCATGCGTGGCCACGATTGACCTATCGCGTTAACGCAGCTTGTGGAACGCGCAAAATCTGAGACAAACAAAAAATTACCACACAAAATTCCCAAAGGGTAGTCTAAGGGGCATGGTAACTCGTAAACGACGATAGGTCAATTGTCTTGCACACCCTAACTCAGTGCCATTCTAATTTCATTTGGTGGACATTGTCACATCATTCTTGTTATCTGTTGATATATCATGTGCAGAAAAGTAATTGTTTTTATGATGAAAAATTTCCTTGTAAACTGTTTTTGGCAGTCATTGTTACTTAAATTTTTGTTATCGGTGACTCGTGTACATGTACTGACACCCCAAAGTTTTTTTTTCTCCATTTTGAGTCAACAGAATTCCTTATTTTAGGTCAGACTTTAATTTCCTTGACTTTATTTTTATTCCTTCTTTCCTTCGGAGTCGAATAAAATCATACCTTGTTGATATCCTAGACAGATTTGATAGCAATTGCAGTGGTAGATTTGTGTGTTAATCACTAGCTTGAAATGTTACTCGTTTGCTCTGCATGACTCACACATCCAGTTGCAAAACACTGCTGGAAGTATTTTGCTAGGACCGTGCTAGATCCAACAATATCCAACGGCTATGAAGCTTGCTAAATCAAACAGGAAAAACAGGTCTTGTGTTGAATGTTGAGGTCTGTTAACTCTTTCACTACGGTATTATAACGGGGGCTGTGACGTAATTGTTTTACATAATGTTTACAACGAGCCGCTCTGAGCGGCTTTCCGGCAGGAATAGGCTTTTTTCGAGCCGCTGTGAGCGGCGCGCCGTAGCGGAAGAGTTAAAGACCCCACAGATATTTCCTACTGACAGTCTTGTTGGATTTAGCATGGGTCAAGATTGTCTTCAAGCTGGCTTTATTTCCCGATAGTGGTATTCCCTTTGAATGGAATCTTATTTTGTTTGCCTCGTTTTGTTTCCTGTTATGAATACACAGTGACACCGAAGACTTACAGAATTGGATGCAGGCACTGAATCTAGCCTCAGCGGTTCACTCCGCCCCACCACTGCCTGCCGCCGTGGGACTTCAGAAGACATTCAGACGACCACTGCTGCCTTCATCACTGACAAAACTGAACACGGTAACACAGGGTGGGGTGGGAGGTCGGAGAGGATTGGGGCATTCGAGATTTTTGTTGCGGGGAGGGATCATGCCTGGCGGATTTCACATTTCTTTTACTTGTAAAGCTAAAATGAAAGTCTGGAAACAGATCAAAGATCAAAGATTTATACGTAACAGCCTTTAAAAAAAAGTATTGCCAACGGGCCCAGTCTGAAACTCATAGACGATGTGCCGTCTGAAGTCACTTGTTTACATCTTTATTGAAATTGCCCGGTGTTATGCGCATGCATCGTGCTTTGCATAAAATTTGTTTTAGGAGTGACGTCGTAGGTCAGATCGCCTTTGAATTATGTGACCTTTGATGTCACTCCTTAACCAAATTTATGCAAAACACGATGCGTGTGAATACCGACGGGCACATCTGAATATAGGGCGGTTTAGATGTGGAAACCAAGGGCACATGGTCTGTAGGCAAAAGACGTAACAGAGCAAAGGGTGGTTTTGTGTTTTTGTTTTTAGCTCTCCCACCCCATCAGCCCCAAGGAATATTTGTTTGTACGCTGGATTTCATGTTTTGATTGGATTTGATTTCCTCTTGAAAGGGAGCTAACCTTGAGCCAAAATTGACATAACTATGTGATAAGACTGTACTAGAGTCCGTGGTCAGCAGGAGGAATAAGTTGTGGTCCCACTGTGATGTTTTCTTCTCATGGGCTCTCAGAAAGTACTAAGCTTTAGCCTGGTTAGCAGTAGTAGGTTCAGAAAGGAAAATATCCTCGTTTAGAATCAGTGTTGTAGTCAAGACCCTCCCTGCAAGACCAGCACAAGACCAGCAGTCTTAATCCAAGTCTTAAGCTATTCAAATGAACTGTAACAAAAGCATTCCTTTGTCATGGTTTGTGCCTGTTACTTGTGCCCATTACAAGCTGGTCTTGTGAATGGTCTTGTGCCTGGTCTTGAAATGGTCTCGACTACAATATCCTCGTTTAGAATTGATTTGTTGCTTGTTCCCATCCAGCAAGAGCAGCTAGCCAGTCATGAGAGGAAAATAGAATCCATTGAGCAGGAGCTGGAGGATCATCGGGCCTACCCCCCTGATCAGGGCCAGCGGACGTCTGTCATGAAGGACTACCAGATTAAACAGGAATATCTGGAATATGAGGTAAAAGGCCTGAGTGTTGGTTTGTTTGTCTGTTCTGCATGCTGTTTTAAAAAAAAAAATTTCCTTGCTTAATGTTTAGCAACATCTTTTTTTCTTGGGGGATGTAACTGCTTTGGTCTTATGGTCCAGTGCACTGGACTCAAGATCTCGGTGATACTGCAGATTGTGAGTTCAAGACTAGCAGGTGTCGTGGTGCTTGTGTCCTAGAGCAAGGCACTTTATCAGTACTTGCTTCTCTCCATCTAGGAGGAAGTGGGTGCCTGTCATGGCAGTAGAGGTATGGGTCTGATTAGCCCAACGCACCTGTAGCAGTTGTTGCATACTTAACAATCTGAGGTTTTAGAAATGATTGATGCGACTGATGAGCAGGTGTAATAATGTAGCATCTTGAGGGCTATGATCGGTGGTGGATGTGCGTGCTTTATAATTGTATAATATCTGTTTATCATCTTGTGTACAGTTGTCCCGATTCAAGACCTACATCTACCTGCTGCGCTCACAGCCCACCATCCCGCTGGGCAAGTACTCACTGGAGGAAGTAATGCCGCAGCCCAAACAGTCGGCGGACAGCGTGTCGTCGTCCTCATCAAGCATCTCATCAGAGGGGAGTCAGGGTGCTAGCCAGCAGCAACCACAGAACAAGGTATCTCACGCTTTTTCCAATCGCTACAGCTACCGAATGGCAATCTATAATAGCAGTATCGGGGTGTTTGAGCAGAACGTGTGATCGGCCAAAAATTGTGGATTTTGACCCCCTAGATAGAGCGTCGGTATAAATTTGCGGGGGTCACTGAGAAGATCATCTTGCCTGTCTTAACATTTTGGGGATAAAGTTTGAGAATTTCTAACATGGTTCAAGACTAAAAGGCCATAAGGTATTCTCAAGCAAAATTGTCTGCTTGGCAACTCCAAGAGTTCGACCGGGATCATTTTGTGGGTTTATGATGATTGTAATAACCTCAATTGACCTTTGACCCAGTAGGCTGGTTCCTATGAGGTAGTGGTGGACCTTACCAGTTACTGTGGTGTTCTTACCAGATAACTAATTGCAATATCTGCCAACTTTAACAATAGTACTCTAGTGTCCGCGTGCACTTGAAATGTTTGTTCAGTTTTGAAGGAAACAATTTGTTACAGCTTATTCCTATCTCATTGTCGGTTCCTTTCTGTGTTGTCATTTTCCAGTATTCCCATACGACATTCCCAATCTTGGACTCCCTGTTTGAGTGTCATTGTTTCTCTTCAATCACTTCCCTTTCCAGCTTCATGTTTCCTATACCCTTCCCACTTCCGGTAGTTTTGCCTGGTGATTATTTTCTTCCGTACACATTTCCTATACTAATCTCAAGTTCAGTTTTCCAACTATTTCTGGTCTTTTTCATCTTTTCCTCATGAGGTTTCCTACTAAAGACACGGGATATGCGGATTTAGCGAAGGGAAAACATAAAACGTGGTTTAGTCGTCCTTGTGGGTTTAGGATCAGCAAAATTTGTGTCGTAAAGACAGAAGCCGGAGACTTCAAATTCATTAACCACGGAATTGATCCCCCACATTAAAGAAAAAATATGATCCTTATTTTTGAAAAGCCTGTTGTTTGCAGGAGAGGTTTTGGAGAAACGGTAGGTTGGCTCAATTTTTTTGAGACGAGAGGAGTCCAGAGATTCTAGATTTTAGAAAAAAAAAAAAAATTCAAATGATATGTAAATGTTAAAGGCTGATTTCCAAATGGTTGTAATGAGCGTCGACAGCACACAAGGCGTCGGGTTGCAGACTGCCCATGTAGGGACTTTTTATCATGTCGTTCAACTGAATGATAACAAAATATTTAAAAAAGTTTCAAATAAAGTGGTGATTTTTGATTACAGTTTTTTGAAAGAAAAGGAAAAAAATGGGAAGAAGTTATTTCACTCGAACAGTGGGACTTCAGTTTATGCACGGAATGTCGGCTTGTGCATTTGTACGACTTGATATAGATAGCAGCAAAGATGAACTTGGACCAACTTTATTGACTATCTCTGCCTACTTTGTGTCCGTCACAACGTTGCTGTCGGCGATCATAACGACTATGAAACCAGATTTAACTTGATACTGCCAGTTTGCAGAGACAGTTTTATAATCAGTTTAAAAAACAAATCACATTTATATTGAAGATGTGATCGCTATTTTTTGATATGAGGTTGTAGATGATAACGATGATTATCATGGACACATATGTACATGCAGAAAACCAGAGAAGTTAAATTAATTATTATAAACTGAGTGTTCTTGTGCAATTCTAAATATTTTAATACATATATAATGCTGAGCGTTAACATTTTGTTATTTGTAATGACGGCAACAGTTTGTAAAAAAAAAAGATACATTATGGAAAAGCACAAATGATTTCAGTTGTGTTGGACATGTTTTGGACAGATACACAACTGAAACTGAGTTACTATTTATCAGAGTTGAAACAGTGTGTAAAGCTGATTAAATAACCACAAGTGAATATTATACATGTGTGGCATCATTGCCATGTTAACCTTTTGTTAAAGTTTATAAAAATACTCGATCATTAGGACATTAAACGAGGATATAAGTGGAGTCTGACCAGTTAAATCTGGGTTTGACTGGTTCTGTCTCACCCAAAGTCTGACCAGTTGAACCTAGATTGAACTGGTTCTGTCTCACCCAAAGTCTGACCAGTTGAACCTGGATTGAACTGGTTCTGTCTCACCCAAAATCTGACAAACTTCAGTTCATCATACCATTATGCCCTCACACTACCATACTCGTAAAATTGATCACTGGATTTTTCCACAATATGAATAGATCTCCAACTTGGGATGGAAAAATGTTTCACTCACAGCTTTGCGGATTTAGGCCTAAGCGCTGAAAGGTCCACCAAAACAAGTTGTTAAAAACATTAAAGAATATGTGCTGGAATCAGTTTATCAGTTTATGCTGCGGGTTTCGTCAGAGTTTTTCGTCAGACGGTAAAAATGGGCAAAAGTGATATTCTGTGTTGGTTAGGAATATGGTTTTAAGCAGTTTGTCTGTGCAGAATGATAAATGGTTATTAATATTATTATTAAAGTAGGAAAATGCTAGAAATGGTTCTGAAGCAATGGTGAATACATACATACATGTACATGTAAGAAATAAAGATTGGGGGGTTTGTGTTTAGTAAAAATCATGGGCCGGGTGTGCCCCGCCCAGAAAGAAAATTCCTTTCGGCCTGTGACGTCAACGTGGTGAAAGAAAATTACTTTGTGTTATTCACAAGGACAGAACATGTACTCATTTTATGTTCAACTCACTTTTTCATCATTAACCAAAAGCTTTTATTTTTTTATGCTTTGATTTTATGTTGGTTGCTTTTATTTTTACAAATAGCAATTATTTCATTGCAAGTTCCCAAAAATATTATAAAAAGGGGAAATAAAATTTAAGTTGCCAACTTGCTCTAGCTGAAGTATAAACCTCCGGCATTTTTATTAAGATAGCAAAGCAATGAATTGAAAGTTTTATTTAGATCAATTTGAGAGAAAAAGCAAATGTGTTTAATATTTTTGGTGAAAAAAAATCACACGCACAAACAAAGCCACACTGCCTAAAAAAAATCTAACAAAGCACATTAATCCTGTAACCATGACAACTGAATTATTTTCTGAGACAGGACGAAGGTAACTTGACCCAGAAAACACTGCAATATGATATATCCGTGAAAAGAAAAAGATAAGGCACGGTTGAAGGCAGATCGTTGTGCAGTATTATTTCTGTTTGGAAAGTATTTTCAAATCTGATTTTTTGTTTGTCTGCGACAGTGTAATAGACAATAATAAAGTCTATTTTAAGAGAGAATTGTTCATTATTGTACATACATTTTGGTCAAGAAAGGGTTGTTGAAAAAGCAATCGATTTTGTGGTTTGGAATTAAGCAGCTTTGTGAGTGAGCGTTCTTGCTTGGACAACAATAGTTAAATTGCTCATCATGCATTGTTGTAAAAAATCAAAAACATACTTTTTTTTTTTTACGCTCGTGTATTAATGGCAGAGTTGATTTTGCAGAAGGAAACGTAGACATTACCTCATTTTATTTGTCCCATGTTTACTTGTATACACATAAGTGATATTTGTGATATTTACAGAGGATATGTCCCATTTAAGTTATTTGCAAGTTTAAAGTGGCGAAAATAGTTGTTGAAGTAATACAATTTCTTTTTAGTGGTACCTTATTTCAAAAAGTAAATTTTCTGTAAAAGTGGAAAATATTTTGGTTTTATTTGCTGAGATAATAATTATAGCCATTATTTTGAATCTGAGATTTTTTTAATGCATTTTTTTTTCTTTTCGGTAAATCTGTAAAATAATTGTTTAAGATGCACACAGAAGAAAAAGACACGTGTAATATATAATTGTAATTTAATTTCTTGCCTTTATAAATATAATTATTCTATTAAAAAGCTGAGCATCCGTGAAAAAAGTGCTTGCAGAACATGGCTGTCTGTCGTCAATTTGTGGTTTTATCTGTTTTCATGTTTCATGCCCAGCTCGCCTGCTTTCAAGACCTCAAATTTTATGGAAACTCAAAAACATTTTTTTTGCAAGCTAATGGTTATTAGCGGCTAGAAATTTTGGAAAAGTTTTGGTTTGGTTTTTTGGTTTATTTGTTGGTTTGTTTGAACATTCCAGCCTTATATAGTTCCAGCCTTATAGACAGACATTGATTTACCTTTAATGACTTACGGTGAGAAAGATACAGAACAGCAAGAAATCACACACGCATGTAACTCCCATAATCCATCAAGATCCAACAATAGAACAATTTGTTGGATCTTGTTAACCTGACAGTGAATAAAAGATGTCCTGTTCCACGTGTAGCTGTTTTATTCAGCAGGCTTCAGTAGCTGTCGGATGTTACTAGACCCAGCAGGCTCCTAGCAAAAACTCCTACTTGATTTGAAATTATTTCAGAACTTCAGACAGAAGTTGTTGAAGTTTCCATCAGTGCCATGGGCACAGTACAGAAAATCCACTCCACGGTTTTTCTGTGGCACTGTTTCATTCTTCTTTATCTTCAGTTGAAACCTCCAAATTGTGTATCAGTACTAACGACGAAGAAATCTGTGTGTAATTTTGAGTGATTTGTGTCAACAGCGGATTTACATTGCTTTAGCTGCATGCAGGTCTATAAAGAAAAGCCTTTCTGGAATTGCCTATGTTTGTGTGTGTTTGTTTGTTTGTTTTTTCCGTGGGTAAAGCCCTTAATCAGACCCCGGTCATCCTTGAATCATGTATGTTGCATTGTCCTCATCATTTATACATTCTTAAGTTTTGAGGCCACGGTGTTCTCACATTGACCTAGTTGAGCCTTGTGTCTGCATTCAAATTTCCATGGAAATGATTCAGTTGTATGGGTTGAGATCAGGCATGGTTCTAAATGAGATGCAGTCCCTCCAACAAAAAAAAACTTTTTCGTAATAATTGAGATTTACAGAGAATGTCCAGACGAATTTATGAAAATCTCAAATATTTCCAAAATGGGATTGTCAAAAATTTGGCTACACATTTTAATCCCTCCCTGTATTCGGTTCACATTACCACTTCAGATACAGCAAAGGTGGACTTACAATGCAAAATGGCTGCCTTTTGGGTCCAGAGAAAACCTGGGTTACCAGTGCTTGTAACATCCCAAAGTGTTATGGCTTTTTAATTAGCTGGTTGTCTGCATCATTTTCCGTTTATATTCAGGCTTGGAAGTTATTAACCTCGTACTCGATTTCATGGACATGCTTAGTGCAATATGTTGCTTAGCAACTGATCCTACGGAGAAAAAATCAGCTGGTAACCTGTTTTTAAGCAAAACGCGTCTCTGCTCAGCGAGATTTTGTGCTGAGTAGCTCCGTGAAATTGGCCTCCGTCATGTTTGAGGCCGCAAATTGCAGCTTTGCCTCAAACTCTCAGTTGAAATTCAGTTTGTAAAACGGTTCTTTTCTTCCATTCTCTCTCCTGTTTTTACAGCTTCATTTAATCCAACTTCACTCCTTTTAACAGTTAAACCATTTGCAGTCAACCTGGATTGTGGTGGGGAAAAAAATCACACATTTTTTGTTTGTTGCTGGTAAAAGTGTGTTGTACAGTCCCATCGTTAACACATGCTCATCGTAACTTCATAGCATGGTACATTCCTCTTACAGGTGCATTTTTGTGTAAGAGTTTTTCTTTATTTTTCTTTATTAAGTTCAGTCTTGCTGATTGGGTGGTTCATAAATATACAAATATAAATTGGACAGCAAAGCGAAACATCTTCAAAGCACTCTTTAAAATAAAATGACAATTTGTGCATGACTTTTGATTTGTTTTGCATTAATGTGAAGTGTGAACTGCTCATAAGGCAAGGGAAGTGAATGGTGCCTTGATGTTGTAAGGTAACATTAATTTGTTTTGTTCAGTTTGCCTGAGATTTTTTATTTTTTTTAAGTTTTCCTTTTACACTTAAATCATGCAAATCGGAAACGTGGAATCCCTGTAGTTCTGAATGAAGTCTTACTCTGCCATTTTATATTTGGGCAGGGCATGGTTGTTTTTCTTGCACTTCACTTTTGGTGGCCGTGGTTCAATTCCCGGCGTGGGCGCTTTGGCATTGGGTTTTCGGTCCCCACCTGATCTTGCCCGGTCTAATGTTCTGTGGGTTTTTCACGGATCTTCTTTGTCTCTTCAAAGCTATTTGATGAAGGGCTTTCTAGATAGCCCTAATTTTCTTCATAATCACTGCATGTGTTCCACATTTTTAAAGTTGCTGAGGAAAAGGTCTTGGAGAGTACAGAAGCATGTTTTCTGTAGAATTTCTCTGAGCCCTGTGGTTGGGTAATTGTACTTTTTGCTTGCGTAAGTAGAATGTAATGATGTGAAGTCAGGTCTTTCCAAACTGAAATTTCTAGAAATGGAAAACTCCCAATAAAAATTACAGTTAATATGGATCTACTGTTGTCTCAAGACATTCACCAGACAATAACCAGCTTTTGTTTAACAAGAAAAATCCCTTAATTATTCAAATCAGTATAAAAACAAAATGGACAAAACTTTTACAGGGTACAAATCAGTCCATAGATTTTTGGCTAGAAAAAGTAAATTTGGAAAACCTGAGTGTGACTGCATTTAGTTGAGATTTAGTTAATTTAGTTATAGTTTTGCAGTGACTGCTGTGTTGACTCTCAGTTCGCATTTTTTAGGCTCATTATTTTTTTTCATCGGCTGTGTAGACTACAGTTGGACAAAAGTTCCTGTATAAATTTGCCCCATTTCATTTGCAAACAAAACAAAAATTGCTATCTTTTACCATGCTTTGTTTATTCTGCACCTGTTGAACACAAGTACTTTACTATTGTTTGAAGTGGGCTAATTATAAATGCTTTTGAAGACAGCATGCTTAGGACATGAAACCTTGCTAGTTGTGCTTTACACGTTATAGACTAATGTCATGTAAGCCCTGTCTATACACTGCCGAGTTGAAAGCGAGGCTCTCAGTGCTATTCAATAAATCCATTCATACATGCATAAATCACGGCAAATGATATCCTTAGCACATGGTCGGCATGGTCAAATAAGTATCGGTTCATCACGACAGAAATCGTCCAAATTCATTCTTAATCGACATGTTCAACTTTCTCAAATAAAATTACTTGCTTGGGATTGTTTTTGGACAACTCGATTGGCAAAATTTAAATTGTATAAATTGCACGCGAATGAATGCAACATAGCACTGAGCCTCGATTTCAAACTTGGAAGTGCACAGATTGGTGCTATTTTTATCATTGTGAAATTCGTCTATTGGAGTCTAGATCTCAATTATCAAATGCAGGTAATGCATATTTATAAGAAAAAACACAAAAAAAGTGGCTCGGATACATCCACGTAATTGCTTTCACTCCATGCATTGCACATCATTTCGGGGCAGTTCTAGATTTTTAAAAATTAGCGGTGGTGACACTTTAAGACGGTAACAAATATTTGAGAACTTGATTTAAAAAAAAATATATTGGAATTTTCTTTTTAAATTTGTTGAGATTTTTGAAAAAATTTAAAATCTGATATTGTCGGGGGGAAGAAAGGACTTGTGTCACCTTGTCTGAAGCAGGCCCCCACCGAACTACATCATCTTGAGGAATAACCATGCCTCAAAAGTGGCCACGTACATTGTACTTCAAGTTCCGACTCTTGCAGAGAGAACTTGTCTCGGTATATAGCAAGCATGCTTTCTTGCCCATGCTAATGCATTGCATGTTGTGCATGTCTTTTTCTTTGCGCATGTTGACACTGCAGATGTACTACAGTCATGGCGTCGCCAACCATTACACGGACAACACTGATGAAGATGAGGAAGATGACGACGACACCGACACCGATGACGAGATGAGATATTTGGAAGATGACGATGGTTTTGTGATGGTAGCTTCACCCCTACCTCTTAATAAATTTGATGAGATGACAAAACTTTAAAGTTAAACACCATGGAAAAAATGTTACGTTAAATACCACATCGTAGTCCCGACTTTCTTTGTTGCAACCACTTTACATTTTGTCATGCCACAGAATGGCAAAATTGACTAGATTTTAAGAAATGAATCATACAGGCCCGTGGGGAGGACGTCCCCTGTCCTCACTGTTTTTTCTTTAAAAAAAAAACCAACAAATTGGTGAAAGTGGATGGCCTACCATCTTGTTTGGAAGTTGGTGTAAAGACGACTGAAAAGTGGACTACTATCACGCCCCCCCCCCCCCCAAATTTTGTTTTGTTAATACGCAGTATCGGTGTATCGATCAAAAGCTGCAGTAAAATAGTCCGATTCCACAGTTTCAATCAAGGATGAGATTCAGTAACTAACGTACTCTATTTGCAAACAAAAATTGTTGACATTTACAGGCATGCAATTTTTCCTCGGATCAGCTGATTTCCTCGTTTTTCATTTCACACTTATGCCATTGAAAATTGAAAAACACTGTACAAAGTCTAGTAATTAGTAAAGATTGGTATTTCCTCGTTTTTTTGTTATGCCTGCATTTAGTCACAAGTATAAGTACCAGTGAAATGCCAATGACTTCCTAGTCCCTGTGAGTTATTTGTTGAAAATGTTGGGAACAAACTTCCAGTTTGGTCTGCAATAACATGGAAAGCATTCTGTAGTTTTCCCATCCAACTGAAGGAGAAAAGGGTGATATTGCCTGCCATGTTTATTAAAGTGTTCATAGATGTCAAACTCGCTATATATTCTAAAGAAGCACTGTAATATAATTAAGAAAAATATACCTTTATACTGTAATCTTAATTCTTTTCTCTATATTTCTGAATTTGCAATGATACATAAAATGTATACACATCATCCTGTCAAGTTAATGTATCAAAATATTAAAAACTAAGCGATTTTCAAATCATTTTACGTTTTAAAATGCTGTCTTGAAGTACCTAGTACAAGTTTACTTGAGGAATTTTGACGACAATCAGTTGAATGACGCAGTCTTGTGTATTATAAAAGCTTTGTATCATGTCATTTGAAACTTTCTCACATTACCTAAGACGAAGACACGCACACAAAAATACATAAATATAATTAAGAAAGGGATTGCATTCATTGTAGCTTTATTGATCATTTTCCAAGAAATGTATTCTTTATTTTCTAACCTGGTGGACCAGTGAAGTGAGTTTGTATGTTTATTTTCATTTGAAGCATCTCTGCCTTTTTGACTAATTACTACGTGCAGCACCACACTTCCATCTGTGATGAAACTGAACTTTATCTGGCTTGCAACAAAAATGTATGTATGCCTGGTAATAAACCAGACGATACCACTTTTTTTCTAGCATTCTAGACATGTGCAAGTTTGACCTCAATAGGTGCAAACTGCAAAAAAAAACATTTTTTTTACTTCAAGAATGAAAAAAAGTGTCCTATTTCCCAAAAATTACATCAAAATTATGTCGGATCCTCCTTTCTCTTTAGACTACAAAACTTACTCCAGTTCACCTCCCAGACATGTTGTGTATTTGGGGTAACGACATTTCTCTTTAATGTGCTTCAAACAAATGGCGCTTCACAAATATTACCCCTGGTCATCGGGCCATGAGATCAATTACATGTATACTCCTGGGTGGAGAGAAGTAATTGTAGTAGAGTATCTTGCCCAAGAACACAAGCAACATAATCCCCCGGCAGGGTTCGAACCCACATGTTGCAATTGCTAAAGATATCGACTACAAGTGAATCAAATATTTTGAGGGTTCTTAAGACCACAAATCACTCTTAATTGTGGACAATTGTTTTATTAAAAATGATTATTTTAATGAAGTTCACCCGTAAAAACTGTGTCCCTTGGTTTTTTTGTTTGTTTCATGTGCGAGTTGTTAACATAGGTTCTACCCTCTATTACACATAGTCTTGCCCAATTCAAAACATCTTCTTGGAGAAATATCTGACTCTGAAGGCCTGCTTCATTTCCTGCCAGGGGTGTTTCATCTCTGAGGGGGACTGAGGGATGTCCACCAGCCGACGAAAGGCTGGCCACCGCAGAAGCGCAAACTGTCCCAGCCCTGCCAAGCTTGAGGACAGCCAGTAGAACGAGAGAGCCTGGAATAGTGAATCATAATAAGAATTAAATTTCAAATTAATAAGCTCGAGATTTCTGTTGTCGTGAAGAACTTAAAAGTTATTCCAGAGGTCTCGGGTTCATGTACAAAGTTACAAACTTGTCAAGCAAGTAAAATTAACCAAATTTCTTACCGCTGGCATCATGGTTGCTATGGGGATCATCCCTAAGGAAACCAGACGGAACCAGTTGATAAGTCGATGTTGTAGCAATGTCAGTGGGCCCCTACGCAGTGACCACATCTGCAGAAGAAAAAAAATTCTCCGGGTGCAATTCTTCCAAGTAACCGTGACTGTAGCATTCCAGTAAAGAGTAAACTTTTTAAATACTAACTGCGTGAACGTATTTCTGAACCCTGGAAAAGGTGCAGTAGAAGGTACCGACATTTGAGACTGCATCGGATACCGGTACGTAACTGGTGTCTTCTTTTTAAGCGACAAATCAAACTTTCAAAGCTTACCTCGATCAGGGCTAAGTTGGCCATGCCAAGCATCAACGGTATCAGGAGGTCAAACTGAGTCAGGTCCGAAAACCACAATGCACCCTGGGTAGTCAGCTCGGGTAGGAAATCAATTTCTGGCTCTGAAAAAAAATAATATATATTACTTATTAATATTCAAGATGAATATTCAAGATGAATGCACCACATGTATACAACGCAGGTGTCACTCACTGGACTGAAATAAACTAGACCGGACCAGTTAATGAACTAAACTAAACTGTAAATATGGTGGTCTGGACTCAATCGGATAAAACTGTGTGGAACAAATCAACCCAGTGACCCAATTTACAACCAATGGAAATCTTTACCTGCATTGAAGAGGTCCGGATATTGACCAGTCATCTGACCAATAGCCATGGTCGTAGATGACCAGATACCCATTTGCACGAAGCCGACGTAGAAGATCTTCCTTGACAGGCATTTGTTGTCCAAGTGCAGCTGTTTCACAATAGCTTTTACCTGAAAGAGAAAGTACACAAATAATATTAGACGTTTCCCCAGACACTAAATTTGAAAAATATTTTGTCACCATCATGTCCACCACTTACAGTTCATTTGGCTAAAAGTCAACCCCACTAAGTTTGGTACAGGACCCCTTTATTAGAAGTAATCCAGGATTCAATCAGGGCACTTTCCCCCACCAAGTTGTGAAAACCTTGTAGGTTAACCACGGACACAGTTCTAGGTTGCTGCAGGTTTGAGGGGGAAAACCCCCTCCTCCCCCAAAAGAAAAAATTGAAAAACAAATTGGATGTTAACTAATTTTGGAGAACTTTAATTTTTCATAAATTTTCAAAAATCTCCATTAACTTTCGACATTTTTGAAAAATTCTCGCAATAAGGAATACCTGTCGGCTGTAGACATTTGCCATCTCCTTCTGCGACCAGTTCAGTTCCTTTGCCATCAGAGACACCTGCTGTTTCATATGTTCAGCGTGAGTGTTGATCTCGGGCTGGACGTTTTCAATCCGCGCTAAAACCTTCTGTTGCCAGATGGCGAAAGGTAACACCAGAACACCGCGAAGGAGAAATGTCGTCGCGAGAATTGTCAACCACCATGGCAGCCCTGATGTCTCGTGCACATGCTCCAGGAATTCGTAACTACACTCAACTGGCGTGGGGATGTACAATTGAGCAGTGGTGGATTCGGCGACTTTCACGCTCAAACATCGTCGAGGTATTAACAGTGATGGGGAGGTTTGAGGATGGGCGGGGTGTAGGAGAAAAGTCGTTCTGTGGGAGAGTGGACTGAGTATGACGGTATGAGACTTTGCCAAGCAGTCATGTGACCTGGACAAGTGGGAGAATGTTCTGTGGTGTGGTTGTTGCTTTTGTGTCCTCCAGTGATTGGTGCACAAGTGGATAAGCGTACGTTTGGTTGTACACATCTGTCTCGGTATAGTCCTGGTCAACTACAATGTACGAGAAAAATGAGTATGAGAAAAAAATCTTGTCAGCCAGCTACAAATATTTAAATTTAATACTGTAATAAAAAGGAATCTCGAAGAAAACAGTGACTGTGAGAAAAATAACACCATAATTATACCATCTCGTGCCTCTACTAACCCTAACCCCTGTGTGTGTTCTTGAATCGGAAAGGGTTATTTAACTGTCACCAACCTGCACATGATATGTAGTTATTCTCCCGTCATTCAGCACAGAGCTACCCAGTCGAGTTAGCGCCATTCTTAGTCTTTGTGTTGAAACTGAAGGTGAGACTAGCTGCAAGTCACAATATCGTGTCCGCTTTGATTTCTTAAAATTTTATAACATAACTGGGAAGAAAATCAAAATATCAACATCAATCAAATGTGATTATTACAGATAGGCCAAGGCTACTTGATAACCTCATAATGTCCTAGCTCTCTTTTCTTCCTGTTGGACCAGAATTGACACTTCTCTTGTGCTAACCCCACAAGTGTGGCAAAAACGACTCACTGTACAAAAATATGGGCAATTGTGTAGTGTAGGGCCCTGTTCCCTATAAATAAGGGAACAAAAATCCACTTTTAGGTTATTGGAATTGCCAAACTAGTTAGCGACATTACAAACCAACAGGTATGTCGTAGATAAAGGGCAGGGTTTTAGTTTTGAGGGAAATTTTGGGTTAAAGCGGCGATGAAGACGACAAAATGCAACGCGAAAATAAAGATGGCGATCACCGCAACGCAGAGTAAACACGCAAAACCGCGTTTATTCGCATAGCAACTGCCATAAAGCGCGTAAGAAAATTGCATTTTCTACCGAAATAAACTGTTCAAAATTACAAAAAACAATGTCAACAGAAAATAAGAGAAGTCTGCTTTAGGTTGAAAAAGTCATTTTGGAATGAGAAAAAATACCCTTGAATCTAATTTCATCAAAACTAAAGAGGGGGCCCTACACTACACAATCGCCAAAATATGTATATTTAGTCTGGTACTGTTAGTGCATTGAGGAAGGAATTTGTACCATTATCATATTGCACATGACATACAGCCCAGCATTTATACACAGACTCACAGACGTCCTTGCGCTTGCCATGATACATGAAGATTACAGAGCAGAGTCAGAGAACAATTATGAGAAAACCAACGTCAAACCATGGAGGAAGGATATATCCTTCCTCCATGGTCAAACTAATCTTGTTATAACACTGAAGCTCTAAATTGGCCTATCGTCTGTGATCTATTGGTGGTTAAAAAGTCTTGAAAAATCAACATCCCTTACCTCAAACTTGAAGCACGTATGGACGGACATGAGCGCTGACATCTTGCGGCAGGAGTAAGAGCGCCCTCAAGAGGTGAGTTATGAACAACTCGATCTCGCCCAGCTGAATCACATGATGGTCCAGAAGAAGTAGCGTAATTCACTCTTTTTAGCAGCAAATACGAGTATGATTGGAGTAAGTAACAGAGTACGCAACTGTGTATTTTTAAATTAAAAGGGTTGACCTGTGGAAATGATTTTATGATGTAGCTGACGAAATAGAATCATGCAAAAAAATCGTCAGACATGTCCAAAAACTTGAAAAAGGCGATGAGCCTGAGGGTCCATACTCGGACCATGGAGGCCTCGTGCCCTCGAGGCCAGATCGACCATGGAGGAATGGCCAGACCAAGTTATCGCAAATACCGCCGGGTTGAGACGTCACAATGGTAAAAATGCATTGTGGAAAGGAAAAAGGCACAAACATTGCTCATTTCCCCTTCCCACAATGCCTTTTGACCATTATTATGACGTCACAAAAAGGCGGTAGGCCCTATTAGTTTCTATTAGGCTATTGCCCTACCCCTAGAACTATGGGGTTCCCTACAGGAACCCAATAGAAAGACGCCGATTTTTCCCATAGGCTAGTACAGCAAGAATAAGAAAGTCATTCCCATGCACTCACGTTTCTACTGTGCACACGAAAACCGCTGAACGGTTTTCCCCAAAAACCCCACTAAGCCTCATTTACATCCTCACCTTGTGTGCGCCAAGCAAAAAATCGCCTGAAGCGGTTCAAATTTTCGAAAAAAGTGGAAAAAAATCTCTGATACGTACTGACAGCGAATGACACGACATGCATGATGCGACTGTTGCCGGCCGGCCGGGTCATGTGCGCGGGTCTGACCAGACAAGCTCGTGATTATTCATGTCAAAAATCTGAAGTACGGCGCGCACGGCATGCACTGCCGTCGTGTCCATTACCCGTCCGCATTGCGCGCATCGATCACTAGTGCATGTACTGGAAACATGTACGTGTATGTGTACGTGTACGTACGTAGTGATCGATGCGCGCGATGCGGACAGTAACGGACACAACGGCAGTGCATGCCGTGCGCGCCGTACTTCAGATTTTTGACATGAATAATCATGAGCTTGTCTGGTCAGTCGCATTGTGCATGTCGTGTCATTCGCTGTCAGTACGGATCGAAGATATTTGTTCACCTTTTTTCGAAAATTTGAACCGCTTCAGGCGATTTTTTGCTTGGCGCACACAAGATGAGGATGTAAATGAGGCTTAGTGGGATTTTGGGGGAAAACCGTTCGGCGGTTTTCGTGTGCACAGTAGAAACGTGAGTGCATGGGAATGACTTTCTTATTCTTGCTGTACTAGCCTATGGGAAAAATCGGCGTCTTTCTATGGGGTTCCTGTCGGGAACCCCATAGTTCTAGGGGTACTATTGCTCCTCTGATTACGATAAGGTCTATTGTCGTTGGGTATCCCATGGAGGAAGGAACATGTTCCTTTCTCCATGGGTATCCAAACCGTGGACGAAAAATGTTGGAGAACAAAAGAGAACAATATCGTCCGCGATTCCCAGCATATGTCCGTGATTGGGATTGTATACAAAACATATGGAGGTCTTCTGAAAAAGTTAAAGTACAAACAAAATGAAGAGGGACAATAGGACGTCCACGTTTGGAGGTCGATACACGTTTGACTGTTCATGTGTATATACACTTAGGTACCATAGCTGTGTCGGAGCGTGTGGCAGGTACAATGTATGGGTGTCCTTTAAAAAAAAAAAGGAATTGTTGAGAAATCCATTTCGAGGAACCAGTCAAAGACAAAATGTACGTCCTAGAATCGTAATGCTTTGCATCTCTAAGTTCCTTCTGTCAACAGCATTCCACAGCGCTTGCTATTCTGTACTGGGCCCAATTTCATGGCTCTGCTAACCACAGCTTTTCGCGCTTACGATCACCATTTTGCGCTAACAGCGCTAGCGGAAAAATTCTGCGCTAACCCTGTAAGCACAGATACCTTAGTTACGGGATGTACGCATGCTCAGGAGACAAAATTCCCCGCTAACGCGTGAAATACGCTTGCCGTAAGCACAATTTTCTGCTACAGTAAGCGGGGATTTTTCGCTAACGGTAAGCAGAGCCATGAAATTGGGCCCTGGTCATCAGCAGTGTTGTTTGAGCATTGTTTGTCATAATTAATCGTAATTCTTTTTCGATGTTAAAAAGGTGATTTTTTTAAAGCAAAATGGGGGCCTAGACATCAGTTGTATGTAAAGTAAGCTCAATTTTACCTTTTCTTTTTGAAACAGAAAAATTGCATGAATAAATGACCCCATCAAACCGACTGCAACTTTGAACAGCAAGGTCGTTTTGGAAAGATCAATCTTTCTGCACAGTACAGCTTGCCGTCACCATGGTGAGGATTCTAGCCAATGGGGACATTGTCCAAGATGACGATCCACGAGTCAGACACTCTCCACATTCCGGCAACGCCCCAACAAACAGAGGCCCTCGCATGGTGAGATTTTTATCGTGTACTTAGCCCCCCTTAGCCCAACCCACACTAAGCCCAACCCACACTAAGCCCAACCCACACTAAGCCCAACCCACACTAAGCCCAACCCACACTAAGCCCAACCCACACTAAGCCCAACCCACACTAAGCCCACACAAGTGTGTAAACACCGGCAATCGCGGACCTCCTATTGTTCCTCTTCTGTTTATACTTTAACTTTTTCGGAAGGCCTCCCATATGTTTTGGACACGATTTTCAATCGTGGACCTTGACTCAATCATGGACCCTATTGTCCTCTTTGTTAAAGGTCCACGGTTTGAATAGCTATACAAACTCCAACACACACTTGGCCCCACCCACACTTGGCCCCCACCCACACTTGGCCCCCACCCACACTTGGCCCCACCCACACTTGGCCCCACCCACACTTGGCCCCACCCACACTTGGCCCCACCCACACTTGGCCCCACCCACACTTGGCCCCACCCACACTTGGCACTGCCTGTGTTTGCAAGACCATTGATACTATGCAAAGTAGCACTCAATTAGAGTGTTACTTTATGAAACTTGGCAATGTAGGATACAGAGGTAAATTGATGTTACTAATTAGGCTAATTAACCATCTAAGGCACATCAAGCTTTTTAATTTGGTATAGACGATAAACAGAAAACACCCAAATTATTTGGAGAAAAAAATCCATATATCTGAAAGTTGGAACGAACAGATCCCATGCAAGATAATAAATTATGAAATTGTTTAGGTTCAATTACAGTGGGTTTTAGGTTGATGAAAATTCCTTGCCAAAGCTAACAGCAGTTTTACTTTTGCTGTCCATCTCAGGGCTATGTCCAGCAGAACGCAGAGCCTAATCAGTACGGCCATGATGGTCAGGGTGCCGGTGGCCATCAGGTCCAGAACGTCTCAATCTTTGAGACATTAAACCAACGCCTGCTGGATCTAGGTATACCCCGCTTCAATGTCGGACCTTACAACATCGAACCCATCATCACCGTCGCCTTCCTGCTAGCAATGCTCATCTTTGGTCTGCCAGGCTTGCTGTTTGCCGGGATCCTGTTCGGAGTGGTGATGCTTAGTGGTGGGGTTGGGGGTGGTGGAGGGGGAGGGGGCAGTATGGGGGGTGGGGACGGACATCGTAGAAACAGAGCTGGACGAGTGCTCAGGCATAGGTGATGTAGCTCAAGACATCTTCAACACTGCCAGCAGCATCGATCAACCTTTAATTATAAACCACGAATTGTATCAACCAGATGCCAGTCGTACCAATTTACATCCATGGAACTGTAGAGTACTTAATATGTACATTGCAGAGCTGCAGTCGAGTCCCTGCAAGTCCTTTCACAAGTCCTTTCGCAAGTCCAGTCAGAAGTCCTTTCATAAAGCCAGTCACAAGTAACTGGATGAACAAAGTCAATGGAATGCCTTTGTCAAAGCTCATTTGAATAGCTTGTGATTGGAATTAGGACTGGAGGGTTTGTGATGGACTTGCAGGGACTTGTGATAGACTTGTGATGGACTTGTGATGGACTTGTGATGGACTTGTGATGGACTTGTGATGGACTTGTGATGGACTTGTGATGGACTCGACTACAGCCCTGTAATGGCCAGTGTTTTTAATCAGCAATAATGCCACATTCTAAGCTAAATCACCCAGCCTGTGTGCTAACTGTAGACGCTGTCTGGTTTCGCAAAGAGAGTCAAGAGTGGGCACTTTACCAGGACTCGCAGTTATCAAAGCGAGGCTGCCTACGTTCGATAACATACACGTACATGTACACGTACATGTACACGTACACGTACACACAGTCGTGTACCGACCTCCAAACGCGGACGTCCCATTGTTCCTCTTTTGTTTATACTCTAACTTTTTCGGAAGGCCTCCATAGACTTTGTACACACTTCCAATCGCGGACGTATGCTGGGAATCGCGGACGATATTGTTCTCTTTTGTTCTCTGGCATTTTACGTCCGCGGTTTGAATACGCCAACGCGCCCACGTACACGTACACGTACACGTACACATAGTCGTACTTCCCCAATACGTCCGAGGACAATGCTTTGTGTTTCCTATTGTTCCTTTAATATAACCAACCCCCATAGACTAAGCACGTATCCTTATGTTTGAGGACCGATTTCAACAAAAGACTCTACGTTCGAGGACTGAAAGGTTTCTTTGTGTTTCCTTTCTTCTCTTGTCCTCGGAGATATATACAGTGCACGTACACGTACATGTACACGTACACGTACACGTACACGTACACGTACACACAGTCGTGTATCGACCTCCAAACGTAGACGTCCTATTGTTCCTCTTTTGTTTATACTCTAACTTTTTCGGAAGGCCTCCATAGGTTTTGTACACACTTCCAATCGCGGACGTATGCTGGGAATCGCGGACGATATTGTTCTCTTTTGTTCTCTGGCATTTTTCGTCCACGGTTTGAATACACCAACGTGCCCACGTACACGTACACGTACACGTACACGTACACGTACGTGCTGAGTGCAGTCGAAAAGGTAGCAGTGACAAGTCAAAGATGAACCCTGTCATTCTTCAACGAGTGAGGTCTTGTGTTATGGATTCAAGCTAGTTGTGTTCCATTTCCAAGAAATTGATACAACTTGAATACAACTTAGAACTGTCCAGTCCTGGGCCAGGATATGTGTGGAGCCCAAACACTTGCGCGGTGGAAATGCACAGTTTACAGGGTTTTTCCATTTAGAGAATGTATTCGTACACATACATTTATAATACTCATTGTATACAGTGAACATTCCTGTGTCTAACTGCCTATAATTGTTATCTCTATGTGGCACCTGTACAACCCTTAAATACACTTGACTCTTTCTGCAAGTTACTGCAGCAGCTTATGGGTTTATAAGGGGAGCTACCCCCCCCCCCCCCCCCCCCCATTAAATAAGTGTACCTTTAGGATTCTCCATCTCTCAAAGGGGTTCGTAGCTATGCTAAGGTCAAGTGATTGTCTCCCGTTATTTTTTAGTGGCTCTCTACCTGAATTAGAATGAAAGTCACAAATTGAACTCAAAATTGTGCTGCATTGTATGTTATACTTCAATCACATACATGTATTTAAATAGAGGAGAGGTTTAGCTTGGGTCAAGATGGGAGAGCAAATTTTTAGTTTAGTTGTATATTAAATTATAATGAATATTTTTGTGTTGTAATGTATTTAATTCTATTAAGGAATTCATAATGGTTGAGTGAAATGTTTTTAAAAATGTAGTGTATGGAAACTAAATCGCAATAACTAAAAAACAAAGTTGTAGTCGAGTCCCTGCAAGTCCTTTCACAAGTCCTTTCACAAGTCCAGTCACAAGTAACTGGATGAACAATGACAAAGGCATGCCTTTGTCAAAGCTCATTTGAATAGCTTGTGATGGACTTGCAGGGACTTGTGATGGACTCGACTACATCCCTGCTAACAAAATAGAACTAAGGCAGTCTTCAACAAAATTGCAGCAAAATATGTTAATTTTATTAGTTCAGTCTGAAAGCGTACTTTCTTTTTACAATATGGTACAAGTATCAAACTCCTGGGGAAAATCTCCGTCTGGAATGCTGGAATCTTCAAACAAATTTTATTAGAAGACCTCAAAACATTTTCTGGCTTGTTTTTATTTCAACAATTCAACTGTTGTCAAACTGATGAAGTTTCAATGTAATTTTGCCATTTTTGTTGTACATGTAGTTAGACACTTGTTTTAATTTTGGTTTTCAATAAAATTATGTCTTTTGATTTTGAGAATTTCTTTTTACCATTGTTACCTTTTGATTCTATGCAGGTTATCCCTGTCATAGTACATTTGACTTTTTAAGAAATACAGAGCTTTGTAACCCCTTGTGATAAATGTTTGATTTTGAAAACGAAGGTTAAACTGTAATCATATATTTTTGATTTTGAAAATAGGTTAACCTCTTGTAATACATTTGATTGTTTTTTTAATGTGCAAGGATAACCCCTTAAATGCAAGGATAACCCCTTATACATTTTTGATTTTTAAAATGTATGATTTTTAATTTTTGAAAAATGTTAATTTTGAAAAGTTAAATGTTAATTTTGAAAAGTTAAATAATGCAAGGTTAACCCCTTATACATTTTTGATTTTTAAAATTAACCCCTTATACATTTTTGATTTTTAAAATTAACCCCTTGCCATTTGTACTAATTTTTGAAGTTTTTGAGCAATGTTTGGGAAGTAACGTTTTCACCCAAAAATGATCAAACACAAGGCTATAGCCTTGCCATTTTGCCAAATTTGAAATTTCTGAGTATTTTTGTGAAGTAACGTTTTCACCCAAAAATGATCAAACACAAGGCTATAGCCTTGCCATTTTGCCAAATTTGAAGTTTCTGAGTATTTTTGTGAAGTAACGTTTTCACCCAAAAATGATCAAACACAAGGCTATAGCCTTGCCATTTTGCCAAATTTGAAATTTCTGAGTATTTTTGGGAAGTAACGTTTTCACCCAAAAATGATCAAACACAAGGCTATAGCCTTGCCATTTGTACTAATTTTTGAAGTTTTGGAGCAATGTTTGGGAAGTAACGTTTTCACCCAAAAATGATCAAACACAAGGCTATAGCCTTGCCAATTTGTACTAATTTTTGAAGCTTTGGAGCAATGTTTGGGAAGTAACGTTTTCACCCAAAAATGATCAAACACAAGGCTATAGCCTTGCCAATTTGTACTAATTTTTGAAGCTTTGGAGCAATGTTTGGGAAGTAACGTTTTCACCCAAAAATGATCAAACACAAGGCTATAGCCTTGCCATTTGTACTAATTTTTGAAGTTTTGGAGCAATGTTTGGGAAGTAACGTTTTCACCCAAAAATGATCAAACACAAGGCTATAGCCTTGCCATTTGTACTAATTTTTGAAGTTTTGGAGCAATGTTTGGGAAGTAACGTTTTCACCCAAAAATGATCAAACACAAGGCTATAGCCTTGCCAATTTGTACTAATTTTTGAAGCTTTGGAGCAATGTTTGGGAAGTAACGTTTTCACCCAAAAATGATCAAACACAAGGCTATAGCCTTGCCATTTGTACTAATTTTTGAAGTTTTGGAGCAATGTTTGGGAAGTAACGTTTTCACCCAAAAATGATCAAACACAAGGCTATAGCCTTGCCATTTTGCCAAATTTGAAGTTTCTGAGTATTTTTGTGAAGTAACGTTTTCACCCAAAAATGATCAAACACAAGGCTATAGCCTTGCCATTTTGCCAAATTTGAAATTTCTGAGTATTTTTGTGAAGTAACGTTTTCACCCAAAAATGATCAAACACAAGGCTATAGCCTTGCCATTTTGCCAAATTTGAAGTTTCTGAGTATTTTTGTGAAGTAACGTTTTCACCCAAAAATGATCAAACACAAGGCTATAGCCTTGCCATTTTGCCAAATTTGAAGTTTCTGAGTATTTTTGTGAAGTAACGTTTTCACCCAAAAATGATCAAACACAAGGCTATAGCCTTGCCATTTTGCCAAATTTGAAGTTTCTGAGTATTTTTGTGAAGTAACGTTTTCACCCAAAAATGATCAAACACAAGGCTATAGCCTTGCCATTTTGCCAAATTTGAAGTTTCTGAGTATTTTTGTGAAGTAACGTTTTCACCCAAAAATGATCAAACACAAGGCTATAGCCTTGCCATTTTGCCAAATTTGAAGTTTCTGAGTATTTTTGTGAAGTAACGTTTTCACCCAAAAATGATCAAACACAAGGCTATAGCCTTGCCATTTTGCCAAATTTGAAGTTTCTGAGTATTTTTGTGAAGTAAAGTTTTCACCCAAAAATGATCAAACACAAGGCTATAGCCTTGCCATTTGTACTAATTTTTGAAGTTTTGGAGCAATGTTTGGGAAGTAACGTTTTCACCCAAAAATGATCAAACACAAGGCTATAGCCTTGCCAATTTGTACTAATTTTTGAAGCTTTGGAGCAATGTTTGGGAAGTAACGTTTTCACCCAAAAATGATCAAACACAAGGCTATAGCCTTGCCATTTGTACTAATTTTTGAAGTTTTGGAGCAATGTTTGGGAAGTAACGTTTTCACCCAAAAATGATCAAACACAAGGCTATAGCCTTGCCATTTTGCCAAATTTGAAGTTTCTGAGTATTTTTGTGAAGTAACGTTTTCACCCAAAAATGATCAAACACAAGGCTATAGCCTTGCCATTTTGCCAAATTTGAAATTTCTGAGTATTTTTGTGAAGTAACGTTTTCACCCAAAAATGATCAAACACAAGGCTATAGCCTTGCCATTTTGCCAAATTTGAAGTTTCTGAGTATTTTTGTGAAGTAACGTTTTCACCCAAAAATGATCAAACACAAGGCTATAGCCTTGCCAATTTGTACTAATTTTTGAAGCTTTGGAGCAATGTTTGGGAAGTAACGTTTTCACCCAAAAATGATCAAACACAAGGCTATAGCCTTGCCAATTTGTACTAATTTTTGAAGCTTTGGAGCAATGTTTGGGAAGTAACGTTTTCACCCAAAAATGATCAAACACAAGGCTATAGCCTTGCCATTTGTACTAATTTTTGAAGTTTTGGAGCAATGTTTGGGAAGTAACGTTTTCACCCAAAAATGATCAAACACAAGGCTATAGCCTTGCCATTTGTACTAATTTTTGAAGTTTTGGAGCAATGTTTGGGAAGTAACGTTTTCACCCAAAAATGATCAAACACAAGGCTATAGCCTTGCCAATTTGTACTAATTTTTGAAGCTTTGGAGCAATGTTTGGGAAGTAACGTTTTCACCCAAAAATGATCAAACACAAGGCTATAGCCTTGCCATTTGTACTAATTTTTGAAGTTTTGGAGCAATGTTTGGGAAGTAACGTTTTCACCCAAAAATGATCAAACACAAGGCTATAGCCTTGCCATTTTGCCAAATTTGAAGTTTCTGAGTATTTTTGTGAAGTAACGTTTTCACCCAAAAATGATCAAACACAAGGCTATAGCCTTGCCATTTTGCCAAATTTGAAATTTCTGAGTATTTTTGTGAAGTAACGTTTTCACCCAAAAATGATCAAACACAAGGCTATAGCCTTGCCATTTTGCCAAATTTGAAGTTTCTGAGTATTTTTGTGAAGTAACGTTTTCACCCAAAAATGATCAAACACAAGGCTATAGCCTTGCCATTTTGCCAAATTTGAAGTTTCTGAGTATTTTTGTGAAGTAACGTTTTCACCCAAAAATGATCAAACACAAGGCTATAGCCTTGCCATTTTGCCAAATTTGAAGTTTCTGAGTATTTTTGTGAAGTAACGTTTTCACCCAAAAATGATCAAACACAAGGCTATAGCCTTGCCATTTTGCCAAATTTGAAGTTTCTGAGTATTTTTGTGAAGTAACGTTTTCACCCAAAAATGATCAAACACAAGGCTATAGCCTTGCCATTTGTACTAATTTTTGAAGTTTTGGAGCAATGTTTGGGAAGTAACGTTTTCACCCAAAAATGATCAAACACAAGGCTATAGCCTTGCCAATTTGTACTAATTTTTGAAGCTTTGGAGCAATGTTTGGGAAGTAACGTTTTCACCCAAAAATGATCAAACACAAGGCTATAGCCTTGCCATTTGTACTAATTTTTGAAGTTTTGGAGCAATGTTTGGGAAGTAACGTTTTCACCCAAAAATGATCAAACACAAGGCTATAGCCTTGCCATTTTGCCAAATTTGAAGTTTCTGAGTATTTTTGTGAAGTAACGTTTTCACCCAAAAATGATCAAACACAAGGCTATAGCCTTGCCATTTTGCCAAATTTGAAATTTCTGAGTATTTTTGTGAAGTAACGTTTTCACCCAAAAATGATCAAACACAAGGCTATAGCCTTGCCATTTTGCCAAATTTGAAGTTTCTGAGTATTTTTGTGAAGTAACGTTTTCACCCAAAAATGATCAAACACAAGGCTATAGCCTTGCCATTTTGCCAAATTTGAAGTTTCTGAGTATTTTTGTGAAGTAACGTTTTCACCCAAAAATGATCAAACACAAGGCTATAGCCTTGCCATTTTGCCAAATTTGAAGTTTCTGAGTATTTTTGTGAAGTAACGTTTTCACCCAAAAATGATCAAACACAAGGCTATAGCCTTGCCATTTTGCCAAATTTGAAGTTTCTGAGTATTTTTGTGAAGTAACGTTTTCACCCAAAAATGATCAAACACAAGGCTATAGCCTTGCCATTTTGCCAAATTTGAAGTTTCTGAGTATTTTTGTGAAGTAACGTTTTCACCCAAAAATGATCAAACACAAGGCTATAGCCTTGCCATTTTGCCAAATTTGAAGTTTCTGAGTATTTTTGTGAAGTAAAGTTTTCACCCAAAAATGATCAAACACAAGGCTATAGCCTTGCCATTTTGCCAAATTTCAAATTTCTGAGTATTTTTGTGAACTAACGTTTTCACCCAAAAATGATCAAACACAAGGCTATAGCCTTGCCATTTTGCCAAATTTCAAATTTCTGAGTATTTTTGTGAACTAACGTTTTCACCCAAAAATGATCAAACACAAGGCTATAGCCTTGCCATTTGTACTAATTTTTGAAGTTTTTGAGCAATGTTTGGGAAGTAACGTTTTCACCCAAAAATGATCAAACACAAGGCTATAGCCTTGCCATTTTGCCAAATTTGAAATTTCTGAGTATTTTTGTGAAGTAACGTTTTCACCCAAAAATGATCAAACACAAGGCTATAGCCTTGCCATTTGTACTAATTTTTGAAGTTTTTGAGCAATGTTTGGGAAGTAACGTTTTCACCCAAAAATGATCAAACACAAGGCTATAGCCTTGCCAATTTGTACTAATTTTTGAAGTTTTTGAGCAATGTTTGGGAAGTAACGTTTTCACCCAAAAATGATCAAACACAAGGCTATAGCCTTGCCAATTTGTACTAATTTTTGAAGTTTTTGAGCAATGTTTGGGAAGTAACGTTTTCACCCAAAAATGATCAAACACAAGGCTATAGCCTTGCCATTTTGCCAAATTTGAAATTTCTGAGTATTTTTGTGAAGTAACGTTTTCACCCAAAAATGATCAAACACAAGGCTATAGCCTTGCCAATTTGTACTAATTTTTGAAGTTTTTGAGCAATGTTTGGGAAGTAACGTTTTCACCCAAAAATGATCAAACACAAGGCTATAGCCTTGCCATTTTGCCAAATTTGAAATTTCTGAGTATTTTTGTGAAGTAACGTTTTCACCCAAAAATGATCAAACGCAAGGCTATAGCCTTGCCATTTTGCCAAATTTGAAATTTCTGAGTATTTTTGTGAACTAACGTTTTCACCCAAAAATGATCAAACACAAGGCTATAGCCTTGCCATTTGTACTAATTTTTGAAGTTTTTGAGTAATGTTTGGCAAGTAACGTTCTCACCCAAAAATTATCAAACACAAGACTATAGCCTTGCCATATTTTTGTGAAGTAACATTTTCACCCCAAAATGATCAAACACCTTGCTAATTAGAACATTTTTTTTTTTTTTTAGCAATGTTTGGGAAGTAACGTTTTCACCCAAAAATGATCAAACACAAGGCTATAATTTTTAAAATTTATGATTTTTTATTTTTGAAAAATGTTAATTTCGAAAAGTTAAATAATGCATTTTTGATTTCGAAAATGCAAGGTTAACAAGGCAAGGTTAATTTTTGAAAAATGTTTATTTTGAAAATAATTGGATTTTTGGTAAAAAATGATTTTGAAAACACAAGGTTAACTTATACATTTGTTATTTTTAAAATTTATGATTTTAAATTATTGAAAAATGTTAATTTTGAAAAGTTAAATAATGCAAGGTTAACCACTTGTACATTTTTGATTTTGAAAATCATAACCCCTTATACATTTTGATTTATAAAATTGATGATTTTTTTATTTTTGAAAAATGTTAATTTTGAAAAGTGAAATAATGCAAAGTCAACCCCTTGTTAAAATTTGATTTTGAAAATAATTGGATTTTGGGTAAAAAATGATTTTGAAAACGCATTTTGAATTTTGAAAATGCAAGGATAACCCTTATACATTTTTAGTTTTTTTTATTTATGATTTTAAATTTTTGAAAAATGTTAATTTTGAAAAGTAAAATAATGCAAGGTTAACCCCTTATACATTTTAGATTTTTAAAATTAACCCCTGATACATTTTAGATTTTTAAAATTTGTGATTTTTAATTTTTGAAAAAATGTTTATTTTGAAAAGTGAAAATAATGCAAGGTTAACCCCTAAAATAATGGGGTTTGTTTGACGAAATAAGGGCAGTCTAAGCAAAAACCAAACATAAATACTGTAAACAATCCACAGGGGAAACTGACTAAGTAATTTTGAATAATTTGAAACAAAGAAAACTGGCTTGAGTAGGATTCAAACCTGCGACCTCCGGAATACCACACCGGCCACTTAATCAACTGATCTATCTTGCCCCAAGTTGGTAACCTCCCAAATTGTCAGTGTCTTTGTTCCGGGGGCACTAGTCGGAAGTCATAAACCTATAAATCATAACTCCATAAAGCCCCAAGTCAAAACTCAAATATAACAATTAAATTTTACTTCAAAATTCTTTTTTATTAAATTCTGAAAGTCCTGGATTTACTTGCAAATCCCGTGAGTAACAATAAGGCAAACATTCTTTAATAGTACGAAATTTATTTACAAAGTTGAGAAACATTCTTTTTGTAACGTTACACCTGTATTTAATAAATTTATCAATCAAATGCAGAAGCAAGCCACTTATGCACTGGTGCTTAAGGATTTGACAATTTTGAGTACTTTTATATAAATTTATTTTGTGAATAGCTACAATGCATGGGTACACTTTATGTTAACAGACACCATTATGAACAGAGCAATGCGGCATACTTTGCAGACCTAGTTCTTGATAAACTTCACGCATATTTTTAGAGAGTTGACAGAGCTGGATAATTAATTCACTTATAATCTCAAAATAATTTTTACGTCATTGCTTTCAAGCCGCTGTTCAGAATGGGAGGTATTCACCATTGAAGCCATGCACTATAAACAGTTGTGAGGGATTTTATTATTTTTTTTTTGGGGGGGGGGGTGGGACATTAAGGATGCATAAATTTATTTGTAACATTCCATTGCTAACGATTAATCCAACCATTTAAAGCTGGTGACGAGAACTAATTCAAGCTTGCATGCATATCTTTGTCTATGATCAAACATTTTACCAACTTCTAATTAAGAAGCAGAGTACTCACAAATTGTCAAAAGAACAAGGAAAGACACAAATTTCAGTGAATAAATTTCAGTGTCTCTAGCCTTGTTTGTAGTTTCCCTTTCATTTCTAATTTGGATACTTTCATAATTGATTAAAATTATGTTACTTGAAAGAACTTGCTTTTTAATAAACAAAACACGCACTCCTGTAAAGGTTAGCATTGCGTGATGTCAACGCAAGACTTTGAACAAACCATTTTGCACGCAACATTAATTCGCGACCCCACTACTAAAAAAGGGCTGATTTTCTCCAAAAAGTGGTCTATCAACCCAAAGAAAAATTGGCTCTGTATGATTGGTCGCCTCTATTCCTCTAATCAGCCATTTTGTTTTTTTCTTTTTGATGCGACTTGCGCCTAATGTGCAGATTGAAGCTCACATTTTTATTATTTGTTTAAATGCGTATATTAATCTTAACAAGAGAAAACCCTGAGATACCCCTCAACAAACTATCTTACCTAATGCTGATTGTCAAATCCAGACAGTTGAATATACCCGTTACCATGGTAATATCATTTATGAATAGAAGAATAAAAGATATTTCTTTAGTTGTGTTCAGTTGATTAATCACAGCAAGGTAGGAGAAAGTTGAAATTAGCCAGGAATTTTATAAAGACAACAAAAGTCAATTTCTTCAAGCAGTGCTATGATTGGCCGAATGCCAGAAATTGCCGGGCTTTATACAACCAATGAAAATCCCTGTAACAGATTATAAACACCACAGATATTTTTAGTTGTCCGTTAATACTGACGAACTCATTAACATATGACCATAAAGATTTCTTTAAAATCCCCAGAAATATGCCTTTTTTTAAAAAGAAAAACATCTTTTTGGTATACAAATTACTTATAACAAATTTCTGATGTCAGTTTAACAGCGTATTATGCTTCAGTTACAACTCCTCTGGAGAGAGAATTTCTATTTACATGGATAGATAAATAAACTCCCATTGAAGTTATCTACTACTGTTTCATGCAGTGTTTAAAGGCACACAACTGATTATCTTCAAACTTTAAGTACACATTTAAAGATGATCTTTTCAGCCAATATAGTATATATAACCTGCAAAAATCCAAATATTTACAGACTGCAATGCAATGTGTCGTGTACATGATCAAAGAAGAGATTTCAAAAACGACAGCAAATATTTATTTTACACAAGCATTAAATTAAGAGAAAATGTTAGAGTTCATGTCATATTTTCAGAGTTTTATAATTTTATTCCCCAACAAGGAAAATAAATAATGCTGGTGTTTGCTGAGAAAGAATATTTCAATGTCTTTTGAAAGAAAAAAATCCTTTCTTTAGATTAAGTCAAAAAATGGGAGACACATTGCTTCAAAATATAGAAACTATAACTTCTGAATCTGTGTCTGTAACTTCGTACACGTACATCCAAAACTGGTTAATAATGCACAAAACCTCTGCCCACACAGTGCACAATCCCTGCAGCCAACCCTAAGTAACTCATAATGCACGGACTGTCACTTGTAGTTTTAGTGTCAGGCAGAGTTGTAGTCGAGTCCCTGCAAGTCCTTTCACAAGTCCTTTCACAAGTCCTTTCTCAAGTCCAGTCAGAAGTCCTTTCATAAAGCCGGTCACAAGTAAGTGGATGAACAATGACAAAGGAATGCCTTTGTCAAAGCTCATTTGAATAGCTTGTGATTGGAATTAGGACTGGAGGACTTGTGATGGACTCGACTACATCTCTGGTGTCAGGGGAAGAAGGCAAAATGTAACAGGTTGTAGAGTTCACAGGTTTTTTTCTGACTGAAGTCACTTCCTGTGAGGCCTATTAAAAAATTCATTTTTGCATCCCAAATGACTTCCTTTTTGCAGGCATTTATTTTATCGCTACTTCCATGTTCCTACGAACAAATCCATTTAAAGTATCCTATGCCGATCTGTTGTGTTTTTGGTACACTTCAATGCCGCTATCGACATGCAGATGTGCTTTCACAGTCAATTTATTCCGGTCTTGTAAGTCAATCAAGGATACGGGCACAAAGGGTCCGATGAACAAGAAACAGGGAAACAAGTCTCGCTCTGTCCTCCTTTGAAAAAGATAAGATGCTTGCCTAACAGTTATCGACCATTTTCACAAAACACATTAACACCTGAAGTCCACTATTATCTTCAGGTTACATTCTAAGTACGATTTGAAGCTTTGCGTGGTGGTTGCGATACGATAAAGACTAGAATTGCGGTTAACGCCATGTGAAAAACAAATCTCTTCTGGGAAGATGTGTGGTTCTGAACAAAACCGGGATGAGTGTGTAACTCGACGTTTCGGACACAGTGCTCCCTCCGTCCTCAGGAGTGCGAGTGTTAGGTTACATTCTGTCGTCTTCTGTATAATAATGTGCTTCACTTAAACATAAAGTAAATATACTGTAATATATAGTAGTACGTGTACATACATAGTGAAATAAATATATTTGGGTAATGTATACAAACATTGCAGTTATACTGCACTCCAGTACTGCTAGTTCATAAAAAATAAATCCTTCTGTATAATGATGATTGGCACCCTGCCATGCTAGATTACACACACATAATAACACTGACAATCGTTTGATACATGCGTTTGTGTCTTTTAATTTCAAAACTTACAAAACTGCAGTGTAAAAAAAGTCAGTTTTGTCGGCACAAATTCTCCACAAGAAAAAAAATTGAAATCATGCATTTACCAGCACGCATGTAAAAACGTTACTTTAAAGCCGTATTTCCATTAAACTTTCTATTCCGCGTCCTCACAGAAACTTGCCCCGACATGCCTTCGCGTAATTCTACCGTGCGTTTCCATTTGGACTTTTATTTTACCGCGACAAGAACGTTTATTCGCCTTGCGAGCCTGATGACTCTCCGCGGCCACGCGGATATCTTTCCGTGACCGCTTTCGGCCTGGTTGTTTTACATCAAGGTCGCGGTAAGTTGACAGGGACGTTAGTTTACCGCGTGTCTCCATTGGACTTAATTTGGTTATTCTGAAGAAAAATCGCGGTAGATTGACAAAAATAAGTCCAATGGAAACACGGCTAAAAATTGCAGGATTGCCTGTAGCCAAAGAGAATTACAAAATAATGCTTCTTGAAACAATTACCTCTAATATATCCCACCGCTGCCACCATTATAACCTTTCACCTTTCCCATATAGTTTGACTGAAGTGCCGGTCATCATGTCGGGGTTTATGCATTGACTGCAGCGGCATAGCCAAAGCTCCCTCCATAGAGGGAGGGGTGTGGATGTTGCAATGAGGGGGAGCACCCAATTTCTATTAAACGACGATTTTTTTATGAGGGGAATGCACCCCCACCCCTTGGCTACATCGCTTATTTACTGACGAACAAATGCCATGACAGGAACATCTTGCTTCTCAGTAACAGGCAGGGAACATAACCTTTGACACTTGAACTTTGACATAGGTAGGTCAAGAGATGACTTTGCATCAGCACATTGTCGTGTGCACTGGCGACTGATTCTCTCCATTCTCTCCATGATTGTCCTGGACTTGCACTGTGTGATGTTGTGGCGCTTGGGGAGTCATCTCAATTCCCTCTCCTGAGTCTCTCTTCTCATTCCTCTCCTTGTCTTTACTCTTCCGTTTCTTCTTCTTGTAGTGTCCGCCATTGCTGGTGCCCCCTGCCCCCTGACCTTTGGCCTTGGAGAAGGGTGGGCTAGGATCAAAGTGCCGGAGGACAAAGACTAGGTCGGTGGAGAGAAGTGGGAACTCGTACGGTGGGTTAGTGATGGTGTAGCGCTTGGATGAGGGAGTGTTGGTGGCGAGCGTCGAGTCACGGAATCGGTAGAGGCCAAAGCAAAGCATGCCAAACTTCTTGAGGGCTTCGATGAAGAGATCGCCATACATACCTCCTTCCTGCAGGAAATTGAAAGTTGAAAATCACTCTTCATTAACAGACATCATTAATAGTAAAATTATGCAATAAACTTTCAAACGATACATGTATCAGCCAGTCGGGAATGGGTAAAAATCATCCCCCGATGCAAATTCCACCTCCACACACCCTTTCCCACTTTTTCTAAAGTTTCCAAATTTTGACAACCTACCCCAAACGTCGCAAGTGGTCCATCTATCAACGAGATCTGTGCCACTAGACATCGGTCTCTGTTAACCAGGAGTTCTTGGGTACTGACCCCAGGCCTCATGTCCCCTCCTTCAGCCAAGATCTGCTCGAGTTCCGGAGTGGCACCCCCTGTAATCAGCGTTCTAATCAAGGTCAAAGCGTTGTCATTGAAGTACGTCTGAAAAGAAATTAATCAATCAATTTTGCTAAATCAAACCTGGTGTGAATATGTGACATCTATTTTAAGAAAAAGTAATCTGCTGACTTTCACAGTAATATCATCTTATCACTTTTACATTTAAAGCCTGGCCCAATTGTGTAGGCTTGCTAGGCACATGGTTTTCTGCTAACGGAACCTCTGTCAATTTCATAGAGACTAAGCTTTAAGAACAAGAAAGAGCTCACTAGCTAACGAGGCAGAAATGTGCTTAAAAATAGTGACACAATAGGAATCTCCATGCACGCCTGCTTATAAGCACGACTTACCCATAAAACCAGGGCCCAATTTCATAGCGCTGCTTAACAGTAAGCAGAAAAGTTGTGCTAACTATAATAGGAAAATTTGCTTAAGCATTAGCATATTTCATGGAGAAATCGTGCCAACGCTAACGCTTGGATGGAAATTTATATTGTTGTGTCAATAAGCAAATCCTGCTTCCGAAGTTAGCGGGCTCTTCGCAGTGCTTACTGCTTACAGTCTCTATGAAATGGGCGAGGGTTCCGTTAGCAGAAAGTCGTGTGTTAAGCTGCGCTATGAAATTGGGCCCTGTGCTTAAGCTAGTCAACTTTTGTTCTGCTATAGTTAGCACAACACTTCTGCTGGCAGTTAAGTAACCCTATAAAATAGGGATCTGGTTTAGATGCAGTCAAACTGAACGGTGTTGCTGAGAAGTCCCCGACAGGGTCTTCTCTTGTCAGCAATGGAAAGTACAACTTTTACTAATTATTACCAAGTCACATAAAATGCTGATGCATGTTAATAACCCCTTGCGTGGCTGTTATCGATGGGGTGCTGGTATGCCAAGATTGGGGCTGTGCAGCCAAGCCTAAATGCAAACAATAGGTACCACACTGAATAGAGTGGTCCTATTCATTACACTCGGAGCCCCGTTTGTATGCCTGTCTGAAAAAAGCTCCATCTATTCATTATACTCCCATTCAAGAACAATACTGTTCAAACATTAATGGATTGAGTAGGCACAGGAATGCGCCTATAGACATCAACTGGCCAGGTGGTCTTTTTCAAACCACGGTTACGGCCCGTCGTCTGTATTCAAGAGTTTAAAAGATCATCTGTGGGAAGCCGGCTCATCCATACGGTACACTCACAGCACTCATGAGGGAATCCAAGACGCTGACAGCAAACGCTGTCCCGCAAGCGAAGGGTTGTGTCAAGTAAAGCTCCGTGTTTGGGTCGTCTTCATCATCCTGATCCAAGAACTGGACGTTGCAGTCATTCACTAAGAGAAGAAGAAATGAAGGAGTCAGAGGGAAGGAGTGTACATGTACTGTATATACGTTGGAGGACAAGAGCAGAAAGAAAATACAAAGGAAACTTTCTTGTCCTCGAGAGTTGGTCTTTTGTTAAAATCGGTCCTCTGACGTAAAAATACGTGCTTAGTCTATGGGGCTGGGTTATATTATAGGAAACAAGAAGCATTGTCCTCAGTAGTATAGGTAAAACATGACTGTGTGATTAGTCTAGTGTCCTGGTGTGTTAAGCCAAAGATCTTGTGGTTATTTGTACAGAATGAGACTTTGAACCTAGCCTTGTGGGTTCATGGTGCTTGTGTCCCTGAGCAAGACACTTTGTCACTAGTTGCTTCTCTCCATCCAGGAGTAAATGGGTACCTGTGGTTTCAAAGTTGCAGGGCTGTAGTCAAGTCCATGTCAAGTCCATTACAAGTCCATCACAAGTCCATCACAAGTCCATCACAAGTCCCTGCAAGTCCATCACAAACCCTCCAGTCCTAATTCCAATCACAAGCTATTCAAATGAGCTTTGACAAAGGCATTCCCTTATCATTGTTCATCCAGTTACTTGTGACTGGCTTTATGAAAGGACTTCTGACTGGACTTGCGAAAGGACTTGTGAAAGGACTTGCAGGGACTCGACTACATCCCTGCAATGTTGGTTACTGTGTTTGAACGAATGAGCCTTTTACTCCAAATGGGCGCAACCTGACTGTATAGACTCAAGGGAGCTGAGGTTTCAGGATAGGTTTGAGGGCCCGATAAAGAGGAGTAATAAGGATGTAGCACCCTCATTCACCCCCACCCACCCACACCCACACCCACACACACCCACACAGTCATGTAAACGGGTGCAATCGTGGACCTCCCATAACTTTTTCGGAAGGCCTCCCATTGGTTTTGTACACGATTTTCAATCGTGGACGTTAGGTCAAACGTGGACCCCTTTGTCTACGCCCGAATTCTTTTGTCCTAGGTCCACGATTGCCGGCATATACAAACTCACACCCACCCACACCCACCCACACCCACCCCTGGTAGGATAACATCTGGAAATAAGGAACTAGTCTTTATAGTATAACCAATGCAATGAATTCCCGGTTGACCTAAAGAGGTTTTTAGACGTTTCTCAAATACTACTCGTACTCACCTAGTTCAGTGATCATTGGGACGTTGGCTCCGACCGCTGACCCTCTCCTACCGGGCGGCTCTGGCTTGGGCGTGTCCGTCCGAGGAAGATAAATCGGCATGATGGCTGGGGAAATGGTTACCGTGGAAACAATCATTATTCAAATCAAAGGCGAGTCAAATTTACAATTTTCTTTCAATATGCAAAGAGGATAAAAGTAAAATAGAGTATTCCAACACTATCTCTTTCTCAGGATTTCCATATTCAGTACTGTAAATCAAACATTTTAGTCATACTTTACAGGTCTTCTTAGAAAGATAAAATTATTCATTTAAACTTCAGTTACATTGACACAAAATAAAAGTATTCTGGCTCCAAACAGTGCATTGACGTTATCACTTTGATCCTCTATAAAGAGGAAGTTTGTTAACTATTGATAACAATTAACAAGCAAATTTACAATGAATCTGGAAAAATCAAATAAAAAGTTAATGTGTGGTCGTGTCCAAATCTAGTGCTTCGTCTATGGCTTTTGCTGTGAGCGTGTCAGCATAAATGTCTACCAGGCATTTAACAAACTGATGGAGAAGGGCGTGCTGAACACAGATGACATTTGACCTCTGGGTGTGATGGCTTCAACAACAAACACTCGCTGGTGGGGGGAGGGGGAGGGGGAGGGTTAGGCAGGTGGAGGGATGGAGGTGGCAGTGATGAATGGCTGGGGGATTCCTTTATCTCCCCTTGCATGCCTCTCAAGAACAAGTAGGAAGTTATGCACACAGAACTTTCGACAATCAGAAAATAAACCTCAGCTGTAACACAGAAATATTCTTAATTCCGTTTGATTCTTGAATGACGAAGACAGGTATGAGCCAACAATGGTAAAGACTTCACTTTTGTTCCACTTTTAATTTTGCTTTCAATCCATCTTGTTGCACTAGTCAAGTTGCAAAGCACAATATCCTGTGCACAAAAGTTGGGTTCTATATCATTAAAAGCAAACGTTATTGGCTAGCAAATTGCAGTGACATTGTGAATGTTCTGGTGAAAACCTGTTAGTTTTGAATGGACAGGAATTTCGAACAGCAAACATGCATGTATCATTCATTAAATCTCAGCTTTGCTTTTGATCTTGTTATCATGCAAAAATGTAATTTTCTAAATATTCTTTTGAGCAATTTACATTTGTTAAATTTTGCTTCTTAAAAAAGTCATGCTGAACATATGTATTTAAGAGAACAATACAATCTTCTAATTTTCTAAGTCTGGTGTGCAACATCTTAAGACCATTTCACAAAAATTGTCATACCACCTGAGATAACCTTTACACAAACTTACGACCAACTTAGGACCAACTGAAGCCCATCTTGCCAACATCTTTGGACCAAATGACAAAGGAAAAGAGATGAAACATTGAGATAACCAGACAGGCATGCAAGGGTAGATAACTCGGTTAGTGCCTCAGGGTCTGACAAGGGGTTCGATCACAGGCGTGTCATGATGACTGTCACCTGGCTGTTTGCACACCCCCTCGTACGCCGCTGCTCCCCCCGCCACAGCCTCTCCTGCCTTCCCTTCTTCCTCTTCCTCTTCCTCTTCCTCCTCCTCCTCCTCCTCCTCCTCCTCCTCCTCCTCCTCCTCCTCCTCCTCCTCCTCCTCCTCCTCCTCAGACGAGGATCCTGGATTTGGTCTGGTCCCGGGAGTGGGTCTAGCCCCATATCCTTCGCTCCACCCCCTTTCATCACCTTGTTCCTGTGCACTAAGCAGGCCCACCGAGTCGTCAAACATCATGGCCTTCAGATTGAGAGAAGCCAAGATCGTCTCTTTGTCCTGTAAGCTCTGGTCCTCTGACGTGCTGTCATTGGCCGACAGGATGACGCACATGTCACACTGGTTGACATTGGCAGCGCGGAGGTCTGCTCGACTCAGAGGAGAACCCTTGAGCAAGAGGAAACATCCATTCAATTTTCACGTCTACATAGTACATACGTACGGAATTCAAGCCCGTTTTTTCTTCAAAAATGTCACCTACAATAGTTCTCACGAAAATAGCATCTCGGCGGCTTTATTCAGCATTAAAACATCTTATATTCACCAGATTGCTCATGGCAAAATGATAAGGAAAAAAAACAGCCTCATGCCTCAAAGATTATAAGGTCCTACGAGGAATTATCCAAGATGGACCCCCCCCCCCCCCTCCCCAAGTGGAGTCCGCCAAATCGACTCAAAACATACAACAGATCAACTGGGAGACACTGTCTCTAATTCTATAGTATTTTGAATGAATTTCTGGAGAGGAAAAAAACACTCAACCTGATTTGCTGGAATGTCTAGGTGAAAATACCATTAAAAATGGGTTTGGGGTGAAAGTGAACTGACTACTGGCCATGTTACGCAGATGGCAAAAATACCCAGATACATTAACCCCTTGTTGCCGGACGACGGCCGTAGCCGGTGTGAGAGGCAAGACACCTGGGCTGGTTGACCCGAATAGCCGCATTCCTGCTCATACACAATCCATTCATTATCCAACTATATTGTTCTTGAAGGGGAGTGTAATGAATAGATGGAGCTTGTTCATACAAAGCTTTCATTCACATGAAGGGGGGGGGGGGGGGGGGGGGGTCAGCGCGCGATGAATAGGGCCACTCTTTTCAGTGTGGTGCTTTTTGTTCGTGTTTACGCTCAGCTGCACAGCCGTTTCAGTGAGAGTAGGGCACGCCAGCATTCCATCAATAACAGCTGACCGCAAGGGGTTAATGTGGAAACTGTGTCCGCACCGACTGAAAGTGGCCAGATATGACAGATGGCTGATAAAGCAAGGTGGCAAGTGTAACAGGTTTTACTGTACCACGTACTAGGATATGATTATACAGGTAAACAAACTCACATCCATGATGTAGATTTTGGGAAAGTTCTTAAGAGTCTGCCATTCCCTCTCGATATACCGCAAGTCGCCCAGCAAGACGATGGTCTTCAGCTCTTCCAGATGGAAGTTGCTGGCTCTTAGCGGCATAATGAAATTCCTCAGACCGACGAGAGGGGAGTTGCGATTCCCGAAGACGCAGACCACCACGTGGCCAGAGAGATTCGTCTGCTGGGCCTCCTCGCGAGTCTGTGGACGGAGAGACAGAAGGAATTTTAGTCACTTCAAAGACAGCAAAATGTTAACAAGCTTGTACATATACATTCCACACATCACAGAAAAAGATTACATCATGCATACATGAATATTTACAGCAAAGTACTAAAACCTGCATTCAAGCTACCTGCCTTCTTTCTCATCTCATGGGAAGTTTCCTCAGGAGAAATTATGTAACATTTTCCTACATCAGAAAGAGTAAGAGCTATTAAAAGGCCAAATGGCACATTAACAGGAACTTTGCCTTATGGCATTGCACATGTAATTCACTCTAACCCAGAGATGTATTCGAGTCCATCACAAGTTCCTGCAAGTCCATCACAAGCCCTTCCCTCCTAATCCCAATCACAAGCTATTCAAATGAGCTTTGACAAAGGCATTCCTTTGTCATTGTTCATCTAGTTACTTGTGACCGGCTTTATGAAAGGACTTCTGACTGGACTTGTGAAAGGACTTGCAGGGACTCGACTACAACTCTGCTCTAACCCTTTCAGATCCTTCCAAATCCACCGTGAGATTTTTGGAGGGTTTGAGAAGACTGACGACAAGAGAACAAAAAGCCTCTATTACTTCACATGAGGAATGGCGTCTCTTGATTCTTGAAAAAAATAATGTTTGGGTTACTGTAGAGTGGTGGATTTTGGAGGATTCAGCGAAGGATTCTAGTAAAAATGCCTTTGGGGTTACGACAACTGGCCCATGATGAGTGATGAATTCCTGAATAAGCCAGTTTGGTATTTCAACTGCGCGTGTGCACAATAACATTTTATCCCGAATGACCCGCGTGACCTAACGCGCGCGTGTGAATGCAAAAGGTGGTCGCACAATGCGCACGTGTTCAATTCAATCAGAATGGGCGTTCGCGTAACATGGCGTGACATTTACGTTAGCAATTTTATCCCGAATAACCTTTGACCTTTGAGATACCGAACTTGGCTTATTTGGCACACAAACTCACCAGGAGAGCATAAGACGAAGTCCTCTCTTTACACCAATGGAACATGCCGGTCGAATCAAACTGGAACGTGGTGTCCTCATTGTTGAAATCGGGCAGCTGCTTCAGACGGGGACTCGAACTAAAATTGGTGAGAATTTGTTTTCAACATAAAATCGGAAAATAAACAAGACTGAAAGGTGAGAGTATTGACGAGAAGCTATCATGAAAATTAAAATACGGACACAAAACATGAGGGACTGTGGGGAGTGTTAATTTTTTAATTTAATTTTTAAATTTAAAAAAAAAAACATTTCAGACATCTGGGCACAAAGACCCTTAACATTTGTTAGAAATTGTGCCAAACATTATCTATTTAAAATTGCCATTTAAAGACAGCAATATTTAATCTTCAAGTATGATAGCATAACATGGAAACTAAATACGTCTTCAGCAGAGGCACAAAATGGATGAAGAAGAAAAGAAAAAAATCTCACAGGTGTGAAGTATTGTGATGTAACGAGCACTAAAAACAGATGATGAAAAAAGGAAAAGTGAAATCCAAGATGCAAAATTATACGGACATCCATACAAAGTCACATATACTGAAGGGAAATAAGGACCTTGAGGAAAACAAAAGTAAAAGAAACTACAAAATGGCCACAAAGGACAACTGGACAAAATATCCAAATGACCACACAAATTCTGGCCAATATGGCCATTACTCGGGCCATCAATGCAAAAATTTGACCACACTTCAACACAATTCTTACAAAACATGGCCGACTTACCTACTTGTGCTGTGCGTACACATATTATGAAGAACATGGGAAGTTGTGGGGGAAAAAAAAAAAAAAATAACAGTTATTAACGGCAAAGGAAAAACCAGTCACCACACGTCAGTCGTTAACAGGAAACACTCTCTACATGACGTCTTATTGTGCACTGCAAAGAAAGAAACCCAGTCCACCAGTGAGATGTGATTAGAAAGAGGAGCAAAGTGTCGACAGGAAACCACCATCACCATGGATGCAGGGAAGATGATGTTGGTTGCTAGGGGAGAGAGATGCTGGTTACTAGGGAGACCAAATGATGGGTAGTGAGTTAGGGAAGTGATGAGGCAACTTCACCTACAAAAAATGGTTGGCTTCATGCTGTCTGGGAGTGAAAAAACAACCATGATTTTACAAAACTGTGTTAAAATGGTGTTACGTGAGTAACCGTGGTAACGAAAGTATAATAGTTATGAAAAACTGCTGAGAAAATGTTAAAGGGAAAGTCCACCCTGAGTTTATAATAACATAATGTTAAAGAACGTTAATTGCAATTGTAACTTACTTTTTATTTCATTTTGATTGGTTTTGGTAATCGTATAAACCGGAGATTTTTTCATAACGAGCCTGCCGTCATGCGAGCCGCCCTTTTGCTCTGGAATATCGGTACATCCGGGATACTGTGACGTAGTGACTGCACTACCAAGCCGGCCGGCCGGGAACCTGGCCGGCCCCGCAGCCTGAGCTGTGTGAGTGTCGTGAACCATTGTCCGTACATGCAACACACACGAGAACGTGGCAGTGTTGTTCCTTGACGCACGTCTGTTTTGTATATTCCTGGCGAATTTTTGCCTGACTGCTAAAGCAAAACTCGGTCGTGCTGTAGTACAGCAACGTCTTGACGATTAGGCAAGCTTTTGGCTGCTCAAATAAACCAAATTCTCGAAAGGGTCTCAGCTTCTTTCAAATTCCCAATCCCCCAAACGACCGATATTTGTAAGAAATGGCTTAACAATATAAAAAGGCGACGACTTCGAACCAGATTGCTTCGAGGAAAATCGGCAGGCAGTTCTCCTGGGGTAGGCTAAGAATCTTCGAGATAATGCAGTGCCTAACATATTTTCTTTCCGACCAGAAGAGACTTTGTGCTCTTAAAAAAAAAACACGATAAATTGCAGCACGTCAAGTCGAAGTAAACATCAGCCTTTATACGCATACACGCAATAGTCGGGCGCCTTATAAAACATACATATTCATATGCAGTAAGCTGCATCTAGGTGTGATACCAGTGCATACAGCACGTAGCCAACCATGGATTTCCATTGAGGTGCGGACACTACGTCATAATCTCCCGGATGTCGCGGGAATTTCGAACAGTATGGACGCGCCCTTTGTACTGCTGAATGGCAAGAAATCATAAATATAAAGGGCACTTGTGTCGTTCTCCATAAAGAAAATCCAACTCTCGGTGCAGTCTGTATGTTAGTGTATGTTCTTTTAGACTAGATAAAATATTATAGAGCCTGGAATTCTCCTTTAAGATCCGAAAATATAATGTTGGAGACATTTTTTTAATTAAGCTGAAGATGAACTTTCAAAGCAGGCTGAAACATAATGCCAGTTTAACAAATATTATGCAATCATTACAAGTTTTTTTAATACAAAAGTCCTGACCATACGAGGTTTAAGTCCAAATTATGTTCCAAATTTGGCAGACGTTTAACCCTAACTTCCAAGGTGATGTAAAAAATCGTATAGAAATGGGAAGATCCAGGACTTTTAGGGTTAACTGAGCATTCTCAAGTACTATAACAATTTCATTGAATGTATATTCAGCCATTGCGTTCTCAAATGGACATTACCTTTTTCAAATCCAAGCAGATCATCTCATTAAAACAAAGAGTAAAAATAGTACCCAAAAGCCAGAAAAGACTGATAGCAAACTAAGAACAGTCTGCAGGAATACTTAGTCTTTTCATTCAGGTTGAAACTTTAAAAATTACAGAGCTAGGTACTATGTACATACATGCATGTACCTAACGAATAGTTAATACGTCCACTGTTTATTTTTTACACTAATGGTATAATCAGGTTATTGCTGGTACTGTGAGAATCTGAGCTGTGCTGATTGTTCAATCTGAAGTAAACAGTCGAATTCAGAAGCTTTAACTTTCTTTATTTTGGTGAAAAATGTATGAATCCTGTCAAACAGTTTCCGACTTCAGGATATTTTAAGAATCCTGTCAAACAATAGGCCTTATGCGCAGCGTCCATCTTCCAGCCTAATGTCTGTGTTACCCTTGGAGAGGAACGGATAGATCTTTCGTGTTTACATGGTCACATCATTTTGCATGACAAAGATATACCCCAGCTACACATGAGGTATATTTCTGACCATAGGATATTTTGCCCAAAGTCAGTTATTTGCACTTCTAGAAAATTTGGACTGTTTATTGTGTTTAAAGGCAACTCTGGGTTCATTTTTCCTTCAATCAAAACATTCTTAGACAACTTTAAGAGTGTTTTTCATGTGGAACCGTCAAAATTTAAAAGCGAAACGAAGAATCGTCACATCTAGGAGACTCTCATGACACCATTAGTTATCATGCATGCTTAATAGTGAAAATGCATGGTCCAAACAGCCACCAGTATTGACACAACGCCCAGCACCCCCCCACACACACACAAGTGTGTAAATACCGGCAATCGCAGACCTATTGTCCCTCTTGTTTATAACTTTTTTTGGAAGGCCTCCCATATGTTTTGTACACGATTTTCAATCGTGGACGTTAGGTCAAACGTGGACCCTTTGTCTATGCCCAACCCTTTTGTCCCTAGTCCACGATTGCCGGTATTTACACACGCACCCCCACCCCCCTCACACCTCACACCCACCAAGTTGGCTTTGTGCTGTGGTCCCCATTCACATACTTCATCCTTAGTAGAAGCTGACCCAGCGACCCCACGCAGGGGCGTGGGCGGTCGAACCGGATGGGCCGACGGAAAGCGTAACTGACACAATGACAAAGGGTGAGGTATAAACAAAACAAAAAAACACAAATAAAACAACAATCAGATGATAAAAGTCAAACCAGCCATTCAATGCTGCTGTTCCTGTGTACTCTGTGCACGCAAAAAGCCCACGATAAAAGCCGTATCGGAGTAGCTGGAACAATTCCAAGGAAGTTTTGAACAGGACAATTAAAACACATCCAAAATGTCAACTTCTGCCAATGAAACTACTTCATGATAAATTTCACTGACTGCTCCAGTTACTGATGTTCATAAGATAGAAGGATCTAAACTAAGCTAATAGCAACAAGGGCTTGGCAGATCCAGGCATGGTCATGTGACAACTTTCTCCACCCCCCACCCCCACATCCTGCACGTCGTCAACTTCGCCAAGATGCACCAAACACCAATAATTGACCTTTTGCCCTCTGTTGACCATAGCCTGAGACAACCCTATGGAGTTTTGTTCGTCTCCGATTTTACGCATTCCTTGTCAGATTATACTTTATGTAATTGGACAAGCTGTATTGTCATGCGACTCTACAGCAATAGGTCAAGTGAGCCAGATCAGAACCATCCCATGGGACAGTCATGTCTCAGAATCATGACAACGGTGAGTTTGCAACCAACCACTGCGGTGATGATTGTGTTTCGAACCTTTGCTTGGCTGATGGGAAAAAGGGTGGGGTGTCCGTTGAAGCATAGTATGTGCAATGGCTAGCGTGACTTAGTGTTTAAGTCTTCAGGGATGTAGTCGCGAGTCCATCACAAGTCCCTGCAAGTCCATCACAAGCCCTCCAGTCCTAATTCCAATCACAAGCTATTCATATGAGCTTTGACAAAGGCATTCAGTTACTTGTGACCAGCTTTATGAAAGGACTTCTGACTGGACTTGCGAAAGGACTTGTGAAAGGACTTGCAGGGACTCGACTACAACTCTGTCAATCTTTCATAATAACAAGAGACACATTTTAAAAAGTTAATGATAAGGATAATGGTATAACCATGACAACCAGACTTCCTCTACTCTGGTCATCAACAGTAAAATATATTTAAAAATACAGAACACATTTCTGAAAGATTTTGGAAAGATTTAAAAACAGTAAAACTAAATAAAATCAAGGAATTACCCAAAAATACCCAGCACCAAAAGGCCGCCCACATAGGCTACAAAAAGCGTCCGTACTAAAATTGCTATGGTTGAAAAGATCAATCAATAGTAGAACATAAAAAGTACACAGCCGCCCTTGAATATTCGCCGTTTGTCTGAAAATCATTGTCAAAAATAATTTCTGGGATGCCAGTTTGGTTCAGAAACTGAAAGTCGGAGCGTTGGAATTCAGAGTGGTGCCCTTGGCGCTTTGGTTGTGTACAGCCTGCAGTATGCGCGGCACCAGTCTGAATGTCCGGATGGCCATGCTTTGCTTTTTTTCCTCAATTCTCCGTAAATATGACATTACAGAAGAATTTTTACACTCGGACCTGGGAAATAGGTAAACTAACTAAAGCGACCAAATTTGGGGGAATTTCGGGGCAATGTGTGCTTTTAAAATAAGCTGTAATTTCATCCGACTGTTGAAACATCTAAATGCCACAACTACCACCAATGCATCAATCAAAAAAAACTAAAATCAAACGGTTTGGAGTTTCTTCTAGTTTACAAATTGAAATTCTATAAAATTCCACAAAATGTGAAATTAAAACTCCCATGCCATGAATGAAAAACTAAGTAATGTATACAAACCTTTATTTCAGCCCCAACCTTTCTGACTCTACCCTATAGAGGAATCCCACAACGACAAGTTTAGCGCCGATCTGCGCACTTCCGCGTTTGAAAACGAGGATCTCAATGCCACAGTAAACAACTTTATGCTGATCGTGCTCCTGCGCTGCCTTTTATGGCCTGATTAATTCATGCATGAATGAATGTGCTGAAAAGCGTTGTTTTGTTTGCCACTGACTTTCTCGCTTTCAACCCGGAAGTGCGCAGAAGGGGCTAATTGAAATTCCTCTATTGACTCCACCTGAAATGACCCCACCCACAAACCAATCCCACCCATCACCAAACTACAAAAGGACTTCTGACTTCATCCTGAAATGGCCCCACTCCCAGGCAAGTCCTACCCACCATTTCAAACTCCACCTTAAGAAGGACCCACCCACACACCACGCCTACCCATCACCATAAAACAGAAGCTTCCATAGCCCCTCCCTAACCTTCTATTTCTGTCTTTCTTGTTGGGCCGCACCCGGGCTTTGCAGGGTTTTCTCGGCCCAGCAAGCCAATCTTCGTCGATTGGTGCGCTGGGGCCGTACGGTTTCTCCACATGATAGGAATTACGGGTATTGACTGGGATACAGCTATGTAGACTTGGGTTAGTAGAGAAAACAAACAAACAGAAAAACAAAACTGAAAACATTTTAATTATGGTAAATCAATACATGACATAAAAAGACGAGACAAACAGGCGATTGATACTTGAAATTTCTTTGTAATTTAAAAAAGAAAACCATCAATTTCAGTACATATGCATTAACCCCTTGAGTACGGTTGTTTATAATGAGGCGCCAGGTGCCGGGGCAGCCTGTGCAGCCAAGCGAAATGGACACAAGAGGCTTGTGCAGTCAAGCGTAACATGCACAATAATCCAACAATGGATTGAAAATGCAGAGAATGGCCTGTATAGACGTCATCCAGCCTAGTGGTAATTTTTTTTTTTTTGGCATCTATCGACGTCATCCAGCTTCAAAGGGTTAAACCCCATTTCATTTCTTTAAGGTTTGGACTGGCTGATGTGTTAATAACACGTCTCAACGGATCGAACCATTCAGCCCTGCCCCTTGACCAGTCCAAAAAAACAAACACCAAAAACAAAAAGAGGCTACTTTTTTTCTAATTATAAACAATCATGACTGCGGTACGTACTTTGTACTGTTGAGGGCCATGCCATTAGTCTTGTCCTGTTTGCTGCCCTCTAGGTTTGACGGAATGCTCAACGCTGCAGGAAACAATTTAAAAATGAACAATTAGACTCTTGAACTTTTAAAATTGGACTTTTTAGAACACCACAATCAACCATTTTCTTTTCAACATTTCTTTCAAGGATAACTTGTTCTATTGTATTGTTATTTCTTTTCTAAGATGGGTTCACTTAATTTATTCCTGTCTCAACTGATTGGTGATTGGTGATTTACTTGACCAAAATGATCCGAATAACACTAATTAGTCAATCAATAATCAAACTTACCAACCGACCAACCAGCTAGTCGACTGCCTAGCTGACTGCCCAACTGACCGACTGACCAACTGATCAGTAAATTAGCAGTATTTGTTTCTTTTTATTTATCTCAAACAACAGAAGATTAATTTCAAATGCATAAAGGCACTTAATTAGCTTCTAAGACTGAAGTTGCATTATGCATACCAACAAGCAAGATGCACTGAGTGAAGCTCTTTCAACTCATTGTCAGCACAACAAAAACATGCCATTAGAAATTTTCTTTTTCGTTAGAACAAAAATCCAGATATAAAACAAAACCTATTTGTGACAACTATGGCATTCGACAAATTGCACAGCACAGCCCAGACGGTTGCAGACGTCTCGCTGGTGATTGGTCAGGAGACGTCACATGATGCTGCAACAAAATGCACATGCTCATAAAATCAAAAGAATAGGTTCAAGCTGCATAGGTGGTACAAGGTGGTACAAGGTGGCCACAATGGTGACTTGCTGCAGGATGCTGATTAGTCCGATGTGATCATGTGACTATGCAGTGCAGCAGTGATTGGCTAGAAAGTAAAGGCTTGTAGTTATGTGAAACCAACTAACAAAATACAACTAAAAAAGGCTTAAATGTGCATACGACACTAACAATTATGTGGCTAAAATAAGTTATAAAGTTGTAACGGCATTCCTGCAGGTCCCTTCATAGTGCAGATCTTTAAAGATGTTTAATAAGTCGACTAACCCAACAGATGCATCTGCAGATATTTTTAATCAGTATCTGAACTTCTAAAAAGCTATATCCTTTTTCACACAAAAACGTTTTTGACATCCCAAACAATTATCAACAAACTCTAATCTGAAGCTAACATTAAAGGATGTTGCAGGTGCCTGGCAAATATGAGTTTATTGCTGTTCATAATACATTGTACTGCTATGTTCCAGTGTTGTAGTCAAGACCATCACAAGACCACACAAGACCCTGCAAGACCAGCACAAGACCAGCAGTCTTAATCCAAGTCTTAAGCTATTCAAATGAACTGTAACAAAAGCCTGTTACTTGTGCCTGTTACAAGCTGGTCTTGTGAATGGTCTTGTGCCTGGTCTTGAAATGGTCTCGACCACAACACTGCTATTTATAAATGCAGACAACATAAAGCATGCTATCAGTAAAACAAAAGTGATTTGAAAATCTCAACTGACTCATCAAAACAGAATGAATTCCTACGAATACTGACTACTATCGGATGGAATAAGGCAAATGGCTGACATGTTGTACAGCAGGAAACAATGAAATAGGGAGAACAAAATGAATATGGGGTGAGAAATGGAATTAAGTTTGCAGCTACACGACTGGTTAGGGGTTGTGTTATATTGAACGATGGGGTACCGTCAAAATATACTTTACATGTAAAACTAACAAGAACTACATACAACTGCACAGACTTTCAACATGTGACAGTGAGTTTATATTCATTGTGACCTCATACTCTGTGTTCTAAATACAACTGAGCGCTCAACTTGGTTTATAATTATTGCACATCATGCAAGGAAAGTTTTCCGCCATTTCTTTCAAATTCTACGACAAATCCTTAGATCCCAGATTTGTTTAATGCTAGTAAAACCCTTTTAATTTTCTTCTTTAAAAGGTAGTATATAACATTTGCTTTTGCTGTAATTTTCAGAAATAAATGGATTTTGGGTTATTATTTTACAGCGTGCTGTGCTGGCAAATACTGTAACACTGACCAGGTGCCATGATTTCTCAGGATGCTTGAGACTGCTATTCACTTACAGTCGGTAATAATTCAGTAGTTTTGTTTTTTGATGTTTGCAAATGTTGTATACTACCTTTAACCACTAATAAACACACAAATTTCTTTCAAAATCACTGACCGCAAATTACCAATTAAATTTTTTGAGATGGCGAGACAAAAATTCATGAAAGCTTAAGATCAAACTTTACATCCCAATCTATGCTTATGAATATTCAAATACAAGCATGGATGCAATACAACTAATTAGCATATTAGAACACGGAGCGGCTACTGTTGTGCATGTGACTCATGAATATTCAACGTTCCCTTACCAGAGTCCTGATTATTAATAAACCCTTGTTCTTTCAGAATCTTCTCGTCTGTGGTGTGCGATCTAAGAGCCGTGCTGATGTCAGCAACTTTAGGGTTAAAATTGCGCACAGCAAACGAAACCAAGGAGACTGGAATGTTAATGGGGGGAAAACATTCTTTGGGAGACGATGCGAAGGAGAGAGGAGTGAACTTTGACCTGTACTCACAGGCGAGAACTGTTGACACTGTTTGAATGGTGGACATGGTTTTCAATCGAGCTACAGTCAAATGGCATTGAGATAAACTTTGATACCATAATATGGAAATAGAAAGCCATTTGGGCCAAACTTTTACAAGTTTCTATTTTGCCTATGATATGATCTAGAATCTTGTAAAAGTTTGGTAAAATGGAAGGGGAATTCAAACTAATCAAAAATCCCATTTTCTTATAAAATATCAGTTGGCAATCTGGAGCAGTCATTTGTAAAACTGTGATCCCCAACCCAAAAATAATATTAAACGTTTTTTTGGAAAGATCAAGCTGGTTAAAAAATAAAAACAGCTTGCCAGCTTCCCTAAGTGCCGGCAAGATGTGCTTGCATTCAAAACGGCGAACAATAATTTAGAGGATATGATTTCAAAACTGAAGTCCAAAACTGCATTCGATCTTCCCAAATTCAGATCCCCAAATTTTTTCACCAGAGGCCATGTTGAAGGACAAGTCTTTGTTTCTAAGTATATATGAGATACTGAAGACTAATCCAAAATAGCTGCTGGCGAAAATATACAACAAAATCTGTGATTGGCAGAAAAAACACAGCTAAATCAGCCTAGGCTACATACATGTACCGGCTGATCAAAGTGACTCAACAATTTGGCTGAAAAATCATGTGGACTTAGAATTGTCTGAAGCAGGAAATTTGGCCGTGCAACAAATTACAAGTAACTGGTGCAACTTGTTTAAATTTGTGCTTTAGTGATTCTGGTGCATAGATATGTAAATACAATGTTTTATTTATAAGGATAAGGGCTGGGTCTGGAAGGGCAACAAGTATACAAATGCTCTGGCAATCGTAATGTCAAATAATTTAAACTCTGTGGCCACAATGGACAGGTTGACGCATAGTCCAGTTACAGATCTGTCAGTATGCATTTCATTTGGGGCCGGCCAGATAAGCCAGGTAGTCTCAGGCGCATTTAAAGCAGCTAGGTTAGACTCTACAAAAGCCGCAAATCTCAAAGTTCGGAAACGTGAAAGTTTTGGGGAAAATAATCATTCAAAGTACATAATATTGAAACATCACATGAAAATAGTCTTCTGAGTTTTTCAAATTGAGAGATGGAAGAATAGGGAAAAGTAATCATGCACGGAAAAAAAATTGAACATGCAAAACTAAGAAAGTGAAGCGACAGGAGAAGAGTAGAAACCTGAGAACTTATGGTGTTTGCGTTTCCGAGAGCAAGGTAGGAGTCGTCGCAGACCGTGACGATTGCTACGTCGACCTAAGTAGTCCGCTACAGAAGGAACAATAAAGCAGCTGAGATAACCAGTTTTAGAGAAAGACCCAGCACCAAGATGGGGACAGGTTAACTGTTTACCAAGGTAACATGGAGGTTCAAGAGGGAATACATGAAGGTAAACTGTTTACCCATGGTAAGGTCTGAGATAGGGACAGGTTAACTGTTTACCAAGGTAACATGGAGGTTCAAGAGGGAATACATGAAGGTAAACTGTTTACCCATGGTAAGGTCAGAGATAGGGACAGGTTAACTGTTTACCAAGGTAACATGGAGGTTCATGAGGGAATACATGAAGGTAAACTGTTTACCCATGCTAAGGTCCGAGATGGGGACAGGTTAACTATTTACCAAGACAGTTACAGGTTCTAAGGGGGTTGTATGAAGGTAAACCATTTATTTTAATACCAATGGTGAGATCTAAGATAATGGTCAATTTTTTACAAATATTTTTATAAAATATTTTTATAAAATTAAAGATGATGACTCAACACTTGACAGAAAAATCAAATAATATTTCCAGAAAGATCTCAAACTACTTTCTACAATTATCAATAAAATAATCAACAGGGCCTATGTCTACAATGATGCATCTACTTGTACAATTGTAAAGTTATTGAATAACCACAGACTACTGAGAACAATGCTTACTACTTATAAGTTTGGAAAAAGCTGAAGATTAGATTAGCTACAAAAATACAATTTAGAAAAAAAAATAGAAAAATTGAAGAAACTAGACATTACCATTGTCACAGTCACAATGCTTGATCTTCTCCACTGTTATGACATCATCATGACACACTTTGCAGTAGTAATAGGCCCTGAATGGGCAGAAAGAAAGGACAGGAATGATGAATTATTCGACACTTTATTAACCCTAACCCGTTGGGTAACTTTACTAGAAAGTATCCTGAATCCGCCAAAATCCACCTATTTTGTCATGCACAAAAAGTTGGTTTTGGTGACTGCTCAATATGGAGGTATCCTGAATCCATCAAAATCCTGCAGTACCGCTAGGCTTACAATAACCAAATCCATCAAAATCCCCCAGTTTTCAATATGGATGTATCCTGAAAAAAAATTATACTTTTGTCTTTTTCCCAAAACAAAATTGAAACTGGAGACATAATGATTCTAAAGTTTTCCAAAAAATCTCAAAATTGATTCTGACATATACATGACTTCAAGTGATAATTACTCAAAAACTGGTCGTGGGGAACATTCCTCTTTACACTCCAGAGGGTCACAAATGTTTAACACTTGCTTGACAAAATGCTTGATCTTCAGATACTTTTTCAGTCTCAATATACGAAAAAAATCCCAAAGTTCACAAAACTTTCTGGTGCTTATCTGATTGAAGAAATATCACAAAATGTTTACAGCCCTTATTTTAAGCTACGGTTAAACAGAATAACAATAAATCAATAGTTAAAGATCTCACCGTTTGACCTCTTGTGCTGAAGGAGCAACAAAGAAACCCAAAGTCCCTTCGTGAATCTTGATGTGTGGGCCAGGGTTGATTGCGATTCTGAAAGACAAAAAGATACATAAAAAGTTAAACATCAGATATTTCCTTTCACAACTTTAAGATGAGTTTTGCAACCCTAATTAAAATGTTTAGAGGGGGAGTGTATGCTTTTAGTATTATTTAGAAATCCACCCTAGTCTTGGGACAAGACGATAGTGATCGATAGTGGATCGTGCACGGTCGCATAAATTTGTTTCACGCCCTTTTACGCAGTGCGCCCTCTAACAGCACGATTAGACCACCTCATGCACTCGTACTAGCGCATGAGCTGGTCTAATCATGCTGTTTGAGGGCACATTGCATGAAACAAATTTACACGACAGTGCACGATCTACTATCAATTACTATCGTCTTGGCCCAAGACTAAATCCACCAAAGCCGAACGAAGATGATGAGACTCACATGCTTTCGACAGTATCAATATTGGATTCCACTGCGACAAGCAACAACTTCAACTTCTGAAAGCACACCCTGTGGAGAAAAAAACAAAAGACAGCAGCTCCGTCCAATGAAAACTGCTACAGAAAGGTCATGTGACTCCATGTGTGACCCCCCACAAACATTCACATGTATCGACAAAAGAGGAAAATTAATTTGACAAAATATATCGGGACATTCGTACTTACTGAGCCACTTCCGGAAAAGTCATCCCAGTAAATGACTTGGAAAGATACTCTGTGTACATCTCGTTGCCGCAACCCTGCAAGTAGTGCGTCTGCCAAGACACCTTCCGACCCTAAATGTTTTGGCGGGAAATAGAGAAATTGATAACTTTTCACACTCTGAAATTCTTTGATGTGATTTTCTATTTAGAATGAAAGGGAGGATTTGGTATTAGTGATTTTAATAATGAGCAATCAAAATCAAATCCAGAATCACAATGAGGTTTACGCTGTCAAATCTAACAGTAACAATTTACTCTTTGTCAAAGTGGGATAACAGTTTTCAGGCTTTTGGAGTGATTTTATACAGAGTAGGATTTGATTTTGGGGCAGGCATTGTCAAAATCAAATCGTCCTAATTTCCCTTTCTACAGGATCAGAGATACCTTTCTTGTCAACTTAAAAGAAACCAGAACATTTGGAAAGTAAACTTCGAAATTTTTATCTTTTATTTTTCACAATATCTTAAAGGTAGTGTACATGATTGGTCATTGTTGCAATTTTCAGAAATGGGCGGATTTGGGGGTGAGTATTTTATAGGAAATATCGTTCCGCAAAGTTTTGCGTTGCTGGATGGCGTAAAAAAAACAGAAAACGGCACTCGTTTTCAACCGTCGGCCGGATGGTATCCTTTAGTCAAGGTGCGTGGCTACCTGGACGCGTGACACTCCCCAAATGCTAGCATGTCTGGGGTGCGCCACTCGTCCGGGTAGCCACGCGCACCTTGACTAAAGGCTACATGGCAGTTTTCCAACGATTTCCAGCTGGAAATCGTTGGGAAAACGATATATATTTCCACTTCTCTTGACAACGACAGCACACCTGGTGCCATTATTTCACAGGACGATTGAGACTACTATTAACTTACAGTCTAGTAAGGTATTTTGTAATAATTCAGTAAAAAAAATTGGAGGATTACCAATCGTGTACACTACCTTTAAACGAAATAACTAAGTGCAATATTTGTTTAAAATAGAACAATGGAAACTTTTGGCATTGACCAACAATCACAAAATGGAACATGACATATCAAATTGCTTTATACTGGAAATAAAATGTAAAATGCAATTTTGGTTAGTATTTAGAATTCTTAGTCGTGCTTCAAGCGGCAGATTAGATTTGAAGCAAATTGCGAACAAAATTGAGAGCAGTTATTTGAGCTGCAAAGGCAAGAGAAATGAGAAATAAACAAGATTAGTTTTGCATTCGTCCCAAAATACATGACACATATAGGCCTATTATTGCTGGTTAATACATTAAGATAAACAAAATCGGTTAATATCCTTTACCCAACATATTCAGAAAAACAAACTGAATTGAACCAAAAATAAAGTCTGTTATCGTACAATGCATTTCAACAGCAAACTAGCAAGCCTCTTCAAAAAAAAGAAATAAAAGTATGATTCGTGACAATCATTAAATGTAAGAATCAACATAAAACAGTTTCAACACACGAGCAGTAAAACAGAAACAAATCAAAATGGTTGGATGAAGACATTTGCTAAAATGAGGGAAAACAAGTCATCAGATAATGGACAAATGTTGACATTTTTGTGGCTCTCTTCTAAAGACATTCTAACTCCACCCATCCCTCTCTCCCACTGCCCCCCACCCTCCGCCCCCTCTCCCACTGCCCTCCACCCCCCCAAAAAAATCCCCATTTTAAGGCCCCCAGTGATGACTACACTCACTTTTTAAAGTTGCTACGCCAATGCTCTTTCAAATTTCTAGTTTATCTTCAAAGGAAATCATTTAAGGAATGCAATGTCCTTCAACAAAATAACACGCTTGTTAACATTTTTTGCAGGCCTTGATGCAATAAAACAAATTCTAATGTCCCACCTTTCAAAAGATCCACTCAGCCTGACCCCGTGGTGGTCCGCGAACCAAAATTGTTATGTCATAATTTGACCTGCGTTCAATGTCTCATCAGAAAGTTGAATAACTTTCATTAATGGTATAACATTTTCAATTCAACTTTTAGGTTTATTTTTGGGGTAGCACTCCAAAAAAAAAAGAACTGCCGTAGCAACTTTGAAAAGTACAATGTGCCCGAGTTGCAAGACTCAAGACTACGACTCAGTCAAAGTTTTGGCAACTCAGTCTCGGACTTGAGTCACAATGAACAATGACACAGACTTGGACACAGACTCGACCTGCTGGACACAGACTATAAATTTTAAATTCTGTAGGAGAACGTCAAAGAGTGATGGTACATGTACATCTAGCAAAAAGCCAAAAGAGGAATGAAAACGGCAGCACTGACGGCTTCTGAACCAGACACACAAGGAAGGAAATTTAAGGAAACCAGACTCCCCAACATGACCGACAGTCATTTTGTACGTGCAAGGTTCAAGTTACGCTTTGCAAATCAAAGGACGTGACAACTCGAGACAGACAAGTTGATGTGATCAGGAACAAGGTAGCGAGGAATTATGGACACGTGGATGATGAATGGAATTGGTGCAGGCTGTGCAAATAGGACTTTTTTCTTCAGAAATACAACGGGGATAGCGCCACTGCAGAAAAAACAAGTTCCTGCATATTCAGTGGGAAATTGTTTAGGTGATTCTGTCTATTTGTTTCTTCAAATTACTCTTAAAAGTTTGTACGCCCTTCAATGAAAACAGAAGCCTGTTTTATTCTACCATTTGAGGAGAGTGTCAGCTAGGAACTTCTTAAACACGAAGCATGCATTAAGTGGACAAGCCATTCATTTTATTTCATTTTTTGTTTACACTGAGTAATACAAAGACCCAATTACAATTAATTCCACCAATTGTCTCCTGCACCCATTTCCCCCCAAAAGGAAAGAAATCTATCAATATCCCTTTCCTAAAACTTGTTTAGATCTTCTGGATTTACTTCCTTGTAGATCTAATATTATTCCTGTTTCTATTTTCACATTAATTATATCCCTAAGTTATTTTTCCCCGTCCCCCCCCCCCCCCCAAAAAGGTTGCTGAGCGATCTGTGTTGGTGATAACGAGCATGAAATGATGCACAAGAGTTTCTGAATCACTTTAACACTATGACGTGACGGTGCAACTATGGACGATCACTAGGGAAGACTGGTGTTAACGCTCGAGTGCTGCGAGACAAGTGAACTGGGATTACGGAATTCCCTCATTTCAAAACGCCATTGGATGAGTCACCAGCAAGGTCAAAGGTCACATAAACACACCTGATAGGCAGCCGCTCCAACCGAGAGAAAACCTTCACCTTCATTCTGGGGATCAGGGTCAAAGGTCAGAGGTTGGGGGTCACAGGGCCAAGATAAAAAGGATACGAGGGTAAAGTACAAGGATTGGGTTTGGACAAAACAAAGAAAACCATTTAGCAAGACACGAATGAAAACAATCAGAAAAGGTTTAAAGCAGAAATTGATAATAAAACACTTCAAGTCTCAAAAAATAGGAAAACATTTCATGCTAACAATTTTTGGAAAAAACAAGCACAATTGGACTATCAACATGAATACCTTGACAATAATTTAGATCTAAATATACACCAACAAATTAACAAACTGTATGTCTACGATACAATAACAATGTAAAAAGCACAAATTTATTACATTAAATTGTACTTATTTTGTTTTTAGAAATATGACAAAGAAATGACAAATTGGTTTAATTTCTTTTAAGCTGTGGATGGAATTATGTTGGTTAAAATGACAAACGGTCTCATTACAACTGGCGTACAAAAATAAAACAATGCAACCTGCTGGGTTTTTCGCAAGCAAACCATGAACACAAATAATACACTTACTGCTACTCAAAATGAATGAACAAATTTGTGAACAGACAATTAAAAAAACCTGCAAATTTGGTATTTATCAAATAGCACAAGTTGAGCAGTACAGCATGCAATATCTGACTCATGCACACTCCAAGAATTACCTTCAAATGTCGAGATTATATTCAATGGGTTAATCCCGGAACAACAAACTAAGCAAGGACTAACCGTTTCAATTTTTGAGTTCTTAAAAGCATTTTTGTTGCACACTTCATAAGAGCACTTGACTTACTATCAGGGACAACAAAGCCAGTTGAACCAAAGAATACTCGGACAGATTAATTTAATGTATAGAAGGAATAAAACATTTTCATAAAACAAATGCATGAAAGATGGCAGTCTATATTTCTTGCACTGCAAGAGTTTTTTCCCCAGTAACATCAAAAGATGTATGAGCTTACAAAAATTGAGATAAATCTAATCATATCTGGAATTTAAAGATCAGATCCATTGACATGTTTCTCATTATTCCGACCTTTGGAGGTAATCTTGGAGTAACAGTTACATCAATTCCAGTCAAGATTTGTTTAGGTTCCATACATTTTAGGTTCCAAAAATTTTAAGATACAATTTCTGGAACCAATTTCAAGGAAGTGCTTATCAGCCCAAAAAGTTCTGCTTTACAAGAAAAAATCTGCTAATTTCTGCTAAAATAAGGAGATGCACAAGTTAAACAAGATTTTCTGATTATGAAATTGACCCCGCAATGCAGCCGAGTTGTAATCAAGTCAATCACAAGTCAGATCAACAGGCAGATCACAAGTCAATCACAAGTCAGCTCACAAGCTACATGGGATGAACAATGACAAAGGAATGCTTTTGTTATATAGTGTTTGAATAGCTTGTTACATGGCTTGTGAAGTGACTTGGGAAGTGACTTGGGAAGTGACTTGGGAAGTGACTTGGGAAGTGACTTGGGAAGGGTCTATAGGTCTGAAAATTAGGATAATTTCTTTGGTATCTATGAAAATGTATCTTCTATTTAGATCTGGACCCAGGGAAACTAAGGGTGGTATAGGGCTGGCGTCCTAAAATGTGGCCAACCCCACCACCTCTGTTGTAGCCCTTTACCTAGAGTGGCTTTTAGCCTTGTAGTGGGTGATTTCCATTTTAAAGAACAAACAAATCTTGACTGGAATGACCCTCTGCAAGCGATGTGTTAAGCGTTATCATGCAGGACAAGGTCCACCCCCTCTTGGGGGCGGGGGAAGGGTAACACAGTGGTACATACAGTATCATCACACTCAGTGGACGATATTTCGTACAAATTGGTGTGGCTAACGCCTTGGTTCAGTGCAGCTCTCTTAATCTGTGGACAAAAGCGAGACGAGGACATCGTACATGCTCACAAGACAAGGACAAGGCATAGCAAATTAGCACGACTTGATCGGCTACAAAAATAATTATATTCTTTCCGACGAGTTTCACAATTCTGCTACTGTACATGTTATGGATTTTACTGCATATTTCTTGTGTTACTCTGACTTCACTGAAATCTTCAGTTTATTGCAGTGATTTTCGAGAGGTTACACTCACAAAAAAAGCACGATGAGAGACAGTCATTTTAAAAGGGGATATGCAAAACAAAAAGTGGCATTGCTGTTTAGCAACCTCTCCAAAGAGTTGAATTTCAACTTGCATCATTAAGAAGAATGTTTCATATCTATCATTTCTATTCTACCTGAATTCTCTGTTTATAATTTGACTTTTTGTTCTTGTTTTTTAACCATCCTGTCCTCACAAATCATCCTGAAAAGTTTATATTCATTAATTGCATGTTCTTTGCCCTTGCTTCATTGGATTTGTTTGTTGGTCGGTTTCTATAATCAAGTCATCCTGCGGCTTTGTCCGACACCTGCACATGCAATAATCCTAGTGAATAAATCATGCTGCCATGCCACTCAAACTACAGTGCACCACCCGTACAGACAACAGTCTTAAATACAAGAATGAAGTTTTTAAACTGAAAAGGTAAAAAATATGGTTTTTAACTATATTTTGACAAGAGGTAAGAAATATCCAGGAAGAAGAAATAGGCAGAGCTACTTAATTAAAACCCATCATGGTAAATCTGCTACAAGTGGATTGGCTAGCCACCTTGAAATTGTATTTACACAGATATTGACCAATCTACAAAGACGATTCAAGTTATAGCTGAAAGGAATATCAGATATAAAGCTGACCCATGTTAGTATTGATCAGTGTTGTAGTCGAGACCATTTCAATACCAGGCAACAAAAAGAAGACCATTCACAAGGCCAGCTTGTAACAGGCACAAGTAACAGGCATAAACCATGACAAAGGAATGCTTTTGTTACAGTTCATTTGAATAGATTAAGACTTGAATTAAGACTGCTGGTCTTGTGCTGGTCTTGCATGGTCTTGTGCTGGTCTTGCAGGGTCTTGTGTGGTCTTACATGTATGTGATGGTCTTGACTACAACGCTGGTATTGATCAGCAAAAAGCCCAAGTGCAACACCAGAATTCTCCTCAGTTTGACTCCACTTTATCATAAAATATGAGTAGTATTAGTTAACCTCAGCTCGCAAAGTCAAATTTGCTCCACCATCTGAGTAAACACTTCCTTTCGATATCATTACCTCCGCTGGTTCTTCGTCACGTGTAATTTTAGTGTGCAAAGCTTGGTAACCATCCCACACGCTACGTTTCAATCGGCTATACACACTGAAAAGCCCCTGCTGAAAGAGTACGTCAGAGTCTATGCCTAGGTTGTGAAGTCGGCCATCCCTGTGACGGATTCTCTCCCAGGTATTCTTTTTAAGCTGGTCATCCCGGCATCTCCGTCCCAACAGCTAAAGCAATATAAACCTCTCAGCATGACGGAATTATGCACTTCCTCATGAAACGTGCAATGGATCGGAATATACATTCGATTTTTTTTCAAACTAGGGAAAGGGCAAGTTGTGTTTTTGGACAGAAAATGGAAACTGGTGCCAAGACCACACCCAGTTTCCCCAAGTCACACGTTTATCTGATATCTTGGAATATGCTATAACAAATTTAAAATTGCACCTTTTTCCCAGTTTTCAAACTTTAACACTTACATTCAAGTTGTGCCCCCCCCCCAAAAAAAAAAAAAAACTTGTGTTGTTCTTAAATGGGAAAAATTGGTTGGGAAGGTCGGTCGGTCGATTCTTTCTTTTTTTCTTCGAACCATTAACACTAACCCCCTAGGCTTTTTTACTAGGAGGCTTCCTCAACACTGTGCAGTTTACCTATGGCACATTCTTTGGACAAATTGGGGCATCATAGCTCCATTTAAAGTAATGGTGCCGAGGCCCTGCAGTACTAAACCCATCAAAACTTGACAAAACCTGCTGTTGGAGTTTGCAAGGCTTGGGGTAGTTAGGGTTAAAACAATTCTACATGTTGTGTAACTCGGATGTCAGGAGGCAAATAGTAAGCTTTATTCAAAAGTGAGATGGCGATATGCACGATTGAGCCATCGTAGCTGTCTTTAATAAAACTTGTTCATTTTGTGTGGGAAAAGGTAAGATTTTGAAAATGTCTTTATAAAAAAAAAATGTGACCGGACTTTTGTGACTTTTAGGGTCGATCGCGGAGGGCAACACGACTATTTTTTTGTTGGCCTAATTTGGATGAGGCTGACATTTTGGTTTTATAGCTGCACTGCATACTGAAATTCATGTCCCAACGACCATGTCCATTTTGAGCGCACACTCACCCTTGCCCTTTCAAAGTGTCAACAGACCAAGGACCAAAGCTGTTAAGCACAAAAATTTGCTTTTCCTTGATAAAAACTGGATTACCAACCAGATTTCCATGTGTGGAATATTGCTTTTGACTGGCATTCAGCTGTTGTTTGCTTAGCATGAAAATTACACGGACATTTGGCTGGTAACCTGTTTTTACTAAGCAAGACATTTTCATGCTAAGCAAATTTTTGTGCTTAACAGCTCTATGAAATTGGCCCCAAACCATTAAGCTCCGCCCACTGACATTCACCAATCACAGAGCTGCGTGCCACAAGTCTGTCATTTTTGTCGGACCTTAGTCGCTATCAGTCAATAGGTCAAAGGTTATGGTTAATGCATCAGTCCATTGGACAAAAGGATTTACAAAGCACATATATATGAAGATTACACAACTGTTCGCATATATTCCAATCTTTAATGAGAAACAAACACATATTTACATTTCAAGGGATGGTTGTATCAGTTTTTAGACTGATCTTTCAACATTTCCCAGTGTGAACTAAATGGTGAGATACTTGCACACTACGAGAGGCAATCTTATACCAAACCTTGGCTCTAATGTAGAAAGAATGTCAAAGGAAACAACAACGACACCCATGCACAATCTTCACACATTTTTTAAGAAGTCACAGTAAACTGCAAACACAGGCCACACACATCTTGTTTCAGGCTGAAGGGCTACAACATTCCATTTCAACCCCTGACAAAGCAAGATATATCAACAGTAGGGATTGGCTGAGCAATCTTACATCAGCCCGTGACATCCAATCAGATTTCACATCACAGACTGCAATGTAACTGCTTCAGACCTGTGATTGGTCAAAGCGACCACGTGCAACCCTTCGCTATTTTTTTCTGGCTTCAATATACTTGTACGTACGATGCATTGTACTTTGTCCGGTGTGATAGTTTGTAGAGAATTTGTACAATTTGTCTGTAAATATTTACTAAATCATCTCTACTAAATTTCCTGACACGGGAAGTGATTCCCGGAAGAAATTGGAGATGCCAAAAGCTTAGGCTGAAACAGAATGCCACGGTTCCTGGCTTGCTAAAATGCTCACACGGAAATGTTTTTTAAAATCTCTTGCAAGTTGGAATGGTCACAGCGTCATGCCCCCAAGAAAAGCCCACACCAAATTTACAAATGAAGATTGAGGAATTCTGATGGCTTACCTCACTGTTGGACCGCATAGCGAAGAGGTTAGCCATGATAGTGGAGAAGCCGGGAGCCAGGCAGGCCTGGGCAATGAAACCAAGTTTCAGCTCCGCGATGCAGATGACGTCGTCCCCATCACGCCAGTTCCAGCTTGGGATGTTGAGAAGATGGGCCTGGGGAAGCGATGGACGGAATCACGGTGGAGACAAAAACACAAGTTACTAAGAAGTTTCACAGAAATCGTAATAGAAAAAAATGCTATAAACAGTTGGGAAACAATGTTAAATAGAAATATGCGTTTTAAATATTCATCTCTCTATCTTACCTTGTTATGGTAGTTCATGAGTTGTACAATGACTCTACATTTGGAGTGGTAGTTCTTGACTGAGATGACTCTCATGATGTTTCCTGCATCCTCCGCGTCTGGGTCTAGGTTGTATTTGTCACAGAGTACTAGACATGCATCGGCCTCCTTCAACTGTAAGAGATAGAATTCTTTGAGTGTAAGAAGATAGACGTCAAGGGATGATTTCAATTTAAAGAGGACTTTTTAAGGAACTGAAAACCCACGATCGCCTACATAGCTGGCTGGGGTAGGCTGACTGAAGTGGGGAGGAATCGTTGATAGAAGTATTAAGTGTGTTTTCTTGAAGTTGTGGTCAGTATGCTCAGAACATCTCCAGCATATTGCCCAAGTTGTAGTAAGGAGTCTCTCCAGAAGCGCTGACCAGCAATGAAATGTGGAATTGCATCCAGGGCCTAATTTTATGTAGTTTTTTATGCAGAAAGCATTGCTCAGTGAACTGACTTGGTAAGCACAAAACAGCCCAATACCAACCACACACAATACACATGGCATAACATTTTGGCCCGTAACCTGTAATGTGTTTTATGTATTCATGTACACTCCATGCAACCAAACATCAGCCTGGGGGGTTGGTCGGTGTCAAATGAGGGGAATAATGCTCATGGTGATTTCTGGCAAGGTATGCACCCCTGTAGTTGGAAAAAACGTGATAGCATTGCAGCGGTGGCAGCTTTTTGGGTGCTATCACCCTCTTTAAAAAAAATTGCCGCCAACATGCTTGTTACCACATATAATTAATCCGGTGACAAGCATATTGGCGGCCATTTTGAAGAAAAAAAATGAAAAAGTGATAACACCCAAAAAGCTGCCACCGCTCACGCTGCAATGCTATCACACATTTTCCAACTCTAGGTGTGCATACCTTGCCAAAAATCGCTATGAGTATTGCTCCTTTCGATCATTTGATACCGGTGGTCCATTTTTTGGACCGAGGCTGATATGGCCTAAATTGGTTGAACAATTGATTAACCAATGGATGTGTTCAACAGGCTGTGGGAAACCAGGAAATTAAAACAAACCTAACACAATTTTGCATAGAAAGATGACTCTTGACACAGAATTCAGGCTAACCATTTTGTACAAATATATTTCGGCTATAAAACTAAACTAATGATGACGGTTTAAGTTGAAAGTCCACGGCATGGCATATCATGTAATGTGGCAATCTGTAAGTTTTCCAGGAAGGTCATTCATTTAATAACAATTTTTCATGACATACGCAAGTACACAATAGTTCCCAACGAGCTGTCGCTACGCGTTACTACAACATCAATTTTTCATAAGTTTTTCTGTCGTCATATTATTGAGGTAACACTCAGAACTTTGCCGACAGTTTGACGCAAACAGTATATTTATCCCCAGACCATCTAAAAATAAATGTGTCACTACAGGCAACCGACCTGATTGTGTCAATATGCAATTCTAAATGCTACACTGAAAATGACACAATTTGGTTGGGTATTTGTGGGGGGGGCGACAGTCTTCCCAAGGTCGAGAAATCGGATCAATATGGGAGCTCTTGCACTGCCTGTGATTGATTGGCCAATTAGAGATATGTGTCACATTCACTATCTCTTGTAAATATAGCAGTTACCCCCCACAATCCCTAAGGTCCTTCCTTTCAGTAGAAATAACTAAGATTGATTCCCGAGAGGCGCTAGACTTGATTTTTGAGTAAAATTTGACTTTTTTAAGTTCAGACTTTTCGTCCATGGCACTTTTTACAAATTTTAAATGCCTCTCAAAATGTAAAAAATTCTGTTTACAAACTGTATCTGCGTACGTACGACTAAATTTGATTTCAACCAAACATCTAATTTGGCTAACATATTTATAAAGTTCAATGTGCTTTGTACCAGGAAAAACTCCATGTGATTTTTATGCTTAGCAACAACAAAAAAAGAAGCTAAATACCAGTCACAAGCAATATACATCACAGGAAAATTTGGTTGGTAATCCTCTTACCAAGGACAACTTTTCATGCTGAGCAATTGTTTTGTGCTTAGCGGCTCCATAAAATTGGAGCCTGAACTCCAATCCTACCCGCAGCTGTTATAATTCAAGTTTTCAGTCCAAAAGGTTTTCTCCAGAAAATTATTCTGGGGTTTCCTCCGACCTCTAAAACAGAATATTTTGTTCGATTTCTCTCCCCAGATTTCTTGAGGTCTTTGAGCTCAAGCGCCATGCACTTTTGAGGAATCCTCAATTTGATCAGTAGAAAGAATAAAAAAAAAAAACCTAAAGTGTAAGCAAAATCTTCTGACCACCTGGATGGCGTTAAACCTTCTTAAACATACACCTTACTAACTCTATAATCTGACACCTTCGGATTGGCAAATATCTGCCATCACCTGCAGCAACTCTGAATTATGACACTGATATTTCTAATTATTTATAATGCACCTGTTGTTGGAAAATATAACATCCAGCCTTATTTCACAGACAAACCTGTACTGAGCACAAAATATTTGCTGGCAACCAGTCAAAAGAAATTGACATCACTTGACAGTTTGATTGGTAACCTGCTTTTAACTCCTTGACCCCGGGTTATAGATGGAGGCGCCGGGCACCAGGTCGGGTTTTGCAGCCAAGCAAAACAGAAACAAGAGGCTTGTGCAGCCAAGCATAACGTACACAATACCCCAATAATGGATTGAAAGTGCAGAGATTGACATAAATAGAAGTCAACCGGCCTGGTGACAATTTTCAATCTGCACGTATTTGTGTCAACCGAACGCAAGGGGTTAATGAATAACCTTATTCTGTGCACAGCAAAACCGTCCCTGCCGGGGCAAGGTGTGAATTCCCGATCAATAATTCATCTAACTTTAACTTGGTGTTCGTCAAACAATCCACAAGGGAAACTGACTAGGTAAATTTGAATACATTTTCAAAGTGAACAAAGAAACTGGCAGGAGCGGGATTCGAACCTGCGACCTTCGGGTTACCGTACCGGCGCTTAAAACCCATTTATTTTCAAATGAATCGTGGTTCTCCGTTACACAAGTGTTCGACGAGGGCTCGCAAGTCATAAAATAACATCTCGGGTAATGGAAGGAATATCACGACGCCCTGTTTCCATTAGTTACGCATGGAAGACAACCTCTGATTTCCGTCAGTCGGATATCATTAATCAAGAAATGAAGTAGGGATCGCGCCACACATGTGCAGTCACTAAACACCAAGAAATTACAATGTCTTCCCTGGGAGTGGGATAATTTCTTGTGTGGGATGCACTCCGGTCCTTCATGGCAACATTGTAGACAATGATCCCTTCCGTCAACTAAATTTAAGGTGCCATGATCTAGTGCGCTGGACTCAAGATCTCGGTGATGCTACAGATTGTGGGTTCCAGTCCTTCAGGTCATGTTTGTGTTCTTGAGCAAGACATTTTGTCACAAATTGCTTGTGGGTCAGAGGTGAGATTGGCCAAAAATTAAAAATCCATAGAATCTGCAATGTAGGGTCTATGGTTTTTATACCTATTTCTACTGGTCTATATCCACTTTTACAAGTACAAACAACTTTAGGGTAACACCTTTAGGAATTCCAGATTTCAAAAGAGATTCTTCAAAATTCTGAAATCAGTAAAAATCCTGACAATAAATCCTAAAATCAGGAAAAATCCTTACAGATTTCACCCCTGGTTGGTACCTCAGAGGGCAGTGGTGGTCATGAATTGGATTATCCCAGTGCATCATCATTTTCACAATTAGCCCAATTTTCACAAATTAATGAATCAACTCTTTTCAAGAAAATAAATACAGGTTTGGCCTGAACATTCCAAGAGTCTCCACGACCTACCCGAACTTTCTCCAGATCCACCGAGTTCAGGACCGAGCCTTGGAAGAACTCTAGCTGTGTGAAGTGCCTCTTGAAGAGAGCCTGCAACTCTAGATCAGGCTCCGTGCTGCAAGGGCGAGGGGAGAGAGAAAAAAGGAGAATTTATGCGTCAAGTCAGTTCTCTGAGTGAAACCGAAACCCCGTTAATTTTGCTTGTCTGCTGAGAAAAAACACGTCCCGACTCCTTTTAAAAAAAAAAGGATCACATATTCTAAAATATATTTCCTAAGGTAAGAGTTGAGTTCCTCAAATGTACATTAAGCCCTTGAGTACGTTTTTTTATGGGAGACGTCGGGGTGCCGCGGCGGCTCTGGCAGCCAAGCGAACCTCTACAATGTGTTTGTGCAGTCAAGCGTAACATACACAATAATCCAACAATGGATTGAAACTGCACAAACAGCGGAAAAATTGCGTCATCCGGGCTGGTGGCACTGCTTTTTGGCGGCATAGGACGTCTTCCGTACGCAAAGGGTTAACCCTAACCCCCCTGTGTCATTTTTACTGGGAAGTCTGCAGAACCTGTCAAAATCTCACAGTCCCAAGTCCCACAATCCAAGGCTCTACAGTCCCGAATCCTTCAAAAAACAAGATGTGGTATTGGATTTTGGCCGGTTCGGATTAAAGGACAATTCGAATGTACCAGAAGTCACCGCAGTTTCCACTACAAAAATGCGGCGATTTTTGTAAAAAATAGCTGCGACAATGCCTAATCACCCAGGACAGTGGCACAGGGTACATGAATCTCATACTCAGATTTCTGTGTACACAAAGAAATGGAACAACCGCTTACTTGTCTAGGAGAACAATTTCAACATTGACGTCATCTCTGTCTTTGTGCAAGAAGTCTTTAAGAAAGTTGGCCACGCTGTCGTACGTGATGTGGCCACATAGGATGATGTGCCTGGGGGAGAAAAACACACAAATACCAATTCTATTTTAAACGAAAAAATCTTTGGAGAATGAATGTAATTAAATTAAATTACAGTTTCTATTTATCAAAAATATATTTTTAAAGAAGGTGAGTTTGAAGTTTTGGACCATTTCTCTAACAAGAATCTTCTCTCACTGAGTCACATTACAAGGCCACGATATAAATTAACATACCAGTAACTAGTTACTTATTGTCAAGAAATAGTTACTAATCAACCATATATTTTTTTCAAAGTAAACACGTAAGGTGCTGTTTGTATATCGTGACCCTTTATTGAAAAGATTGTGGACTGAGGATTATTTGTACAGAATCGACAAAAAGAAAATCAATTCTTAGCTTGAGTGAAACGTTTCAAATTGGAACAAATGAGCATAAAAGTACATGTTCAATGTACATATGAAATAATTACATTTTCTTTCCTGCAACGAAAAGCCAAAACAATACACTGGTGATAATCGCCATACTTTAACCACATTTTCCTTGAACACTAACAAATGTAATCAACCTCTGGAAACATTATTTGGTAAATATTTAGCATACCAAATTTTTCCTAGTGTATACCAATTTTATATATTGCTTTTTCGACGACAGAAAGACAAAAAGATGACCAGCAGCAGTTGAACACAACATAAAACCGATACTGCCATTGATATCATGCATTTATTACATAAGATAGATTCGCTTGACATCATTGACTTGGCAGATATAAATACTTCAATCTCCTTTTTTTAGATCATTTCAAGTCCTTGGGGAATTTGAGCGGCGACAGGCAACTTAATCAGGTGATCTAGACTGCATTCGACCTGTGTAATAATACATGAGCTCTGCCTTTGCTGGTATCACAAACACTACCCAGAGGGAAGAAGCCAGTGTCATAAATAGCGCTGCCAGAGAGTAATGGCCACAAAGGAGGCGGGGCCCTCTGGGGTATTCCCCCTTCCTTTCTGCACCATGTGGGGAACATTTCATGGAGTTTCTTAACCCCTTGTGTACGGGTATTATATGGAGGCGCCGGGGCGCCATGCCGGCTTGTTCAGCCAAGCGAAACGGAAACAAGAGGTTTGTGCAGCCAAGCATAACGTACACAATACCCCAATAATGGATTGAAAAGGCAGAGATTGGCGTGTATAGACGTCAACCGGCCAGGTGGCAATTTGCAATTCGCACGTTTACGTGTCATTCGTACGCAAGGGGTTAAATTGTCAGCAGAAAAGTGCGAGATTGAGCATTTAGCAAAAAAAGTTTGCTTTTTTTATGCAAATTCGCAACAGACAAGACGAAAAGCCTCTCGAGGTACGGAGCTACAAAAAGAAAAAAGAATCAAAGATGCAAGAGGTAGGAATCAATATTCCTCTTGAAGCAGGAAAGATCGTAAGATGAAGGGAAACATGCACCAGGTAAAGAATACCATAGAGAAACAGAAAGAGGGAAAAAACTAAATATTTCACATTGCTGCATGGAAACTTGTATTGTGGCAACTTCTATTTTGAACTGGAGTAAATCCAGCTGAAATTATTAACATATTTTTGCTGTGCTGACTACTAACGGTTACTGTGAAATGGACAAAAGTTCTGCTGGTGGGAAATTATGTGCTTAGCAGCATAATAAAAACTGACCCCTCACCACAGCAATCAAACAAGAGCACAACAATTTTTGAAACATTTTGGGAAATCTTTTGGAAAATCCAATTCTCAAATATTGAGAAAACAACAAAGCAAAACCCTCAAGTTTTTTAAAGAGCAAGAAATGTTCTAATCATTCAACATAAACAAAAGATTGTTTATGATACCACAAATTAAGACCAGAACCAGTCAGAATGTAAAATCGTTCAACATATTTTGACTAGCCGTGTTAGCATTCAGCTATTTTATTTGGTTAATAAAAATCAAACTTCAGGGACAGGTTAAAATTTCTTATAATGTTGATCTAACATGTTTCAGGAATCTAAACTTTGAGCACAAAAATAACCTTTGTATTACCGAGTGCCAGTGTGTACAATATTGCATCTCGCAGTTTCTCTATGTCGGCGCGACTTTTTTTAAGCACATAACTGATATGATAATGAGCACGAGTTCATATTCATGCATGAATAATGACCGTCCACTTCATCAAGGTGGCAAAAAACACCTGGTCTACATGTTGCCAAGCAACCTAGGGTTTGTTGGAACTATACCCACAATACCACAGGAAGAATTGTGAATTCTGGTATTGATTCCATAAAGCGAAGGATAGCATGAATTATTTACACAGATCTGCAGTCCAGTAGAATTTGATCTGGGTAGGGGAATTTTTAGAGCAAGTACTTTTCTACAACTTAGTCATTTTTATTGCATAAGCATGAAATCGTAACTCATAAGCTTTCGTTCAGTACAACCAGAAAATGGCATGTGCAGGATTTTTTAATGTGGACATTTTTATTTATTTGTTTTACTCGGCCTGTATTTGTGGCAGAAAATTTTATTCTGCAGGTGCATTCCGTTTATGATTTTGAGAGGCACAAACATCGAAGAATCTCATTTTAGAAGTTAACAAAGGGGATGGGGGAAACACGTGTGAAACTTCTTCCGCACTTCCATGGGAAAGGATTAAAGGCATTTTTAAAAGGCAGCCAATTTCTGGAAACTTGTGGGGTTTTATTTGTATGAAAAAAATAAAACTTTGAGATTTGTTGAGGATCTAAAAAGACATAATATAATGGGGCCTTTTTGTTGTTAATTTTTAGTTTGTTAAGTCCTGTTTATTTTGTTTTTGGGTGGTTTTTTGGGGGGGAGGGCTAATCTGAATTTCTCATGGTGAAGCTTTCACACTAATCATGTGACAATGACATTTGCTAAAAACCAGAGCTTACATGTAGGCAATCTAAATACGCTTACATCAACGTATGTCTAAACCTTGATGAAACATAATCATCATTGACCTATATTTTGATACTTAACAATATTCTAAAGCCCAACACCCAATCCTTCTGGTCAACGCTTACACCTACGGGTGTTGAAAACTTAAGAAGCCTTATCATCGCTGACCTATATTCTCATACTTTGCAACCTGGCGTCTGATCTGTTCATCAATCTTCCCAGACACCGTGTAAGATTTCCAGGCACGTCCTGTTTACGTACTGCTTAGCCTTCCGAAGAGTGTTCATGGAATTTTAATGCCCTGGTTCAATATGAGAAGCCATGGAAGTCTTCGGTTTAATGGTTTTGTATACAGTTCTTTTACTGGCAAACGGGCTGAGGGCGGATCCAGGAATATGTACAGGTGCAGGCCCCAGAACATTTTTACCCATAAAAAAATCTGATCTGTGATAGCTTAAAAGCAAAGAAAACTACCGCAAAAACAACTGCAAAAACAATCACAAAACTGTGACAGAGAAGGGGGTGTTTCGACACCCCCAAAGCCTCTCTCTGGATCCACCTCTGCAAGCCCACATCCCCACCCCCCCCACCTCGGGATTTCCAGGAATATTTCACAGCCTATTTGATAAATCTTTTTAAGACAAATCACATTTTTAGGAAGGTTGGTGTTTTTTCCATTAGCCAGACAGACAACCAAAGAAGTTGTACTAGCCCAAAGTAGCATTTACAAGTGTCTATCTGCAGTAAAAAAAAGAAAGAAAAAAAAAGAGAGACGTAATGAACTTTCACCACTTTTCTTTACTTACTTTCGTCCTTTCTCAGACTGGTATGATCCCTGGTACTTCTTCCTTCTTCCCAGGATCTCAAAGCACTCTGGGAGATAGCTGGTAAACATGGCCTAAGTGGGAAGAAAACCAAACCAAAACAAAAATTTAAAAATGAAAAACTCAATTTTGGGGGGCCATTACCTACACATAAGCTGTAAACTACATGTACACGACAAAATTTATGGGGAAAACGCAAATTTCTGCTAAATAAAGTAAATAATAAAATTAATTCCTACATAAACTTTAAAGATTTAAATAATGAAACCAAAAAATGCATATTTGCCAGATATCACAAAAGTAAACAAATAATTTCAACAAAGAAATTCTGATGTCTGCAAGTGGCTCAAATCTAAATCCTCCGATTCCCACAACGAAAAAAAATATCAATGAAAAACTTAACATGATCTAATCCTTGTGCTGATAACTCCATCTACATCTAAATATAATCCAAGAGCCCTGGAACTACAGAGCTATTTGCATGCCCCATATTGCGCATAATTTACAGTCAATTATCTTGCAAATGAATCAGTTTACGAGCCAAACTGAGACTGCTTGTCAAGTAGGTTCGCTTCTGGAATATAACTGTGCCAAGATAATGCGAATAATCTAGGCCCTCATCACTTCTTTTTTTTCTAGATGGAAAACTACAATCCCTGGGTCTTCCAAAAATAAATTTCAGCAATCTGCATAAGCACCGAGTCTATTAATTCTATGCCATCAGGACAAATTGTATCTTCAACCATTACCGATTGCAGATATTGTTTCCACCCCAGAACGAATCCCACATAATGATTCACTCAAAAACCATCATTTCATGTCATCGAGCCAACATTTTATTACTCCGTTTTGCATGAGTAGGCGCTCTAGAATTTAACCCGTGAGAGTCAATAATTGAATTCATAGTGATTGAATTCTCCTCGGAGAACGTCCCATCATTACTCCAAAACATCTGACATGCCTTAAGCGAGGGCGATTTTCCACATGCTGCAGAGCGGATATTTTCTCCCGGAAAATATCCCTGACCCACTGTAATACACTCACAATGAATTATGAATAGAAGGCAATACCAAGATGAGTTTGTCTATTTATGATGCGCATGGCCGTCTGATATTCCGATCTTAATCAGAAAAAAAATTAATGAATGCGTGATGGCCCTCTAGGAATATATGAATCTAGAACTCAATCAATTTAGGTAAGGACATTTTCTTTTATGCAATCAGCCTAATGTACATGATCTGAAAACTAATTTAGTACCTGTCAAGTTATTATTGTTTCTATTTCTTTCTACTTGTGTGTGGGGAGAGTGTTTGTGAAACCAACCAATTCATTTTTAAATTGGCAGAGGGGGAACGAGAAGGGACTATTAAAAGCAACAAAAACAAACAAAACCAAAAAATAAGTAAATGCCACTGAATTCTTTAAAATTAGTTTGTAGAAACTTTTAAGACTTTCCAAAATTTAATAATAGAAGCACATGCATGAACAATTTAGTTTATTTTGTTGCATCAATATGGTTATGATCCTGGTGGACAATGACAAGGCTAAATTTGGAAATTCCTACTGATTTTGATTGTACGAGACACATTTAAAGATGGGTTATCAGTGTTCTTTTTAAAGTTTTTTCCCCCACAAAAAAATAACTTTTTTTATATAAATACATTTTCTAGTATGACAAAACCTATTCAATTTTAAATGCAACATGGAAACAAAAATCACTTCACAAAAAGTAACCAATTAATTATTTATAATTATTAAGTTATATTTTCTTCAAAAAAGTAACTTTATTAAATAATTTGAAAGACTTTTTTTAGTGATCACGGACAGTCCATCTTACAACAAACTTTGGTAGACGGAAGCCATGGGTAATCTCACATGTAAGGCTATTCCACCCATGTATTTACTCAGCACTCAGGGACTTACCACGCTCCCGAAGATTGAACCGACGATGAAGATTCTCCCCAGTGTTGTCTTCGCCGTCACGTCGCCGTAGCCAACCGTTGACATGGTAACCACAAGGATATACACACATGTCCAGTAATCAATTTCTTGGGGATTGCTAAAGTCCGTCCAGAAATCGCCCGAGTTTTCTACCTAAGTTTTTAAAAATCGGCATATTAAATATGGAAATGTTGCTTTAGCTCAGCTAATTTGTGGATATAACAGTTTTATGAAATTGGTATCAGTTCTAGGATTTTCGTCAGAAGCAGTCCAGGGGAGTCAGGTCAGCCTGGTGGTACTTTCCTCGCCTTCCACCGCTGTGACCCGGGTTCGAATCCCACGAGGGACAACACGTGAATTTGGTTTTCAGTCCCTGCCTAATTCCGTGGGTTTTCCTCCCAATTCTAAAACGGATCATTTCTTCAGGCTTCCGAGCTACAGTGCGATATGCGCTTTGAGGAATCCTTGGTTTCATTATCAAAATGTCAGATTTGATTACAACTACATAATCTATCAACTACTGGGGCAGAAACTATCAAATCACTAAACCATTTTTTTGTTTAAGCTGGCCCAATAGTTAGAGTTTTTATAAAAAAATTGAAATTATATTATTACAATAGGCATTATTTTATTTGTATACAAAGCCGATACACTACAAAGCTAATGTTATTTTTCTTTTGTTCAACAATCAATAGAAATGCAACTATAAGGATGAATGAATAATATCTGGAAATAAATAAATGAATAAATAGATAATCTACTGTACATGCATCATTATTTTATTGAATGTAAAGACAAACAGTACTTTTAGCCTGTTTGAAACTGTCGGTAATGAAGAGAATATATTTCAAGATGGTCACTGGGGACAAGGAGCTAACGCAGGGATTAGTTTTGCATCTTTAAACGAAATTAATGGTTGAACCTCCTACCAAGTCCAATCTCAATGGTAATCTTTGTTCCAATTCAGAATTACCCCCCTAAAAAAAATTTGCAAGCTGTTTGGATAGACAAATTATTACTTGACTGCTTCCTGTAATACTAAAAAGCCAATTAACATTACTTGTTACATGTAATTGCACAAATGCACAACCAAGTCTGCACTGGTGCAATAAATATTCCAAATTTGTTCTTGACTTCAGAAATTTCAGCCCAAAATTGTATCCAGAACATTTCAAGGCATCGGTACACTCTCCAGATATTTAATGACTTTCCTGAGACACACGTCTATCCGCAATGTCAAAGGAATTATGCAACCGCACCACATGTGCAACTGGGAGTCAGTCACATCACGTTTCTCCAAGAAGGGTCGAAGATATCCCCAGGAGGAAACTGCTTACTGCCCGGAGAGTGCATCTTAAGAATGCTTCCTCGACAATGGCAAGTGATCCTGGCGAGCTGATGGCGGTGATTCAAGCATTCGCCCTCAAATGTCATGAGGATCGAGCATGTGAGTTGCATGAAGTAAATGCTGGGGAAACTATTGCGGCGAAATGCCGGGGTCGTGTGATGGCTAAGTAACTAGGTATGGTAGGCATCTGTCGGGCATAATAGTGTCAGCTTACAGTGCTAATGTCCCAGCGTGATATTGCAAGGAATGCTTCTGAATGATTTAATGGGATCTGCAGATCGTGGGAATTCTTTTTTACAGACAGTAACTGCCGATGCACATGTTTGTGTTAATGGTACCAAAAATGCCTCCTAGAAAAACTGGTGCACCCCTGGGTACGCCCTCCCCACCCCAAAACTGGACCCATTTTGCAATCAGTGGAACATGTATCTCGTGCGTGGTAGCCCCAATCTATTTTTTCACTAACCAGGCAAAAAATTATTGGAGGAATGTGGTGGTGAAAAGGTGGGGGAGGGGACAAAATTTAAGGGGAGAGGGGGTTTAAGGGGGTGGGTGTTTAAGGGGGGGGGGGGGGGGGTTAAACTATAAGGGAGTGGGAATACTACTGTACCCCTGCAGAAATTGAGGATGGGTAGTCTGGTCAGTTTGATTTTGGCAGAGGGGGTAGGGGGAGGAGGGAGCGACTTAAAGACACAGAAAATCATCTTAAAGGGTCTCACCAAGTGAACAAAGCCTGCCGCCGTCAGCCACATACTGAAGAATATGGTGACGAGATTGACCAGTTTGATGGTGTCGCTGGTGCGGAGGATGCTCAGAAACTGCAGTATCTCTGACAGCTGGATCAACCGCAACGCCCTGAGGAAACGGAGACCTGAGAGTGGGACAAGATGGAGAAATATTCAGTCAAAATAACGACAGGTGCTAACACCGGCCCCCCTCTTGTACAGGTTAAAAATGACAGATTTATTGGGCCTAACCATCCCCTACTTCTGAATCCTCCTCTGAGTCTACTCAAATGAACAAAAGGTAATTCATTAAAAGTAACTTACCTAGCCACGTCCGTCCCAGGTACAAGGACACAAAGATGGGTGGTATTGTGAAGAAATCGACTATGGAATTCCATGTTAGCCAAAACCAAAATTTGTCCGGCGCAGCAACAAACTGGGGGGGGGGGGGGGGGGGAATATTGCAATTTTTTGTTAAAACACACCGATTATATGAAATAATATCAAGTAATGATTATTATTTTTCTTATTTTTTATTTTTTTATTGATGAACCCTATCTAACAGTGGAAGAGCCACCACAGCTGATGTGCATTGCATTTTACCTTTAGTTTTATCGTTAGTTTAATCGTTTGTTTCGCCAAAACCAACCCAATTTAAATTTATTTCCTAAATCTCTTCTTTTTTTCCAGATGGATAAGTGATTTAGATACTATTCAAGAAACCCAAATAAAATTAACATCCAAAAAATGCTGTAAATAATAATAAGAGAATCCAATAACTTCGTCCAGTTTCTTCAACATGCACTTCAGAATTTGTCTGTACATTTAAATGAAAAATACTGTGGACTCACCCGTAGGGCAAAGTACATTAGGAAAAAAAGGTTGAATGCAAGATCCACTTGGAACAATACATCCTTGGACAGAATAAAACACCGTTCTATTGGTCTGTGAGAGAAAAAAGAAAAATGGTTAAGAAAACCAGTCAAACAGTAATTTTGGTTAAATGACAGTGTTGTAACCAAGTCCCAAGTGAAATTTTTTCAAGTCAAGTCAAGTCCCAAGTCAATTTGTTTCCATGTCACATCAAGTTTTCCCAACTCAAGTCAAGTACCAAATCTCAAGTCAATTGTTGAACATAGTGAATAAAAATTTGGATGACAAATGACTACGTATAAGCTGGTGGTATGCATGCACTGTACAAAATCAACCTGGCATGCCGTCTTGACGATTCTCCGCATACATACATTGTACTGGACACCCAGCTTGCTATGCACTGTAGGCTCAGCGTTATTTTTTAACTGATGTGTGCGTATGACCAAAAGATTGTGTTTAATTTAACAAAAGTGTTTATGTCAGCAAGTCAAATTTATTCGAGTCAAGTCGAGTCACAAGTCAGGTTCTTTTTCCCCAAGTCAAGTCCAAAGTCAAAAAATCGCGACTCAAGTCAGAGTCAGCAAGTCAAGTCAACAAGATTATTGTAATACTTCTTTAAACACAGACAAAGAAGATGTTCCACCATTCCTCCTCAACAAAAATACAAACCAGTTTGTCTCTAAATTTCGCAAATTCTCTTCTTTGCGGATGCAAATGTTCAGAAATCTCTGTAAAAAAAAACAAGTCTGTCTGCAGTGACCATCTGTCAGTTTTTTACCAAACTTGTTTACTATCAATCCTCAAATTCTCATCCATATCACACTTTCATCACTCGATCTCCGTCTCTCGTAAATATTTCCCGCTTCTGTTTTACACAATTCTGCAAACCTGCCACTACGCTCTTGCTAATTCATAAGTAACAATCAGACAGGCCCATCCACAGGATTTAAGGGTGCATACCCAATTTGGGCAAACCCCAAAAATCAAAAGGGGTATCTTCATTCTCGGCCCTTTTTTTCATCATGACTTTTTGTATCATCACAGCCATTACTTCAACGATCACTATCTTCACCAAGATCACCATTCCACATCACCACCCTCACCACCCCCACAATTCTTCACTCTCACCACTTTCAATCTCACCACTCCATATGACCAACATCCCCGCTACAACCATCACATACTGTCACAAGTTCCTGACTGTGCAACTATCCACAACAACTCCACTCTACAATGTACACGGATAACCAATTGTGAACTCTCCCACCTTCAACAACTGCCTATAATTTATTTGCTCAGCACTTCAGCTACAGTTCCTGTAATGGCAGACACAAGTATACTCACAAGAGGACATATGTGACCCTCTGCATCATATTGAGGAATGTCCCCCAAGTTCGACTTTTTGAGATTAACATACCAGAATAAAGAGGAATTAATGGGCTTTCCAATGATACCACATTTATCCTTGTACCTTGTTCCAATCTGAAAATATAACGTGAAAGGAATGATACCACACTGCAACCGCACAGGGAACATCTTTGGAGAAAACGGCTTTTAAATAGTGAGAAGATGGAATTTTGTGTCTGGGATAATTAAATTAGAACAGAGATTTTTCTCTTTTGCCCTTTCTTGATGTGATATATACATGTAAAGCACTGTATGAAATCTCTGTTTTAATTTAATTTGGCTTTTAAATAATCATGTGTGCGCGCTACCTACATGTACATGTATGTCACCATCAAAAACGCTTTAGTCTTCCTTTTTTGAAAATAGAATGGCACCTGGGGATTTAATGATACTAAAGCTTTTAATTTTTGTTTTCATCTCAAAAGTGATTCTGCCATGATATTTTTTTTGCATACATGATTACCCCAAAACTGGTCTTGGGGAACATTCCTCATTTCACTTACGAGGGTCACATAATTATGTACACCTCAATAGTTCCATCATTGAATCTACGGACAGTCAATAGTTCCATACAAGACTTTTTTGCTAAAACGGACCCTCTGTTCATATCGTAGAGACCGTAAGCTTTAAACACAGGAAAGAACTCGCCAGCTTCACAGGCAGAATTTGCCTAAAATAGTCATGAAATAGAAATCTCCACGCACGTGCGCATACTGGCGTTAGCATGACTTGGCCACGACATACATGTAGCACTTAAAGTAAGCACAATTTTTCTACTACTCTTAGCACAACTTTTCTGCTTACCATTAAGCATTCAAATGAAATTGTGCCCAGCATCTATGAAAACCTCTCAAAGCAAAATGTACGCCGATCTTGTTTCTATAATTCTTTGAGATAGGATTTTGAGATAGGATGTAGGGCTGTCCCGAATGTCCCGAATATACCGAATATTCGATATTCGATAGTCAAGCGAATACCATTTTGCCAGTTCGAATATTCGAAAAGATATATATATGCACATACAGATACGACTCTGATGCTATTTTAATAGAAAAGTTACGGTGCTTAGCAGTGTCACTGCCGCATTTTTGTCAATTGTAACTTTTAGTGGACGGAGGTTTATTGTTTCCGTCCGTAAAACCCTTGATACAACAGGGGCATGCAAAAAAATGTCGTTTGAACGGTCCATAATATCAATCGCCATACGTAAAACACCGGCGTGCTTTTACGTGCAATGTTTTTTTACCGGTGCGGCATACTTAAAAACTTGATCGGCGAGTATCGAATATTCGAATATTCGGTCAAACCCAGTTTTGAATATTCGAATACTAAATCATTCGAAAAGGAACAGCCCTAATAGGATTCTTTTTGCACAACAATTTTACTATTTTTTATTATAATATTTGGAATAAACCAGAGTGTGTGTTAGAGGGGGAGGGAGAATAACCTCTGATCTGTCATTTCAGCAGCTTGGAACTTCATCAATAATATCAGTAACACAAAAATAGAAATCCATCCGCCCTTCCTGCTTCAACTAATACAATTTTCCCACAATGCTGCTGACTACGCAGCACTTTAAACAAAACAAGTTTGTGCAAAGGAGCATGTTGCAGTAAATGCCCACTACGATCCTCCACATTCTGTCACGACGTTCATTCACTCTAGACACATTCAATTTGCGAATCACTATGGCAACGGGGCAGAGACTGAATCAAACTCTCCACAGGCTTGCGTCATTTTTAAGTGCTTGCACAAACTAAAGCACATTCATTCCAACATGAGCTTATCAAGAACTATCCATCTGACTAGCTGTGCAGCAAGATGCCAAATTCAATAAAAGATTCCTTAAAAATAAATAAAATAAATTTGATTAAGCACACAGCGTCTGATCTCCAAATAGACGCTTACATGTACTTTCGAATGAAGTGCTTTCGGAACTTGCTGAATCAAATTAAATTTGGGTACAAATACTTTGGCTTTGTGACTACCCTGCAAAAATAAAACTTTTGTCGAAGTATTTATGATTCCTAAACAGTTTTTGTTTTCATAATAAGACATCTGCACTAGTAAGCAGGTTGTGGGTTCGAGTCCCGCCCAAGTCAGACTTTGAATTTCCTGCAAAATGGCTGAAGCAAGATACATTGTACCTTTTCCATTTACATCTAAGGGATAGCAACTTTTGTTTTCACACATAACGGCAAATTAACCCTAACCCCCAGGAGGTATTCTCTGAGCACCCTGCCAAATGCAACAGAATGCAACACAGCTGAAATAAGAACCCTGCCAAATGCAATGTTGCACTGTGCAGTGAACTCATCTGTACCAGCCTTGTTGCTGGAGGCTTATTACATGTATAATACTAAATACAAAAGAATGCATCAGACCAGGAGACGTGCCTTGACTGCTAAATGCAACAACTTTTTACCGTTGATGCATTTTGTTGCATTTAGCAGGGTTAGGGTTAATTACCTCTATTGCAGAAAGGGGATGTTTTATTTCACCCTGGTTAAACCATGGGTAAACACATCATACTAAAATCAAGAATGTTTAAACCATGTTGCGTTCCTGTTTTTGGGGCATCATTTATGGATGATCTATCGAGATGGCAACAGCTTTAAATGATGCCAGTTGCCATGGGAACGCATCCAAACAGTACCAACATGCATACATGTAGGGCCTAGCAAATGCCACCATTCATCATGAATACATTTATCCAAATGTAATCGCGCAGGTGTTTTCCCTGATGTTGCCATGGTTACACAACAAGATGCAGTATGTACTTTTCCTTGTGATGTTTTGTGGATCTGTCCTGCGCGTAAAGGTAAAAATAAAGGTTTGAAAGGACATATCTTCACGAAGAACTTTTTCCAACAGAATCATCAAGTAGTTTTCTTTTGTAATTTGGTGTCTGAACTTTTTGGCAAAATTATACATTTCGATAAAAACTTCCGAAAGAATAAGATTCAATTTTCAGGGTTTTTGGCATTATGGCCTTCAGATTTTCCTCCCACGTCCTAGACTGGCCTTTGTGACAATGACGATCATGATGCTGAAAATGACTGTGGCAATTACGCCGTGACAAATGACGATGGCAACAACAATGAAGACGTTTCTCAGATACAACTTTCCATCGCACCACACTGCACATACATGCATGCTTGTTAATAATAGCCATCATTTAAGCGAGTCGGCGCAGCGAACGATTATTGAAATTCTTGTGACAAACCCAATTTTGATGCACAATGGAGTCATTCTTTGAGGGAAATGCATGCAAAAGGCAGACAACAAATCAACCTTGAGTGGTCTATTTCTGTTGGCTATGCAGAGAACAGACAAATTAAGCAACTGCATATCTGAAGAACTAAATTTCTAGCCCCCAAATATCATAAAATGCTGCAGAATCAGACACCAGGATCATGAAGTCGTGAGGAAAATTTTATCCCTAAAAGTTTCATTTCCCTAATTTTTTTATCTGGAGATGAAGTACATGCATGGGGGGTGCTCATCGTTAGTGTAGTGATTCTTTCCTCGCCTTCCAACTCTGGTTTGCTTCCTCCAGCGTTTCAATCCGCGTGAGTTTCCGCAAGAAAATATAGTTCTACAGGGTTTTCCTCAAATTTCCAAAACTGAAAATTCCTACCTTGTAATCGCTCATTCAAAAGTTACGACCAGAGAAAGGCAAGTGCTGATGCTCTGATCAGGCTACCCAAGATAAACAACAAATAATGTAAATCTAAAATCTAATTTGAGCACAGATATTGAATATTTTGGAGGAAACTTGTTGTTGGTGGTTGAGCACAGGAACGGCTATCCGGTATCCCTTGTAATAATGTCCCACTTGAGTTGAGTTTATTTGCTCAACTAATACCCATTTACTGAATTGAGTTACAATCTTTACTTTTTTATTTCCATTTATCAAAGCAAACTATGCAGACGCTGACATTAAAACAGAGCACAAAGGGTCACGGACAGGAGACACAATGCAAAAGCTAAGCTAATAATAACCTCAGGCTATTATGTGTGCACTGAGTGTCCTCTGTTGTCTCAACGAGCGTTTTCCCAGACGATGTCATTAAGCTGCGGTTGGTTAAGCACCAGGGCAGTGCTTTAGGACTGTCTACGATATTATCAACCTGGCATCCAGAAACGGATGGAAAGAAGCAAAAGTTAAACAATATGGGATTTGCTAAAAGTACAGGTACATGTATTATTAAAGCTTTAATTGGATGTATAGTGTGTTGGTGTTGCTCATTCCCAGGACGGCGCAGTAACCTTTTGACCCCTTGTTTCAAGAAAATGAAGCTCAACACTAACGAATCATACAACCCATACTCACAAAGCAAAGTATATACATGTATCACCCCCTCAAAAAAATAATAATAAATAATAAATAAAAAAATGAGATTGAATTCAGCTATAAAACTTTAAGATATGGTCAAAAAGGGTTTTCAGATGTTGATATTTAAAATCCCCACATCAATTTCCGATTCCGAGTAAAACAAATAGTTGTTTGTGAAAGAAGTCCGAATGCCATACTGCGACTTTCCACTTATTTTTGTTGCACTATGTCAAATTTAAAGGGTGGCTGCAATGAAATTGTACCAACAATTCAATTTTGTGTATGCAAATGTAACTCTTTTACAATATAAGAAATGTGATTAAAATGTGTTTTCTGTGTTTCTGCCCATTTTTGGAATAAAGTGCCCCCCTTTCTCTATTGTTTCCGCGCCCCTAACTGCGTGACGTCATCTCGGGAACACAGAAACTCAGCAAGAGTAGTTTGATCAGTGTACGTTTGTGTACGTGTGGATGTATGCCGTTGTTGAGGGAACCAGCCACGCGCGATTAAATAGCTTTGGATGAAGGGACCAGAGAAACATTTCTCGTCGCGTTAAAATCTTCAAACAGAATCTTTTGGATCTGAATCTGACAATCAAGTGTCGATTTTAGACTTGTTGATTCAGACACTTCTTCGGAACATTATTGGGGCGAGGAAGAGGAGGATCTTGGAGCTCTTCCATACATGTATGAGCCAGAAGGTGAGAGTAACAGCGAAACTACTGAAGACTCCAAATCGGACTCCCGATGCGGAACGCGTGAAAGACTTGAAAACACAGATTGCTAGGCCAAATAACACTCTCCGAGTCCAAATACGACGGTATTTCGGTTCTACTGGAAAGAGGTGAAGACTGACACCATCCTTAGTGGTGTTGCTGAATCCAGCAGCAACACAACGACACGGTATTATCAACGAAAAACATTCGCAAAACACTGAAAACACGCATGCATGTCAATGCAACGCACGCTCAGTGTACTATGGCCTCCTCCTAGTCCCATTTATAATATTGGCTCGGATTCTCTTGAAGTTGTTTGCCAGTACAAGTATCTAGGTGTCGTCATCTCTCGTGATCTCAGTTGGAAGAACCACATTGATAGCATTACTTCCAAAGCTACCAAACTTTGTGGCTTTATAAGACGGGTTGTTAAGAGTAATAATTCCACTGTTCTAGTTAAACTTTACACTTCCCTATGTAGACCTGTCATGGAGTATGCTGCTCCTGTCTGGTGCCCAAGCCTACACACTCACCAATCACTCATTGAAAAGGTTCAGAGGCGTTTCACACGTTCTTGTCTTGGCCTCCCTAAAAGAGCCATACCTAACAATGCCGACATTGACTACCCTTCCAGATGTAAGCAATTAGGAATTCCTCTGTTGATCAACAGACTTAATTTTCTGTCCATTTCTTTTGTTGTTAAATGTTTGTATAATAAGTTTGATGTAAGTATCCACAGTTATGTTTCTATTAATTCTAGGCATTGTGATTTTGTTAAGTTTGTTCACAAGGGGGGTCGCACTAACTGCTTACACAACTCTCTATTTGTTAGGTTTCCAAGATTATGGGATAGTTTACCATCTAATGTTAAGGAACAAGTTGTACTTAATATGTCCAAGTTTCTCAGTAGTTTGCGTAATTATATTCTGTCTCCCGGTAAATCCATCATAATTCCATCCTAAATAGGCGTGCACCTGAAACATAGTCTTGGTTTGCTTACATGCGTGCTTTTCTATGGCCCTACAAGGTGCCTGGTACCCTGAGACTACAATAGACTTGTGCGCATGTAAGCTAAGTGTGACGTCATTATGTTTTAGGTCTATTCTGAACTGTTACAATCTGTTATTTGTGTACATAATGTATTTATTTTAAGGAGATTTAATATCATAAATGTATTTGAAATCCGTCTACATATTTATTTATATATACTTCATCTCCTGCATAAACCTATTTATAACTAAATTTGTATTTTTTTTGTATTACTATAGTATTGCCTTGCATTTTTTTTTATTTTTCATTTTGCATATATATATATGTACATGTATTTAATGTTGGCATGGCTACATTTGGAGAGCCACTCGATTGTGATTTAGTTCACATTTGGCAATCCTTCAAGGGTGTTACCATGTCATGTTTTGTTTTATGTCATTTTTTCATCTGTGTACTGTACCTTTTTATGTTTGCCCTGAGAAATAATAAATGAAATGAAATGAAATGGCCGACCATCCACCACAGCTAGTCGGGTTCCCGGGATGATGTCACATCGGCGTTACCACTTGATGGGCGGGGCTGACCCCCTCCTGCCTAACAAAATTATTTTCAAATGCTTACGCGAAAAGAAAAAAATACAAACAACACACAGTTGTGTTTCAAAAACTGTATTTTATCGATATACACTTTTCATTTCATTTATTATTTCTCAGGGCAAACATAAAAAGGTACAGTACACAGATGAACAAATGACATAAAAACAAAACATGACATGGTAACACCCCTGAAGGATTGCCAAATGTGAACTAAATCACAATCGAGTGGCTCTCCAAATGTAGCCATGCCAACATTAAATACATGTACATATATATATGCAAAATGAAAAATAAAAAAAAATGCAAGGCAATACTATAGTAATACAAAAAAAATACAAATTTAGTTATAAATAGGTTTGCTTACAGTATATGCAGGAGATGAAGTATATATAAATAAATATGTAGACGGATTTCAAATACATTTATGATATTAAATCTCCTTAAAATAAATACATTATGTACACAAATAACAGATTTGTAACAGTTCAGAATAGACCTAAAACATAATGACGTCACACTTAGCTTACATGCGCACAAGTCCATGGTAGTCTTAGGGTACCAGGCACCCTGTAGGGCAATAGAAAAGCACGCATGTAAGCAAACCAAGACTCTATGTTTCAGGTGCACGCCTATTTAGGATGGAATTATGATGGATTTACCGGGAGACAGAATATAATTACGCAAACTACTGAGAAACTTGGACATATTAAGTACAACTTGTTCCTTAACATTAGATGGTAAACTATCCCATAATCTTGGAAACCTAACAAATAGAGAGTTGTGTAAGCAGTTAGTGCGACCCCCCTTGTGAACAAACTTAACAAAATCACAATGCCTAGAATTAATAGAAACATAACTGTGGATACTTACATCAAACTTATTATACAAACATTTAACAACAAAAGAAATGGACAGAAAATTAAGTCTGTTGATCAACAGAGGAATTCCTAATTGCTTACATCTGGAAGGGTAGTCAATGTCGGCATTGTTAGGTATGGCTCTTTTAGGGAGGCCAAGACAAGAACGTGTGAAACGCCTCTGAACCTTTTCAATGAGTGATTGGTGAGTGTGTAGGCTTGGGCACCAGACAGGAGCAGCATACTCCATGACAGGTCTACATAGGGAAGTGTAAAGTTTAACTAGAACAGTGGAATTATTACTCTTAACAACCCGTCTTATAAAGCCACAAAGTTTGGTAGCTTTGGAAGTAATGCTATCAATGTGGTTCTTCCAACTGAGATCACGAGAGATGACGACACCTAGATACTTGTACTGGCAAACAACTTCAAGAGAATCCGAGCCAATATTATAAATGGGACTAGGAGGATTTCTGCTACGAGTTACAGTCATAAGCTTACATTTCTTAGGATTAAGTACCATGTGATTAATATTACACCAGTTAATTACATTGTTTAAGTCATTTTGAAGGATTACTGTGTCAGAGTTGGATCTAATGGGTCTATACAATACAGTGTCATCTGCATATTGTCTAAGATTGGATTGAACACAGAATGGGAGATCAAAAACAAAGATATTGAAAAGCAAGGGACCAAGAACAGAGCCTTGCGGTACACCTGATAAAACTCTTAACTGCTCTGATTGGGTACCTTGGAAGATTACTCTTTGTGATCTGTTGCTAAGATAAGAATTAAACCATGATAGAACTGAGCCACAAATACCATATTTATGCAATTTATCTAATAACATGCTGTGGCTAACTTTGTCGAAAGCTTTAGACCAGTCTAGAAAGATTACATCGATACGAGGAGGATTACGCACATCAATGACTTCAGCCCATTCATGATAAATAACAATTCCATTGCAGCCACCCTTTAAGTTTAACAAACCGTGAAACCTCCACGGTGAGCGAAGAGTATGATTTAAGGCTTACACAGCTAAGGACGGTGATAATAAAGGTGCGACCACGACACCTGCCATGAGTTTATGAACACATGACTACGCTGATTTAATACGGTTCGTAAACACAAACGGGCCCCACAGGAAATGTCAGTTCAAGGGATTTTCTTGGACACATTCTTATCGTCTTGCATATCACAGTATGGATTCAGAGGCAGATCCAGGAATAGTCTGGGTTGGAAGAAACAATCCCTCGGTCACCGTACTCAGAAAAAAAAAAAATTCTTGGCCGATTTCTACTTGGTGCTTTTAAGGATATGAAATATTTTTACCCATATTAAAAAATTAATTACTAGATAGTGTGATAACAGCTTAAGAACAAGCTGCAGATTCAGTATGATTTCAAACGAGGGTAACAGTCTGATGAATCTGAGATCGTGACTCCGGGATAACTTCAGTTATATCACACAGCAGCCAGGGACAGCATCAAATCACATTGATGTGTCATCTGGGAGCATTATAACCTAATCCAATGACATAGTGTTTTCCCATGTTCAGCTTACGGCCCGCAGTAACCTTAGGCAGTTTTCCTTGCGATGAAGCTATTAATTTGTTTGGTCGACGCGATTGTTGGCGCATTGGCGTGACAGACTATTGTCACAAGCCACGTCTTGATTCTGTGCTTCACTGAGCACTCTGCAAACGCCATTAAACAGGAGTCTGTTGCCACGACAACAGGCTGCAACAAAGTATGAATGTTGTCCAACGTGGAACTAAATTATGAATTTGTAATGCCAAAAAAACAACCAAAAATGCATTCTCACACTCTCCCCAATTCAGCAAGTACATGTATTATTTTGTGTCTCACCATAACATTTTGTAAAGTCACAATGGACAGCATAATTTGTTTTAACCTCTCACTGTAAAATTCCATATGTACATGTATGGTGGACATACATGTACACATTTGTACTGAAGACAGCCCTCCTTAAAATTATTTCTCACTTGGAAACTCAAGCCCGCTCCTTTCCTCAATGGCCTCTTCATCGCTTGCACTCATCTTAATACACTAAAATATTAAAACCACTGTAATAAGTTCCCTCCCTCTCGCCAGTAATATAGTCATCATTTACACCATCTTTCATGAGGAGTAGCATTTCCAACGTCCCACTTAGCCATCGAACATCGTTAGGCAGAGGGGAAAATAAGCATATTTGGTCCCCACCCCTCCTTATCAGGCGTCTGGATGCTGCTTGTATATTTTCTTCCAAGCTTTCAAAAAAAAGTGGGAAGTTATAAATTGCATTACATTAGAGATGGCAGTTTGGTGGGGGAAAAATTGCCATCTTCAGTCAAAAAGCCAGCAACAATCCTGGAAAAAAAAGCTGGCAGCCATTTTGAAAAGAAAAGAAAAACCTCCTTCCTTTTAACCCCTTGCATACGGATGACGCCATATGGCGTCAAAAAAAAAGTGCCACCAGGCCGGATGACGCCATTGGCCACCGTTTGTGCAGTTTCAATCCATTGTTGGATTATTGTTTATGTCATGCTTTACTGCACAAACACATTGTAGTGGTTCGATTTGGCTGCCAGAACCGCTGCAACACCCTGACGTCTCCCGTAAAATACAGTGCCAAAGGGGTAAAAAACAAAAAACATGACTAAACTTTTTGTTTCGTTTCCCATACCACATGGCCACATTTATCATTCCAATTTGTCCTCGTTCCTCTCCTGTCACAATGTCTGTCATTGTCACTGAAGTTGTCACTGAAGTTGTCACTGAAGTTGTCACTGAAGTTGTCACTGAAGTTGTCACTGAAGTTGTCACTGAAGTTGTCACTGAAGTTGTATTATCAATCATTGTCCTGGCATGTCAATTATTTTAATTCAGAAAAGCTATATCACTCTGATGATTGTCAGTAATTGTTAGGAATAGCAAACTTAAAAATATGCATTACATAATCTCTTTGCTTATAAAGAAAATGCACACACATCAGATGTCAATAAAAATTGTAAATTAAACTTATCAAACTGTCACCCAAATACAATTTTTTCCACCCAAAATAAATTCATCCTTCACCTGACAGGGACAATATCTTGTATCACCATATGTTTCCGAACAAAAAAAGGCATTAAAATTTTAGTCCCAGTACATGTATGGGACTTTTTCCTTCAAGGAATCAAGACATGCATTAACTTCCAGATCTGGTCATAAAGACACCAAATAATAAAATTATGCATCTGATTTACATATAATATTAAATTTGGTCCCCTTCGGTTTCTCAGACAATTGCAATATCCTGATTGAATTTCAAACTACCGCATGCAACTGAAATGTCAAATATTTTATGAATTCACCAGAATTGAGAATAATTTTCAAATTCAAAAATAAGGTATTCTGATTAATTCTAGCCCCTATCTTGATACAAGATCATAGTCCCCTCCAGGGAAGCAGTAAAGTTGGTTTGTGGTGCATGTCAATTAACCGGATTGAATAAATTCACGTACAATTGTATTGCCACAATTTGCCTGAATTGCGAGTGATGGACAATTTCTGTCCATCATCCCATAAGACACTCAGAATACTGGGATGCTTTCTCAAAACCAGAAGCAAGCTAAGAAAGAAAGTGAGGATCTTCCAGCTAATTTCTTATTCTCACTAAAAGCTTGCTGAGTGCATCAATGTTTCTGCACAAAGTCACTAACAGCTTTAAAAATAAGGTTTTGTGGAATATCTGCTCGTATTTGATGGATTCCTTTTCATGCATTAATTAAAACCCTCCTATGCAAACATGCATTCTGAGCCATGTTGTTGTATGGGTCAAAATCAGTCAAGGTGATTGTTTTTGACCCTCCTGCCATAGTACAAAACCACATGTAATCTGATCATGTCTGTGTAAAAGTATAGCAGGGGAGGTGGAAGGAAATTTTGACTGATTTTGACCATTTAGAGGAGGGATCGAACATTGTTAACATCAACAGTCACTGGGCAGCAAGTTGAGTACTTATTGCGTGTCAATATTCCAAGGGCACGAATGAAGCAATGTTCTTTGAGACAACCCCACTAGATGATTGCAGACGAAAGCAGGATGGATAGGCCAGGCTGTTTTTCTTTTTTCATTTTTTTTCTTCAGTCATGGGCATTCTGGTATGAATAATGCTGGCATGCAGTGCATGATTGCACTGTGGAAGGCTTTGCCAAGTCCCGGACAAGACTTGGGAAGTTATCAATTCGGCAATACATTTGTACGGAACCGAGCAAGGCTCTGCACTCAGAACGAATAACCAGAGAGGAGGTTTACACTGTGTGAGAAACACCACATGAATTACACTTGAAATGTAGTCAATTCAAAACATTTGGTTTGAAACATCCTTGCCGTCTGATGTTTATGAACACTGGTCATGATGAAATATTAAAAGCAGAATTTTTTTTTAAATGTTAAATTGTCATCATGCACAGCAAACACTGCAAGCAGGGGGTGAAGCAAGCTTGCAAAATAACACTGCAAAATTCACATGCAAAAAAATAAAAGCTTGGGCTTGTCTTCGGTTCATTTTCTTCGGGCTACTTTGGATAGCCCGGAGGAGGAACAGGAGACAAACCCAGGCTATTGTAGCACACACTTACTGTTTGACCTGCAGCAGATATATTACAAAAGACGCCACGCTAATGATGAAGACAACAAATACCTGCTTGCGGGAAGTGGGAAGCGGGGAGCAAGACATGGAGATGTGGGGGGGGGGGAGAGGGAGGGAAGGACAATCAACCGGAAGCGAGCAGAGGGCGGAAACGGGAGGAGGGATGAAAGAGAAGAAAAGAAGATGAAGACAGGACCAAGACGTAGTAAGGAAACGGCCAAGACAAAAGAGATGCGGGGGAAATTGAGAAATATCAAGAGGAATATACCAGTACACACAGGCAGAGGGAGTAAGAGGCAGACGGGGGGGGGGGGGGGGGGGGGGGGGGGGGGGGAAGAGAGCGGGGAAAACAACAAAAGGAAATCATAAATATGAAGGAATTTTGTAAAAGATCTCTATGATGACATAAATCTAAAACAAAATGCAAATTACAAACAAATTCAAACCAAAAATGTCTGCATACAAGCGTCATGTACTTTCCTAGAATCCTGGGAATTTTTTTTTCAATCAATTTCTGGAATGACAAGTTACTTTCTTGTTTAATATGCAACACAAAACTACATTTCCTTCTCAAGTAACACAATGCATAAATATTATGTACACATGTAAATTTGTATTACTACATGTATCTCCTGGTAAAAACCATTTCCTACCACTGCAATATGAATACGCTATTTTCAAGGAATTTTCACAAGATCATCTGCTGTTCCAATATGGCACAATATGCATACATTATTTACCTTTTATTAGGCATTTAATTATTCCTTACAGTACATATATGTAGATTTTCGATACGTGTACTCTTGTCAACTTGTCCAAATTAAGTCCAGTGCAGATAGCCGGTAAACTTTCCAAATTGTAAAGTTCGTCAAACAATCCACAAGGAAAACTGACTCGGTAAATTTGAATGCATTTTCAAAGTGAACAAAGAAACTGGCAGGAGCGGGATTCGAACCTGCGACCTCCGGGTTACCGTACCGGCGCTCTACCAACTGAGCTATCTTGCCCTATGTTGGCAGTCTCCCAAATTGTCAGTATCTTTGTTCAGGTGGGCGCTAGTCAGAAGTCATAAACCCAGAATGCCGTATAGCCAGGGATCACACCCAATTTTACGATACAACCTGGGAAGCGACATTGTGGGGATCACTCAATGAGGATACGCCTTTTTAACTTATAATTCGTCAAACAATCCACAAGGGAAACTGACTAGGTAAATTTGAATGCATTTTCAAAGTGAACAAAGAAACTGGCAGGAGCCAGTAAAGTGTCGATCGTCGGTTGTCCATTTATCCCTCCGCAGCAGCAACTTTTACAGGGCCAACCGTGCAGCGGAAGAGTTACGTAGCAGTTTTACGTCGCTGAAAAGTCCAGTGCGGACTGCCACTGTAATGTAAAACATGCATTTTGATCACATGCTTTCCGTGTTTGACCACTGTAAAAGTTTACGTGGCCAAAGACTTTCCGCAAGCCGTGCAATCCAAGTGCGGACGCACTAGAGAATAACCACTGTGGAATGAATGTTAACAATCACGCATGGTAACTTTTGACAATAGTTAGTCCAATGCGAACACAGCTTAAGACTTTTCACAGGCTTATAAAAACATACATGTAGTTACAAGTACAGTGTATGTAGAGTATGTACTGTATACTATCTGATACATATATGTGGGTCATTCCATACATTTTGGGTCCAAAAGTGTGACCATTTTTTGGTGTCCCTGTTACACCTGACCTATGTTATTTTCATCAAGTATCATTAAAATTGACCTCATACTATTTTTACTTGTTCGGCAGGTACACATGTATATTGTAGTTTGCTTTACACAATCACAATTGGAGATACATGTAGAAGGCATTAAAGAATGTGTCCTGAATTGCAAAATGTTATACATGTCACTATGTAACAGGGACACCAAAAATGTCAGACTTTTGGACCCCAAATTAATAGAATGACCTACGTACATGTTCCCAAAAAAAGGTTCAGAGTAATATTGTATCTTACAGGTTTAATGTTCAATATAAACTTGAAGATTGACTCTGCAAATAGACCGAGCCGAGAAGCACTGTAATGTCATCTTGTTGATTTTGATCATCAATCGCAACACACTCTGAATCAAATATTTGACCATTATTTCAGCATTCTGCAGTCAATATCTTCTTTATGGATCGCATTAATAAAACAGAATTTTGCCCGGCATATACTCTTCCCGACAAAATACCCTTGGCCACAATACACAGGTTGTAATGACTATCAAAGACTGGCCACATTTAACAGGTCTTGTCTCACCAGAGTTACAATGACCATGGCACTACTGGCGCTAAAGATTTCCCTCTTCTATTAAAAACAATTTTAAAATGTCTCTTCTGTTGTCAATTATCCAGGGAGCTACAATTCAGTACGTGTAGCTCACTGAATATTGTTCAATTGACCACAGCATTTGTTCCCGTCATTCCACGTATCAGTTCCTCTCCATTACTCCTTGGCAATGTTGGACTTTGAACGCCGAATGATATTTACTCCACTGTCACAGACTCCATCATGTAATGGAGTAGACTGAGGGCCTGTTTGTTTCACACAAATCCGGATCGCGATCAATGATTCAGCCGCTGGTTCGCTCCGTGCCCTAGGCAGAATCTGGTGTGTGAACCAACGCTCGGATCACTGATCGCGATCCGGATTCGTGTCACGGTGAAACAAACAGGCCCAGAGTTAATTTGTTTCCGTTTCTTGGCAACAGCACACAGCGAGAATCATGGGAAGTTCGCTTGGTTCTAATTGCAACCTTCCACATCGGGATTGAAGTATTTGATGGATTACAACTACAAGTAACAACAACAGAATTATTGCTCTATGCATCATTTTTCTTTCACGCATTATTTGCATCTTAAGCCATTTTTTGTTGAGATGTGTTCATCAGTTAAAACAATACTGTATAATGCATACTCGAACAGACCATACAAGTGTCAGTGGAAATAGTAACATTGCCCATAGCTACAGTGTGGTGAAGGTTGCCTTGGGCCTAACACCCCCCCCCCCCACCCAAACCCCCCCCCCCCCACCCAAACCCCCCCCCCCCCCCCCCCCCCCCCCCCAATAAATAAATTGAAGACAAATTTACTTGTCCAAGTGCCAACTGATTTGGCCACACTGTGGTTGACCAATTTCCAAAACATTTTCCTTGCATTTAGAACACTCCCGTTCTCAAGGCCAAAATGGATACCCTATACATGTATATATCAAAACCTATCAAGTGACAGGTTGAAACACACACTAACTGTGAGAGTTGGTGTTTAGAGTTTTTGATAGGCTGTGATAGTTATAAGTATAGGAGGGTTAGTCCACTGTCACGAAAAGGGCCGTCTGAGGCAAGTGATAGAGGCTACAATGCGAGACAATTGCACTATATGTAGCTCGTTGATGATACACAACTGCACGCCAGATGCAATCAATAGCCAAACAATCCCCATTATACTGGAGTACAATGAGCTCATGCTAATTAACCCCATGAGTACAGTACTTTACAGGAGACGTCGGGGTGCCGCGGCGGCTCTGGCAGCCAAGCGAACCACTACAATGTGTTTGTGCAGTCAAGCGTATCATAAACAATCATCCAACAATGGATTGAAACTGCACAAACAGCGGCCAATGGCGTCATCCGGCCTGGTGGCACTGTTGTTTTTGCACCATATGGCGTCATCCGTACGCAAGGGGGTTAAATGACTACAACAATGGCAGATAAAGTTAGCGTAATGACCACTCTAGTGTACGTACGTAACTTGGTGATACTACAGAGTGTAGGTTCGAGTTCAGCAAGGGCCTTGGTGCTTGTGTCCTTGAGCAAGACACTTTGTCACATGTTGCTTCTCTCCACCCAGGAGTAAACGGGTCCCTGTTACAAGTGTTAGGGCAGTGATGGTTATGTGTTTAATTAGCCCATGTGCGCTTAACTTGAAGCATGGCTGTGTGCTCCCCAGGGAGACGAGAAGATTTCAGGAATGATTAATAGGCCTGATGAGCTGGGGTAATAGTGCCTTGAGCACTGTGATCATGGTGGATACATGTATATGTGTGCACTTTACAAATCTACATTATTTATATGATTGTTCATGTTTTAGACATTTCTGGTTCATACATGTACTGTTTATGATCGTTTTTCCAGTTAAAAATTGTGAATTTTGCAACTTTGGGGGAGGAGTCAAATGCAGACACTCCTCCCACTATCGTTCCCTCCATTTGTTCTTTAAAGTATTAAAGACTGACTACCCCTACCCTTACAAAAGTTTTCAAGAGCAAATTTAAGCTGTCAACCACTGGTAAATGTTGCCAGGTACCAGGGATGTATTATTAGTCCAGTGAGAATTGAAGTGAAAAGTGCCCAACCCTGACATTTAAGATTGCCCGGCGGGCAACTGGTGTTGGTTAAAACAGCTGCCCAATTGTATCTGGGGTTGGCCCGGGCATCGGACAACCCTTCATTTCGCACCCTGATCAACCCTGCAACTTTCATTATTAAAACCAAAAGAACATGATGTCGGGTATGGCGTACTATTCTCTCGTGTAAGTTTCCACGGCCTACTTTAATTCCCCAGATGCCACCCTCGGCAGACTGAACACAGGGGTGTTTTTTTAATCAGGGAAAGACTTAATTGGATTTTGGACTGGTCACTGCACTTGGATTTCAAGAATGTGAGAACATGGATGTCTCAGCTGAAAACACAGGAATAATGTTCCCTTTCACTCCTTCCAATTACAAGTACAGTTCCCAACGGTTTTAATTATCTATGCTCTACTTACGAAACTAATCTGTGATTTCATTGCATTGCTCATGAATGTCCCCCAGTCGAATTAAACTAAGAAAATATGACTGTGTGCAACCAAATGAATCTGAAAGATGAAACGGTGAGTAACATGAACCTCATCACTTGCAAGGTAATAAAACCCAAGTTTGGGGGGGGGGGGGGGGGAACTTTTCGTTTCCATTGTACTTCAAGGCATTAAAGTTTTATTGTAAAAATACACACATGCCTGTATCAGGTAACAGAGGTTCATAACTTTGTTATTATATTAACGATACCAAAATTCACCACAGAAACTGACTCATGGAATCAAGTTTTCACACGAACAAAGGGAAGTGACTAGAGCAAGATTTAAAGTTAGGACTGTACATGTACGTACATGTACCAGTGCTCCACCAACTCAACAAAGATTTTATTACTACATCATTTTCTGTTTGGATTTTCTTCACAATAATTGTGATTTATTACAAGCAAAAAACAGCATATCTTTACACTATTTGTCTGTATCCAATTATCCGCGCAGCTAAATTATTATAAATTTACAACAATTCAGACGCACTACTTTGGGCAATAGTATCCAGTGGGCATTTATTTATAGCATATTTCAACGTTATCTCTAATGGCAGACCAACAATTAAATTAAAAGGCAGGTGTTGTATTGTCCGATAGAATTACTGAGTAGAAGGGAGTCCATGTTTGAATGCAGGTGAACCTTTTTACATACATGCACAGTGCAATGGTAGCAGAATTATGTACAACATAAATTACATGTAAATACATGCATTCAGCAGGGAAGCTACAGTAATGCTTCACTTACAATGTAAACTTACACATACAAAAATGGCAGATTCATGACAGCCACGGCCAATCAAAAACCCCGGTACAGAGCAAAAGATATTGACATCATGTGTTTACGATATAGTCATGCCAAACCTGGACTGTGATTGGTCAATTAGCTGCCCATAGGAATGCATGCATCTCCATATTTTAGATACCGCCGCATGCAAGAATTCATAATTTTCAGCCAGCAAAATAATATGCACATTCAGCTAATGGCACAAAGAAAAAAATATGACGCTTTATTCTATGGGGAAACAAATTTGAACAAAAAACAGATGTCACCATACAAAATGTCTCCCGGATAGGGACTTACCTGTGTGAGTCAGAGACGTAAATGACATGGGAGCCCATGCAAAGTGTGAAATACACCATAACCTACGGGGTGCATTACCGTATGTAACACCCATGTGGTGGGGGGGCGTGGCAGCAGGGTGAGAGTGGTGATTGAAAAATGAGGTGAAAAAGAAGAAAATGAATATCGTTAGAAATGGTACCAGAAATATGAAACTTCCCATTGTGAACCTTGCTACAAGTAAGGTGGATTGAAGAAAAAAGTTATTTGAAGTGTAACATTTTACTGTGGAATAGGCCATATATTGTTTACCAAATGTACATTTAGGAACTGTAACACCATAATAAAACTTCTTTTACTGGGATATTTTCAGTCCCTGAATGACAGACTTACAATGTACGCCCAGTTCAAACTTCATCGGATGTCACCTGCAAAGCAAATTTATTAACGCCAAATATTCAAGCAGCAAATTCGCAAAAGCTTAACATTTCAACTTTTGCGAATCTTGGCCGCGAATGTTTCGTGATTTATTTCATGTTTGTATTATGTACCAGCTTTACATGCATTTATACCGTAATGTGACAGCTTGCAGCTGCTGACATAACGACTTTTCATCAAACCAAATTCTACCTGAAATTTTTCCCATTTTACCATACACTACTACATGACATTCAGGAACATCAAATTGTGATCCCGGCCCTTCAAACTGGCTGCAAATGAGGTTTTCAAAGTTAACAGCTTTCTGCATCACATTGCACCTTATCAAAGCGGACCAGGCCAGGTGTATCAAGGATTCACTAACAGCAAGTAGTTTTACGTACAGAAGACGCCATATGGCGCAAAAAAACAGTGCCAACAGGCCGGATGACGCCATTTGCCGCTGTTTGTGCAGTTTCAATCCATTGTTGGATTATTGTGTATGTTACGCTTGACTGCACAAACACAGTGTGGCTGTTTCGCTTGGCTGCCAGAGCCGCAGCGACACCCTGACGTCTCCCATAAAAAACGTACTCAAGGGGTTAAAGTCATGGTGTATAAAATTAAAAATTTACTCTGTGTTAACATACAGTACTACATTGCGCAAACAACAACACTGGCATGCCTGTAAAATATGATATTTCTGTTTGAAATAAAACACCCACACATCAGGGAGGGTTGGGCAGCTAACAATATACTCTGAACATTACCGTTATTCTAAGCAACTTCTTTCTAAAAGACACAAATTATATTAAAATTATCGCAATGTGGGTGCAGTAAATGTACACAGTATGTTGCAATCTCTGACAAATATTGGTTGCCACATTGCATGAAGTACTACATTAAACACTGTCCATCAACATTTACTGCAGTGCAGGGAATTGCCTCTGAACAGACCCATCTTGTTTAAAACACTGACAACATGTACTTTTTAAGACGGATGGAATGGTTAAGTCGTTAATCCATAACGCAACGACCACCACTCTACACGTCACTATCTGCTGTTTCTCAATTCAAGGCATACTGTACTTTACATATCCTGTATAATTTATACATACATGTACATAGCTTTTGTTTAACCCTTTGCGTACGGATGACGCCATATGGCGCAAAAAAACCAGTGCCACCGAGCCGGATGACGCCATTTGCCGCTGTTTGTGCAGTTTCAATCCATTGTTGGATTATTGTGTATGTTGCGCTTGACTGCATGAACACATTGTTGCCGTTTCGCTCGGCTGCCAGACCCGCCGCGACACCCCGACGTCTCCCGTGAAAAAAACGTACTCAAAGGGTTAACGGCATTCTTTCCACTATTTTTAGTTTGAAATAAGTCTCTATTGAGTATTTATAGCTTGATGAGGCAGATGAAACGATTTTAAAACATGAAAAATCTTCTGCAATTAAAGGCACACATTGGACTTAAATCCCCCAAATTTCAGCTCTTCGATTAGTTACTTTTCAAGACCTTTTTTCAAGGTCTCTGAGTCCTGCACATTAATATATTCTACTTTTGAATGATCTTTTCAACCATAACACTTTTGTAGCCCAGCAACAGGGCAATGCGTTCCTTTAAACTCAAGGGTAGAAGGTTCTGGTAAAGACTTCTAAAATGGCATTTTAAAATGTATGTACAGTTTTCACACACTGTGAATTAGTGAAACTTATCAGATAAAAAAAATTGCCAGTCGTCAAAATAATGACCCATCAGACAGGTCTTTGCCACTCCGCAACAAAAAAACATTTCAATTGTATTTCAGCCTTCCCAGCCCACACAGTGCAAACATGTACATGTAGTCATCAAGCAACTACCCCTTGTGTATAATTGTTCCACTGACTAATCAAATAACTGTGAACTTGAGATATGACAGGTGTCCAATGGAATGAACGTAAACAGGTCAGGTGGAAGTGAGAATACTTTGCCCTCTGTCAGAACTGACACGTACTAACGCAGGTAATGTGTAACTAATTATCACATCCCAATGTCAATGTGCAAGTATACTAGGGGTATGCATTTACGGGTGGTACGGGAATCGGGTACCATGGGAATCGGGTACCATGGGAATCGGGTACCATGGGAATCGGGTACCATGGGGTACCATGGGAATCGGGTACCATGGGAATCGGGTACCATGGGAATCGGGTACCATGGGAATCGGGTACCATGGGAATCGGGTACCATGGGAATCGGTGCAAAATTAAAGAATAACATATTTTTTTCTAATGTCAGTGCATTTACAGTATATTGCAATTGTAAGTGGACACTGTGAATGGAAAATTTTGTGAAAACAATTCACATTCACATTTAGGTTTCACATTTCCCACACAATTTTCCCAGTTTTGAGAAAAGGTGTGAACATGTTTTCCCACTTATGTGAAAGGTGTGAAAAAGTGTTTCCACTTTGGGAAAATGTCTTCATATTGTGAAATGAAAATGAATTCCCTGGGAAGAGAAAATGTGTGAAGAGAAATTCCCGAACTTTCAAATGTAATGTACATGTACTACAGTTGTACATGTACATGTACATGTACATGTATATCAACCCAAAATTTGACTGGAGTGAAAATAACAAGTACATGTACGTCCCAGTCATGCTAGGATTGTAAGTCCAAGTCAATAATCGATTCAAATTTTGCTATGCAATATTGCAGAGTTTCCTAAACAAAAATGCACATCCCTCCCCCCCCCCACCCCTACAAAAAAAGTTTAATTGTATCAGTTGAAAATGCAGGCAATGTACAATGTACATGTATTATACTTCTGTGGACAAGAGGAGAAAGGAAATACAAAGAAACATTTCAGTCCTTGCAAGTCAAGTCTTTTGTTGAAATCGCTCCTCGCAAGTAGAAATACGCGCTTAGTATATGGGGTTGGGTTAACACTAAAGTAACAAAAGGAAACACAAAGCATTGTCCTTGGAAGCGTTGGGAAAGTATGACTGCATGTACAGTGTCCATGCTATTGTGTGATGCACAAGACATCAGTTTCGTGAATCCATTAAAAATACAATACATACCTGGCCTTTCTGCACAGTTCCTGGTTACAATGCATGTGTACATGCCTTTAGTGCAAAATAGCAAGTTTTTCTAATACGCTTCAATACTCAATGTTCTCCACCCGTGAAACTCATTTGAAAAATGATACTCACAATACATGTAATTTTTTTTTGGGCACAATACATCCATGTACACGTTAGGGCCTAGTACGTACAGGTACGTGTACGTGTACGTGTACATGTATGTATATTTTTGTTTTCTTAAAAATTATGTAAACAAATTGGGTGATTGTGTAGTGTAGGGCCCCTCTTTAGTTTTGATCAAATTGAGTCAAGGGTATTTTTTCTCATTCCAAAATGACTTTTTCAACCTAAACCAGACTTTTCTTAATTCTATTGACATCGTTTTTTTGTTTTATTTGAACAGTTTATTGCGGTAGAAAATGCAATTTTCTTACGCGCTTTACGGCAGTTGCCATGCGGTTTTGCGTGTTTACTGTACGTCGCGGTGATTGCCATCTTTATTTTCGCGTTGCTTTTTGTCGTCCTCATCACCGCTTTACCCCAAAACTTCCCTCAAAAACTAAAACCCTGCCTTTTATCTACGACATACCTGTTGGTTTGTAATGTCGCTAACTAGTTTGGCAATTCCAATAACCTAAAAGTGGATTTTTGTTCCCTTATAGGGAACAGGGCCCTACACTACACAATCGCCAACAAATTGTGTACCGGAAACGTAAAACTCATCAATGAAATAAATATATCACCGATTCAATGGCACTGATATTTAATAACTACAGTTGTATGCACAGTTAACTCTACAGTACAGTACTGCAGTACCAGCAACAATCTAGCATTACAAATAGTACTTCATTTGAATTCTACATGTACATGTACATTGTCAAGTCTCCATACAACACCTATCAAATGATGTACTGCATATCATTTTGATCCAACCAAATTGAGAGTCAATTAAGTTACAGATATACATGTATACTACATACTTTTACTAAGATATTCAAATTGAAGTACATATATTTTTTTCATCCTAATGCACTCTTACGTGGTGTTCCCTTTTTTAATGCTGTAAGTACCCTGTACATGTACATGTATGTATCCTGGTGCAAGATCTTCTTTCTATTTTAGAAAATACTTATACAAATCTTATTTTCTTTTATTCTAGTGAGATTTGTTAAATTAAAAAAATTGTTTAACCCCTTGCGTTAAAAAAACAGTGCCACCAGGCCAGATGACGCCATTGGCCACTGTTTGTGCAGTTTCAATCCATTGTTGGATTATTGTGTATAGGTTACGCTTGACTGCACAAACACATTGTAGTGGTTCGCTTGGCTGCCAGAGCCTCCGCGGCACCCCGACTTCTCCCGTAAAATACCGTACTCAAGGGGTTAATTTGTTAAATTACGGCATTCGCTTAATTACATTTGTTGAATTACATATCAACAAATGTAATTTAGCGAATGCCGTAATTTAACAAATTAACCCCTTGAGTACGGTATTTTATGGGAGAAGTCGGGGTGCCGCGGAGGCTCTGGCAGCCAAGCGAACCACTACAATGTGTTTGTGCAGTCAAGCGTAACCTATACACAATAATCCAACAATGGATTGAAACTGCACAAACAGTGGCCAATGGCGTCATCTGGCCTGGTGGCACTGTTTTTTTTAACGCAAGGGGTTAAACAATTTTTTTAATTTAACAAATCTCACTAGAATAAAAGAAAATAAGATTTGTATAAGTATTTTCTAAAATAGAAAGAAGATCTTGCACCAGGATACATACATGTACATGTACAGGGTACTTACAGCATTAAAAAAGGGAACACCACGTAAGAGTGCATTAGCAGGGTTCGACCTTAACGCTGGTCCGCTAGACAAATTCTAGTCAAAACAGCGGCGGTCTAGTCAAAACCCTTTTCTAAGTAGTCCGGCGGTCTAGTGAAAAAACATTGCCAAGATAAGCTAAGCGCGCGCGTCTTCAGAGCCAGATTGTCAACAGCGATCCCCGATTGCGTGGAGTTTACTCTCACTTCAGCTAAGGCTGTTCGATATCCATTTATTTTGATACCGAAATATCGGCAGAAAAATATCGCGATATTCGATATTATCGTGATGACGTCACTTTTTCATTACCGGAAGAACGGAGGAATACAAACATACATGACGGAAGTCACCACGGCATCATGAGATCGGGGCCACTGGGATCGGGCCCGCCGGGATCGGACAGGCTTCCCTTCGCTCGTTGAGTATTTGGAGTTTTACGACATTTACCTTCAGTTGGCTACTTTATGGCACTCCAGAAAGACTAGCGTTTGTTTCTATTTCAGCATTATTGATTAGTATAACACAGATGATAATACCATGGGCGAGCTGTCAACAAACGATCGTGTCGTATATTTTGTGAAGACGACATGACATTGCACAATGTACAATGGATGCGCGCCACGTGTTTTAATCTTTTCTCAAGACGCGACGCAGTTCGCTACACGTAACTACACCTAAACTGCGTGTGCCTTGTACACTGGGGAAAGACGGTGGCATTCATGCGGTTGCTTGCATGCACTTGACCAAGGCTAGCAACAAAGCAACGCGCACGCGCAGATGCGCTACAGGGGTTGACTTTATTGCAAACAATGTACGTAGCCTCTGTTAAAGCCTGAAAGGATGTATTGCAGCAATAAGCGCGCGTGTATAACGATCACTGTGCAAACCTGCGTCTTGAGAAAAGGCTAGTCAAAAAGACGCGCATGCGTAGTTATAGTTTCAAAGCCGGGTTAGTGGGCAACACCGTGATTTGTAAGCAAGTGATTTCAATGTGGTATATATACGACGTTCGTGAAAAATTAAAATAAGTGATCTCAATGTTATTGTCGGGTGCAAAGTTGTGTGACGTTCTATGATTTGTAGAAGTATTTTCCGTACGCTAGAATTTCAGACTCATAAGAAAGTGGCCAGGAAATGCCTCAGATTGCACCATAGAGCATCTAAAATCCAAAATTTCCCGGGGACCTTAAGCGGGCCTGACTCCACGCCGTCGCCGTAAGGGCGTCGCGTACGCGCGCGCTCGCATTGTGTCTGCCGCCCTGCTAAAATTTCAGGCCGTGGAGTTACTGGAATTTCGAGCAAAGTAAACGGGACAAATCCACTCGTAATGCGCGATGCGGCCAAAAGGAACATATATCGCGATATTGTTCGGTATATCGAATTCCCTGATATTCCGGGTTTTTTTTAAGGGGCCGATACGATTTTCGATATGAAAACAATATCGAACAGGCTTACTCTCAGCTTGTAATAAATGTTTGTAAATACAGTGTACTTGGTCAGGTTACTTACAAAAAAAGTAGCCTAAAAAGTGAAAAAAACATGCGGACCAGTGAAAATGCTGGCGGGCTAGTAAAAAGTCAACATTACTGGTCCGGCCGGCTAGTGAAAAAAAAAGTTAAGGGGAAACCCTGATTAGGATGAAAAAAATATATGTACTTCAATTTGAATATCTTAGTAAAAGTATGTAGTATACATGTATATCTGTAACTTAATTGACTCTCAATTTGGTTGGATCAAAATGATATGCAGTACATCATTTGATAGGTGTTGTATGGAGACTTGACAATGTACATGTACATGTAGAATTCAAATGAAGTACTATTTGTAATGCTAGATTGTTGCTGGTACTGCAGTACTGTACTGTAGAGTTAACTGTGCATACAACTGTAGTTATTAAATATCAGTGCCATTGAATCGGTGATATATTTATTTCATTGATGAGTTTTACGTTTCCGGTACACAATTTGTTGGCGATTGTGTAGTGTAGGGCCCTGTTCCCTATAAGGGAACAAAAATCCACTTTTAGGTTATTGGAATTGCCAAACTAGTTAGCGACATTACAAACCAACAGGTATGTCGTAGATAAAAGGCAGGGTTTTAGTTTTTGAGGGAAGTTTTGGGGTAAAGCGGTGATGAGGACGACAAAAAGCAACGCGAAAATAAAGATGGCAATCACCGCGACGTACAGTAAACACGCAAAACCGCATGGCAACTGCCGTAAAGCGCGTAAGAAAATTGCATTTTCTACCGCAATAAACTGTTCAAATAAAACAAAAAAACGATGTCAATAGAATTAAGAAAAGTCTGGTTTAGGTTGAAAAAGTCATTTTGGAATGAGAAAAAATACCCTTGACTCAATTTGATCAAAACTAAAGAGGGGCCCTACACTACACAATCACCTAATTTGTTTACATAATTTTTTAGAAAACAAATGTTGGCATTCCAGCCTCGCAGTACAGAGACATGTATGCAGTTGCTGTTAATAGTCTGTTTATGATTGACAGTTCCGGGATGGTTTAAATGGTGTCTGCCCGATAGACCGAAGGTTCGATATTCCGAACGTACAAATTCACCATAAGAGGGGGTACGTTAGTCCGAAAATGAAATAAGGTTCGTTAATCCAAACATTTGATGCGATAGTCCGAAGGTCCATTGGTCCGTAGGGCTGACAATCCGAAGGTTCATTTCGGACTATTGAACCTTCAGACTAACGAACCTTTGGACTAATAACCCTTTGGACTAAAGAACCTTCGGACTATCGAACCTTCGGACAATCGGGCTGTCACCGTTTAAATACCTGGAGGAAAACTGCAATTTAGTGGCTCAGCTACATGTACATGTACAATAAAAACAAATGCGGGGATATATGTACATTTGTACTTTTAGGGGGTGTGGTGTTGTAAGTATTGTAACTTTAGCCCAGTTTGAAGGAGAAACCAGGGGTGGGGGTTGGGAGGGGAGAGGAGGGGAGGGGGGGGGGGGGGGGTTGGGGGGTGCGCACATTTTTGGAGGGGGCACTGGGAACTTCAGTGAGGAAAAGACAATTCATTACACATAGCTCCATACCTTGAGTGGCTTTTTGCCTTGTTTGGGGCAAACTTTCATAAAAAAAGGGGCCTTTTGTTTTATAAATGCACAATTGCAGTCTCCAGTGGTGGGGGACGCCCAGGGAGAACACATACACGTACATGTACATGTAGGGGAGGTCATCTTGGAGAGGGGAGGCATAGGCCTCAGCTGAGGGCATGTCTTCTCCCGACTATTTATGCCACTTTGGGGTAGGGATTGGAGGGGGGGGGGGGGGGGGGGGGGGGGGCGGAGTTAAAGGAAGGAATGTCAAATGTTGCTGTATTTTTTCCAGAAAATTTACATCTGACAAATGTGCATGAAGTTGGTTGTTCTTTCTGCCATTAGGACATGCTTCAAGTGCCTATGCAGTGCGCTCGAGGGATTCTTCAAATTCTTCGCAGACAGTTTCAATTTATTTGAAATCCTTGAAAATCCTCGAACTGTCCTGTAGTCATTGCATTATTGTTGGAAATGCAGTTTAATATTCTTGAATTTTATTTTGTATGTTTACGACATTGACACAGAATTGTACTGTAAGCCAAAATTCTGAACAAAATAAGAAGTCACGAGCCTTTATCTTGTGCAGTAAATCACGTTATCGGACAAACAAAAAGATTACCCTGCAGACCAAAGTTAAAAACCCATAAAAGAAGAAACAACTTGTACAATGGCAGACTACACTGAAATTAATTACTCTATGGGACAAAAAAAGAAGCAAATTTTATTTTGAGAATTTGTATTTGCCCAAATCTAATGGTGTTGAAAACACAAAATGTAATACCAAAAGTTCAGTAACCCATATGGAAACATGATTACGGAAAAACTTACGTAGTTCCTTTTTAGGATCCTTGTTCCTGCGGAAAAATAGGAGCCCCAAAACAGGTGTGTCCGAGATAGTCTGACTGTGGCAATTTCCTGCATACAATTGACTATGTATTGAATTTACTATGTAAAGCCACTTACTATTCCTGTATTATGTAGTCCACCATTCAGGATGAGTAATGACATGACTGTAGCGGGTATTCTAGTAAATTAAGGTCAGTAACCATTACCATAGTAACCAGGGAGACCATTTTTTTTTTTTTTTACCTCTGTATGTCTGTCAATGCATTTTATATGCAGCTACACAACTGTATCCAAGGCTAGCATTGCTGTTTTTTTAGTAAAACAAAAAAACCAATAAAAGAAAAATGTAGCCTTTAAGATAATTCTCCAAAAAATACCTGCAGTACATTGGACTGTACATATGTCGAAGAGTAAACTGACACCTCAAAAGGGAGAATTGGAGAATAATTTGGGGATTAATTTTTTTTAGAAAACTATTCACAATACATTGTGTTTCATACCAAACCATTTTTCCCATCCCCAAGACAAACTACATGTAAATGATAGAGAAACTGATTAACCCTAACTACCCCAAGCCTTACAAACTCCAACAGCAGGTTTTGTCAAATTTTTATGGGTTCAGTACTGCAGGGCCTTTTTAGCACCATTACTTTAGTAGAGCTGTGATGCCCCAATTTGTCAAAAGAATGTGCCATAGGTATAATGCAGTGTTGGATTTTGACAGGTTAACCCCTTGCGTACGGATGCCGCAAATATGCGCAAAAAAAAAACAGTGCCACCAGGCCGGATGACGCAATTGTCCGCCGTTTGTGCAGTTTCAATCCATTGTTGGATTAAACAGTGCCACCAGGCCGGATGACACCATTGGCCGCTGTTTGTGCAGTTTCAATCCATTGTTGGATTATTGTGTATAGGTTACGCTTGACTGCACAAACACATTGTAGCGGTTCGCTTGGCTGCCATAACCGCCGCGGCACCCCGACGTTTCCCGTAAAATACCGTACTCAAGGGGTTAAGGACACTTCCTAGTAAATATGCTTAGGGGTTAGGATTAATAAGGATTTAACAAACTTGTACATGTGTTGTCATATTTTTAAACATGCTTTTGATCGTAAAAGATTGCAGTTAATATACTCAATGGCCATCATGAAGTTGAGACACAATGTGTGACATATTGGTAAAAATTTTAAATTGGTGTGAAATAAATTTGTTACACCACATGTGATTCTATACAATTATTTCATCATAGGTTAGATTCATTGTGACATAATATTTAGTTTAGGGTCCTCTCTCTTGAGTTTCACATTAACTCCCATAGACTTACTATGGATAAATCAACGATGTAACAAGGGACACGGTGTCCCGGTTACATCTTAGTTTATGTTTCTCATAATTCATTAATAATCATGTTAAAGCATCCAAATCTGTATGTGGTAGTTAGAAAATGTTATCCTTTTACATACCCCTCAAATACAGTTGGCTAAAACATTTGATGTAATAATTGATTTGGCAAGCCTGCAAGGATGTAACATGGGACACCGCTCCATCAAGGGTGGCAAACTAACACATGACACCAATTTAGGGGGTCTTTTTTATGTTTTTAAAAAGAGGTACTCCAAGTCTTTGTTATCATGTTGCATGGACATTTCACATACTGCTTACAGATAAATTATGGAAGAAAGTTCCCAAAATTGCTAGGATGTAACGTGGGACACCACCGTTACATCCGAGTCCATTTTGCCCTAATTTTGAAAAGGCAGTCCAATATATTGACTCTACAAGTTAATTTTATTAAAACGGTAATCACACAAAAGAAAAGAAATTTAATTCAGACTTCATTTGATGAAAAGTAAGAAAGCTAGACATGCAAGCAGGATGTAACAAAATTTAACAGAGTGGGACACCATCCGTTACCTCTCTAACCACAGATTTGTTAGCCATATAACAGAAAAGATGTAAGAGATACTGAAAATATGATTTGTTGTTAAGTTACATGCAGTTTTTGCTAACTGCTCATGTAAAAGAAAAGAAAATACTTAATTTTTTTAACCTCTGAACCCTATTTGTATTTTGTAAGTTTTTATGTCACAAAATTACCCCATAATTTAGCCCGGGACACCATCACACTTGGTGACAAAACATAAATATATCTCAAATAATGCCCTCATGTTTTGTATCATTCGAAAGCCTTCCTTTTACTCTTCAAGTTCATACCATAATCACCATTAAAGTCAGTTTAGTTTAAACAAGAAAAACAATTACATAATCAAAGAATGCCAAAATGTGTGTGTGTCTCAATTTCATGGAATAACCCACATGTACATGTACATCAATTTAATTGATGGCCATTGAGTATATTAACTGCAATCTTTTACGATCAAAAGCATGTTTAAAAATATGACAACACATGTACAAGTTTGTTAAATCCTTATTAATCCTAACCCCTAAGCATATTTACTAGGAAGTGTCCTTAACCCCTTGAGTACGGTATTTTACGGGAAACGTCGGGGTGCCGCGGCGGTTATGGCAGCCAAGCGAACCGCTACAATGTGTTTGTGCAGTCAAGCGTAACCTATACACAATAATCCAACAATGGATTGAAACTGCACAAACAGCGGCCAATGGTGTCATCCGGCCTGGTGGCACTGTTTAATCCAACAATGGATTGAAACTGCACAAACGGCGGACAATTGCGTCATCCGGCCTGGTGGCACTGTTTTTTTTTTGCGCATATTTGCGGCATCCGTACGCAAGGGGTTAACCTGTCAAAATCCAACACTGCATTATACCTATGGTACATTCTTTTGACAAATTGGGGCATCACAGCTCTACTAAAGTAATGGTGCTAAAAAGGCCCTGCAGTACTGAACCCATAAAAATTTGACAAAACCTGCTGTTGGAGTTTGTAAGGCTTGGGGTAGTTAGGGTTAATCAGTTTCTCTATCATTTACATGTAGTTTGTCTTGGGGATGGGAAAAATGGTTTGGTATGAAACACAATGTATTGTGAATAGTTTTCTAAAAAAAATTAATCCCCAAATTATTCTCCAATTCTCCCTTTTGAGGTGTCAGTTTACTCTTCGACATATGTACAGTCCAATGTACTGCAGGTATTTTTTGGAGAATTATCTTAAAGGCTACATTTTTCTTTTATTGGTTTTTTTGTTTTACTAAAAAAACAGCAATGCTAGCCTTGGATACAGTTGTGTAGCTGCATATAAAATGCATTGACAGACATACAGAGGTAAAAAAAAAAAAAATGGTCTCCCTGGTTACTATGGTAATGGTTACTGACCTTAATTTACTAGAATACCCGCTACAGTCATGTCATTACTCATCCTGAATGGTGGACTACATAATACAGGAATAGTAAGTGGCTTTACATAGTAAATTCAATACATAGTCAATTGTATGCAGGAAATTGCCACAGTCAGACTATCTCGGACACACCTGTTTTGGGGCTCCTATTTTTCCGCAGGAACAAGGATCCTAAAAAGGAACTACATAAGTTTTTCCGTAATCATGTTTCCATATGGGTTACTGAACTTTTGGTATTACATTTTGTGTTTTCAACACCATTAGATTTGGGCAAATACAAATTCTCAAAATAAAATTTGCTTCTTTTTTTGTCCCATAGAGTAATTAATTTCAGTGTAGTCTGCCATTGTACAAGTTGTTTCTTCTTTTATGGGTTTTTAACTTTGGTCTGCAGGGTAATCTTTTTGTTTGTCCGATAACGTGATTTACTGCACAAGATAAAGGCTCGTGACTTCTTATTTTGTTCAGAATTTTGGCTTACAGTACAATTCTGTGTCAATGTCGTAAACATACAAAATAAAATTCAAGAATATTAAACTGCATTTCCAACAATAATGCAATGACTACAGGACAGTTCGAGGATTTTCAAGGATTTCAAATAAATTGAAACTGTCTGCGAAGAATTTGAAGAATCCCTCGAGCGCACTGCATAGGCACTTGAAGCATGTCCTAATGGCAGAAAGAACAACCAACTTCATGCACATTTGTCAGATGTAAATTTTCTGGAAAAAATACAGCAACATTTGACATTCCTTCCTTTAACTCCGCCCCCCCCCCCCCCCCCCCCCTCCAATCCCTACCCCAAAGTGGCATAAATAGTCGGGAGAAGACATGCCCTCAGCTGAGGCCTATGCCTCCCCTCTCCAAGATGACCTCCCCTACATGTACATGTACGTGTATGTGTTCTCCCTGGGCGTCCCCCACCACTGGAGACTGCAATTGTGCATTTATAAAACAAAAGGCCCCTTTTTTTATGAAAGTTTGCCCCAAACAAGGCAAAAAGCCACTCAAGGTATGGAGCTATGTGTAATGAATTGTCTTTTCCTCACTGAAGTTCCCAGTGCCCCCTCCAAAAATGTGCGCACCCCCCAACCCCCCCCCTCCCCTCCTCTCCCCTCCCAACCCCCACCAATGGTTTCTCCTTCAAACTGGGCTAAAGTTACAAAACTTACAACACCACACCCCCTAAAAGTACAAATGTACATATATCCCTGCATTTGTTTTTATTGTACATGTACATGTAGCTGAGCCACTAAATTGCAGTTTTCCTCCAGGTATTTAAACGGTGACAGCCCGATTGTCCGAAGGTTCGATAGTCCGAAGGTTCTTTAGTCCAAAGGGTTATTAGTCCAAAGGTTCGTTAGTCCGAAGGTTCAATAGTCCGAAATGAACCTTCGGATTGTCAGCCCTACGGACCAATGGACCTTCGGACTATCGCATCAAATGTTTGGATTAACGAACCTTATTTCATTTTCGGACTAACGTACCCCCTCTTATGGTGAATTTGTACGTTCGGAATATCGAACCTTCGGTCTATCGGGCAGACACCATTTAAACCATCCCGGAACTGTCAATCATAAACAGACTATTAACAGCAACTGCATACATGTCTCTGTACTGCGAGGCTGGAATGCCAACATTCTCTAATTAATTAGAGAGATTCTGTTGTCAATTGAGATACAAAGTGATGAATACTTTGGTGGCGAGGTAATGACATAGTAGTAAGTAGATCAAGTGCACCAGTACTACATGTATACACGTACATTTTATGCATGATGGTGTTAAAAAAGCACTTCACTTTTACATTTTGTGTGTGACAGATCTGACATTTCAGGCATATTATGTACATTTGTCATAATTTTCTAAAAGCCACAACGTCAACGTGATTAGGGGAAACCGACAAATCAGGGCCCAATTTCATGGCTCTGCTTACCGTCAGCGAAAAATTCCCGCTTACTGTAGCAGAAAATTTTGTGGTTAAGGCAAGCGTATTTCACGCGTTAGCGGGGAATTTTGTCTCCCGAGCATGCGTACATACTAGCGCAAAATGGTGATCGTAAGCACGGAAAGCTGTGGTTAGCAGAGCCATGAAATTGGGCCCTGGTAGCATCCTAATTGCATTACTGGCTGCATGGCTTATTCAGGAATAAATTGCCTACACGCGCTCATCAACACTAAGGGAGAAGGGGGGGCGCTAAAGTTTATTGACAACATGAACGTCTTGAAGGTTATACATGCATTTGCAGTCTGGTTAATACTTCAACAAAATTGTACCAGCCAAAGTTTCAGTTGAACAGGATCAACTCTTCTAGGAATGAGTACTGAATATATTTCCAAAATGAAAGGCTCAAAGCATATGAAACAATGATTCTGCCTTTCAAAAAATAACACAATTTTTTCTGGTACAAACACAAATAAACTCACAGTAATGGAAGTTATTAAAGTTAGTTTCAATTGCTTTAATACACAAATTACATGCGACCTGTTTATTTGCATTTTATATTTACTTTCTTTCTCAGGCTTGACATTTTAAAAAGATAAGAAATACTGTTGGAGAAAAAAAAGACAGAAAGTGACAATTAAACAGGAAAAAAATGATTTAAAAAATGACACCAAACAGCTCCCGAAGAATCTTCTAAAGAACCAAAAGTTCTATCGAGGAGCTCTCTGAACTGAAAGTTAACTACTCCAAAAAATTATATATCTACGATCTGTATTCGAAGAAAGATAACTTGACGTGAATTACTATTCTACAATGTATCACAAACTGACATAATTTTTTATATTTATTGTGAGGGCCCCAAATGATCAGCTTCTGCTGGATGGGTTACCTCATTAAAGATGGTTTCAAATAAATAAATAAATAATGATATATTGTTATTGTTGTTGTGCAGTCATACTACATGTACATGTACTAAACGATGTACAAAGTACATATTTCTTGTAACCTTCTGCGTTCCCATGCTTTTCAACTCTGACTGATGTACACATCTCCTTATTCCACCAGATGTTCAGCTTCAACAGGCTAACATGACGACATTCTAATATCTGAGTTGACTTACACTAGTTGGATGCCAGAACATCGATACCCTGAAGCAAGGGTCTCCTTCATGAAGGCCGATCTAAATGTCAACTGTCAAACACAGAGTGAACGATGCGGTCACCCACAAGACACCAGAAGACTAATCTAAGATCCGACTCCACACCAATGAAGAACACTACGATGTACACGCATGACAAATACGTATGTCGTGTACACGTATTGCTGGGCTCGGAATTCACAATGGACGAATGGTCCGAGTCCAGTAACTGACCTATCACGATAGAATCGCTTGAACGCAACTTCTGAAGTATTGTCCAAAATCATTTCAATTATAATTTAACACAGACCCAATGAGGGTCCTTGCCAAAAAGTTTTTAACAACAGGCGGACAACAGGAGGTCCCCGATTGAAGGTGTTTACACACCTGGGTTATTCCATGAAATTGAGACACACACACATTTTGGCATTCTTTGATTATGTAATTGTTTTTCTTGTTTAAACTAAACTGACTTTAATGGTGATTATGGTATGAACTTGAAGAGTAAAAGGAAGGCTTTTGAATGATACAAAACATGAGGGCATTATTTGAGATATATTTATGTTTTGTCACCAAGTGTGATGGTGTCCCGGGCTAAATTATGGGGTAATTTTGTGACATAAAAACTTACAAAATACAAATAGGGTTCAGAGGTTAAAAAAATTAAGTATTTTATTTTCTTTTACATGAGCAGTTAGCAAAAAACTGCATGTAACTTAACAACAAATCATATTTTCAGTATCTCTTACATATTTTCTGTTATATGGCTAACAAATCTGTGGTTAGAGAGGTAACGGATGGTGTCCCACTCTGTTAAATTTTGTTATATCCTGCTTGCATGTCTAGCTTTCTTACTTTTCATCAAATGAAGTCTGAATTAAATTTCTTTTCTTTTGTGTGATTACCGTTTTAATAAAATTAACTTGTAGAGTCAATATATTGGACTGCCTTTTCAAAATTAGGGCAAAATGGACTCGGATGTAACGGTGGTGTCCCACGTTACATTCTAGCAATTTTGGGAACTTTCTTCCATAATTTATCGGTAAGCAGTATGTGAAATGTCCATGCAACATGATAACAAAGACTTGGAGTACCTCTTTTTAAAAACATAAAAAAGACCCCCTAAATTGGTGTCATGTGTTAGTTTTCCACCCTTGATGGAGCGGTGTCCCATGTTACATCCTTGCAGACTTGCCAAATCAATTATTACATCAAATGTTTTAGCCAGCTGTATTTGAGGGGTATGTAAAAGGATAACATTTTCTAACTACCACATACAGATTTGGATGCTTTAACATGATTATTTATGAATTATGAGCAACATAAACTAAGATGTAACCGGGACACCGTGTCCCTTGTTACATCGTTGATTTATCCATAGTAAGTCTATGGGAGTTCATGTGAAAGTCAAGAGAGAGGACCCTAAACTAAATATTATGTCACAATGAATCTAACCTATGATAAAATAATTGTACAGAATCACATATGGTGTACACAATATATTTTACACCAATTTAAAAAATTTACCAACATGTCACACATTGTGTCTCAACTTCATGGAATGACCCACCTGTGTGAGTTGGCCTCACCCACGGAGGAAGTTATCCCGCCTGGATAGGTCTGAAAATTGGGATAATTTCTTTGGTATCTATGAAGATTTATCCTCTATTTAGATCTGGGCCCAGGAAAACCGTAAGGGTGGTAGGATTGGGTAGGATTGGCCAGGGGTGTAGTTGAGTCCATCACAAGTCCATCACAAGCCCTTTATTTACATGTACCTACATGTAGAGTGGCTTCTCGCCTTGTATTGGCCGACTTCCATAAAAAAAATACTCGCTAGTGCTGTGTACTCCAAGATCAAACTACGTCAGTGGCCTGCTGAGTTTTCTTTGAAATTAAATTTATGTTGCTTTTTTCCCTCAATAATCAAATTTTGTTCCAGCTCACATGTCACGCCAAGATGCAGAGCCAATCGGGTACAATGTACATGTACATGTATGGCTTCTCTCTAATTACTGCAGGGGAATTATGTAGTTAAGTCAACCATACCACAATGGAGGGCCTTGATGATAGGATTTTCAGTCAATTATTCAGATAACTACATTGTACATGTACATGTAGATCCCTGGGGAAGAAAGAATGAGAGCACCAGGGGAAAGATTACAGGACAGCAAGGGAAAAGAACTTAGGACAGCGGTGATGAATATGTGCGCCCGATTCCTCATTTAGTTTTCAAATTGCATTCTTGTGAAAATTTATGTACATGTCAGAGCTCGGTTTAGTTAAAGCTGTACTAGCCTGGCATACATGTACAAGCACTAGTCAGAACTGCTGTGGGCTAGTCAAATTTACTTCAAAGTTGCTAGCCAGGCTAAGGAAAAATCGGCAACATATACGTATATTGAAACTTTGATGTTTTGATTTTCAAGAGGTGAATAACATAAAAATGAGACACGTGTACCACCCCTTAACCCCTTGCGTACCGATGACGCCACATGGCGCAAAAAAAACAGTGCCACCAGGCCGGACGATGCCATTGACCTCTGTTTGTGCAGTTTCAATCCATTGTTGGATTAAACAGTGCCACCAGGCCGGATGACGTCATTGGCAGCTGTTTGTGCAGTTTCAATCCATTGTTGGATTAAACAGTGCCACCAGGCCGGATGACGCCATTGGCAGCTGTTTGTGCAGTTTCAATCCATTGTTGGATTAAACAGTGCCACCAGGCCGGATGACGCCATTGGCAGCTGTTTGTGCAGTTTCAATCCATTGTTGGATTATTGTGTATATGTTACGCTTGACTGCACAAACACATTGTGGCCGTTTTGCTTGGAGCTGCCGCGGCACCCCGACGTCTCCCGTAAAAAAACGTACTCAAGGGGTTAATAAAATTTAAAATGGACATTTTAGAAATCATCCGGATGGAATAATGCCGACCTCGTGTTAAAATTCTGTGCCGTTTTGACAAGAAGATCCTGGTGCGAAAAAGAAATAATCAACAAGAGAAACTAAACACAAAAGCAGCACATTCTTTCTAACAAAAAAACAAAAAATCAAGGGAGAAGAAAATTAATGACAAATCGAGATGGATTTTTCAAATTGTGTAAATACACACAAGTAAACATACATTAATTGTATTTATATTACAAGTACATTTAAATGCAGAACCGAAACAGAGAGAGGTAAATATAATCCCCAACAGGCCAAGAACAATGAAACACCAAGAGTAGTTTATAAGTTAGCTCAAAGGAAAACAAATTAAATTGGGGGGGGGGGGGGGGGGGGTTCAAACGAGGCTCACCCCAAGAGGTGAGAGGCAAGGAAAGATCCCACATTACACCTGACCGGCCTCATGACCTGGAAAGCAATCTTCTTCTTCTCCTCACAAGAGGAGAGTGCAGCTCACATATCATTACCAATGGAATTTGAGCCTCTCGAGAACTTGAATCATCTTTTCCTGGGCCAAATTTTACATATGTACCGGTTTGAAGTGTCAAGTCAGTATTAAATTTCAGGAAGTAAAACCACAGTAGTTCTGAACAGAAAGCTTTGAAATTGTTTTGAAGAGGAAGAAGCTACTGAATATATCCACTTAAGATGCATCAACCCTTAATTTCAATGGCAGGGTTGGTGACATTTTAAATTGCCAATCCTACCACCCTTACAGTTTCTTGGGTCCCAGATCTAAGTAGAGGATGATTCTTTGACAGATTCCAGAGAAATTATCCCAATTTTTAGATCTATAGGATGGATTGATCTGGGGGGATGCATCCAGCCATGAGGACCAAAACCATGCAAATGAAGACTGACGAGAAGAGACAAGGACAATTAAGAGAAAAAACGCTTGATGAGATTGGAGGATCTCATAAGGAGATGAGACGATAAATTGGCCAGTGGGCAATTTCACATAAAGCAGATGTGTTCCTTAGCAACAGCAAATTCCAAAGAATAAGATCCAGGGAAATGGAGGATACTACACTTTTTTTTGCGCCATATGGCGTCATCCGTACGCAAGGGGTTAATGAGTGTACTTGCTAGTGGCAATAACATTCCTACATGTACGTGTGTAGGTATGGCATGTGCATAAATGTTCGTTCTACAAAATAATTGACATGCACGTCGGACAAAAATGTGTACAACTAAATAAAGAACATTCACTGGAATGCTATCAACATTTACAATACATGTATGTAAATCATCCTCTCAACACTGTACACACATTCTTGCACTTGAAACAATGCAATTAGCAAATTTGTATATTTTCTCTACAGTGTTTCAAATGCTACTGTGCCGAGCCACCAGACAAAGTTTAGAATAACAAATGATTTTCATTATATTTTTGGAAGGCCGGTGTACTTGTACTACATGTATGATGCATAAGCTCTGTCCACAATGGACCTTTTTTGGTAAAGCTAACCCAGACGATGGGTACTTTTCCCATTTTAAGTCTAGTGCGAACAGCTTGGGACGTTTTCCTCCACGTTACATTTCCGGAGTCCAGCCAGCACAGCAGTAACTTCTACTGGCCAACCACACAATTTGGGTTAAACGGATAAATGTCGAAAGGTCAGCTCAGTTACTTCTACCACAATCTCGCTCATAATTTCCCAAGTCCAAAAGCCCAAGTGCGAAAAGTGGTAACATTGAACCATTTTTCCTGGTGCGAGCACGGCTATACATACATACATTGTACATGTACGTTCACTAAACCAACTATTAGGCCACTTCCTTCCTTACCGTCCTATGAACTCATCACTGATAAGAAAAGGAAATAATCAACAACAGAAGCCTGTACATGAATAGTATACAACGGTACATGGAGCACATCCTTTCTAAAAAAAACAAAAAACCAAGTGGAAAAGAAAACTAAGTGTCCAAAGATTCACAATTCACAGGAAATGTACAAAGCACACACTCCTGGTTGTACATGTACATGTACATGTACATGTATGTAAACTTTAATAGGCCAAAGGGTAAGAGATCTGAATGGAAAAAAAATGGATGGCAAAGATGTGTCCTTGAGCAAGACGTTTTACTGCAATTTGTTGAACTCTAACCAGGGAAACAAGAATCCTGAGAAGTCAAACTTAGTCGTGATATGGTTGACTATCATTTATAGAATGTTTCCCCTACAAAGTACACTCTGTCATTTGCCTTTGAGAAAGAACTTGCTTAAGTTCGAAACGTCAGGCCAGCAAATTGTTTTATTCATAGAATTTAACGATGCTGCAAAGTGCTCTCTAGGGAAGTGAGATTTTAGGACTGCAGTTCCTGTCAAACTTCGGTAGGAGGGAGGAGAATCATAGCCCCACCCACCAAAAAATAATAAATAAATAACAAAATAATATTGATAACAAATTAAATAATTAACAAATAAATGTAAATAAATAAAAAGAAAAAAAAATACGTTCAAGTACAAGTAGGTACATGTACATGTACATTGTAGGTATGTCACAATTTTCAAAAATCAAGATTTTCAAAAAAAAAGATTTTCAAAAATCAAAAAGATAAACACATGACTGCAAAAATAAAAGTTTAAACAAATTGTTAACATGAATCTAAGAAATAAATCGTATTGTAAAGTACATCACATTCCATTAACCCCTTGAGTACGTCTTTTACGGGAGACGTCGGGGTGTCGCTGCGGTTCTGGCAGCCAAGCGAACCACTACAATGTGTTTGTGCAGTCAAGCATGACATACACAATAATCCAACAATGGATTGAAACTGCACAAACAGCGGCAAATGGCATCATTCGGCCTGGTGGTACTGTTTTTTTTTGCGGCATAGGACGTCTTCCGTACGCAAAGGGTTAAAGTATGGAGGAATCAAAATATTTATCCATGCATACACTTAGACTTGTAAGCATTTAACATGTGTACAATGAAGCACTCTTGTTTTGTATGCAAATCACTTGTTTTTTGAGGAACGTAAATTTATATTTGCGAACAAAAGCAATGGCATCTGGTGTGTACAATGCGATGTGGGGTTATCGAATAAACACAGCCTGAACTTGAATTTAATTTAAGCATCTGATTCGAATATTGATTAAATGTGTAAAACACATGCTGCTCACAGTTCAGTCAACACAATATGTAAACAGTAAACATTTGCATATGAAGAGCTCTGTTTTGCTCCAGCATTTAGCCAACAGTAAATTACGGTGGTATTTGGGAAGCATTTTACACAATGTATCCATTGTCTATCCAGTGCTGTGTCACAGACACCATTGTAAACTATCTAGGGTGTGGTTTACTGGGAAGCTGACTGGTATTATTACATTACATGTATTTGTGAAATTGAAAAGGCAAGCGTGTCAGATTAACATGCTACACAAACATGTAGACAGTACTTTAAACTGTTCATTTTTTTATCATGAAATTATACAATACATGTACAACTTTCCTTTCATCAGTTAAAAAAAGGAGATTGTAAGAGAAAATTTTAACAAGCAAGCCAAAAAATGAAAAAAAGAAAGAACAGGTATTTTTGTTTCCTATCATTTATAGCCCTCTATTGGCAGAGTTGTTTGATTTCTAAGTCGGATACACGTAACAAACATGACAAATTTTAATACCTCGGGGAAACAAAATTAATCAATACTGGCAGCAGGCACAGGGACAATTTCTTTCGTGATTCTTTTGAAATCTGCCTATGAGGCAAGAAATCTTAACAGTCCATCTGAAATGTTTAATCAAATTACCCGTTCTGAGCCAAACGGTGACAATGTTATAATTCACAAGTTGTATTCATCTCACACCACAAGCCGTGACCAGGTATAGAATGCACCGCGATTCCTGATGAAATTAACAAATGGCCGCTGAGAAAGGAGGAAGACTGACTTGAGTTGTCGGCTTCGGCCAATTTGATTTGAATCTGAATTCCCAAGTTGGTCTATTCTCTCATCCTGTTGTCAGCTAATTAACGCGCGCACCTGGAATGTCAGTTATGCAAACAAGAGTCGGGCTGTCAATTACTTTGCACGCACACAACTGCATACCACTCCGCAACTGCAACAGAACTAGAAATCAACTTTTTTTGGCATGTACAAGTACATGTAGTTATTCTAATCTGCAATTCGTGATTTGTAATTTGATTAGGACCAAAGTTAGTCACAAATCAGATAATTGTATGACGTCAAAGTAAATCAGAGTACAGGTATGTACAAGTGAGTACAACACAAAAGCACCACAAGCTATGTATTTTTAAACTAAACAGTAAAGAAATATTGACATTTTGGTCACAAGGATGTTTCAACTTTAAAATAAAAGATAAAAGTTCCAAAGAGACACTTTTTTAAAGTTCATACAATCACTTTTGACTGATTAATGTACACTACATACATGTACGTGTATACGAACTACTTGGTATTCCCAAATCTGGTTTCTGAGCACTGGAAAAATGTCCACAAAATGTGCCACGAGTTTCTCAAACCTCTAAACATGAATCTTGATCCCATCATGACCATTGCTGTGTTAGCAAAGGCTTCCACATCAAGGGGCACACCGCAAGCCACTTGAAAATTCACTACAGGTGTATTTTTACCATGGCAACAGGCTGTCACATGACAAAACCTCACCATCACATCTGCCCAACAAATTGCCCAGATAAACATGTGTACATCAGCGTGAAAGGTTGGAGGACAAGGGAGAACATGAACCATAACCAATTACTAAAATATTATACGACCAAAGAAACATCCCCATGCCTCTTTTAGGCAGCATTTTCTCACTAAACAAATGTACATGACTATCATGTCTTGGACTCGTTCTGTACATGTATACATGTCGTGCAAAAATTCCTCGAGGGGGGGGCCTACAAGTTGACCGCAAATGTACATTTTGAACATTTTACGGCTGTGAATGGAATTTAAATTGGGTTCCTAATTACTTTGCTCGCTACAAAGCCAGTGAATCCTTACAGGTCAATACATACAATTTATCCCTTAAACAGCATACAACAAATAAAATACAAACTGGTCTAACAAAAAATTGATCAGAGCTTTTACTTGACATACAATGTACATAGATATACATGTACATGGATTTTGTATCCTTGTCTATATACTTTTATCTTGCTTTTGCTAGCAAAATATACCCATGTATACATTATGTGCATAGTTGATTGTTTCTTCAAGGTTTTTATACATCTATTTGGAAAACAAACGGAGCAAAGAAAATGAACAAGTTCAGGCAAGTGAACAAATTGTTCACATTCTAATTGGTTACAAATCATTAGGTCTGCCTACATGTACATGTACATGCATCAACAGCTAAAATAAGCACCTACATGTAATGTATCTCCTTTTTGATTTCTTATAATGTACTACCTTGAGTACGGTTATTTACAGAAGGCGCCGGGATGTCGCGCCAGCTCTGGCAGCCAAGCGAAACGGATATACAATGTGCTTGTGCAGTCAAGCGTAACATACACAATACTCCAACAATGGATTGAAACTGCACAAATAGCGGCAAATGGCATCATCCGGCCTGGTGCCACTGTTTTTTTGCACCATTTGGCGTCCTCCGTACGCAAGGGGTTTTAATAATGAGTATTTTACACCAGTATTTACCAAAGTACTAAGTGGCACACGCAAAAAAGTGAGGTGAATGTGTAGTTACGAGCCCTGTTCCCTATAAGGGAACAAAAATCCACTTTTAGATTACTGGACTTACCAAACTAGTTTGCAAGAATTAACACCAACAAGAGAGTCGTGAATAGAGGACAGGTTTTTGATTTTTGGGGGGCAATTTTGGGGACATTTTAATAAGGAAGATGACAAAAGGCTACACGAAAATAAAGATGGCGATCACCACGATGCACGGTGAATGTGCAAAACCGCACAGATTCGCATGACACCAACCATAAAATGCGTAAGAAAATCGCATTTTTCGCACGAAGAAACTGTTCAAAATTTTAAAAACGGTATTACTAGAATTAAGAAAAGTTTAGTTTTAGTAGAAAAAGTCAAATATATGTTTTGAAAATTTCTGTCATTTGGCCAAAAGTAAAAAGGGGCCCATAACTACACAATCGACAAGAGTGATGTGATGTGAACAAAAGGCAAAAATCAAAAATCCTTTTTCTTTTGTTCAAAGCACCTGTATTGTATGCAAAATAGAGCACTTACATTACAATTGTGCTAACCCTACAGCTTACTTCCACAAACAACTGGCTGTGAAAGTTGGATCAATACTTTAGCAAACTAAGGAACAAATATTCTTTTCACTTTAATAACAGTACACATTGTATCACCTGAATTAATGCTCTACACATGATTTTAATAGACAATAATGCAGTGACAAGTAGACTAGGGAATCTTACATTGTTATTATTTTAGGATAAAATCATAGAGCTACATTTATACATGTACGGTACACTGTGCACATGTATGTACATGTACATGTACATGTACATAATATTTTTCTTTTTTCTTTATCACATAATATTTTTCTTTTTTCTTTATCATCTGCACACTAGTTATATTTCATTTTTTGATGCTCAAAACAGTGTTCGGAAAGTTTTTACTTTAATACACCCACCAAATGGCTCAGAAACAGAAAAATCGGACAAAATAAACCATCCATTCGAGTTTAGAATTGTATTTAGACACATGGCACAACCTTTAACCCTCCTGCTATAATTAACTATCACAGCCTATCAAAAAATCTACCTACATGTACATGTACATGTACCAACTCTCACAGCTTGTTTGTGTTTCAACCTGTCACTTGATATGTTTTGATATATAGGGTAGTCGGCTCCATTTTGGCACCCAGAAAGGGAGGGTTAAATTTGAGACTTTTGTCAGGAAATGTTCGTGCAATATACATGTAGGAGAAGTTTGTGTTTGCTTTGTTAGTTCTTGGCATAGTGTACGCTCACTCAAAGTGTTCACATACATGTTAATTTCTGCCTCATTTTTCTTATATTTTGCCTACATAAATGTTGAAATAACTAGTTGTGCTACATGTTTAGACAGTTGTTATGAAGGAGGGTTGGTTGATTTCCAGGTTTTTACTGTTCCTGACCAATTTTGGAAGGTATTAAAATAAATCTTTCCCACTTTTTTGAGCTCTTAGTTTAGAGCACATACAATGTAATCTAGCTTATAAATACAATGCATAATAAAATGTCATGACATTATCATTATCATGACAAGAAGAAACAGAAATATATGGCTTAGGAGTGTCTTAAAGTGTCCTTGAGTAAAAAATGAATTATATGCACCGATTTTGAGCTCACATTCCTAGTGGTTGATGCACATTTCATTCTGACTGATTGGTTATCTACAGAAATTATAACAAAAAGTTGAAGGCGAATGCCATCCTAGCTAGAATGTGAAACACAGATAAAATGGTGAATAGCCTTTGTGTTGGGTCATACTAATCACCGTTAACACGCACAAACACCGTCAACACACCGTCAACACCTCCATTGAAACACATTCTAAATTAACAAAAGAGGCATAGAAATGTAATGCCTAGGCTAAATTAGAATTTCTGTTGGTTAAAAGTCACATTTCATTTATGAAAATGGAATTTTTTCACGCGAAAAAATTATCTCTAAGCAGCACGGCCGTTGGCCGCCATCTTGCCTTCGCACGCGCTGCTGCGCGCCCGCGACATGGCTAAGTGAGGCACGACTGCCGATTTCGGAGCTGCATGGAGCGGTCCGTTTTCTTGAAGGAAATAATCGCATTTTCAGACGTTTAACCTTCAATTTTTAAGCCCAAATCTCGTGTTGACCCATACTTTACGGTTTTGTACCGCATTTGTCAGTTTAGAATGAGTTTTGGAGGTGTTGACGGTGTGTTGACGGTGTGTTGACGGTGTTTTGCGTGTTGACGGTGATTAGTTTGACCGTTTGTGTTGCTTTGCAGTCCAGCCAGACTACACAACATGTCACTCTATGGCCTGGGGACGTGTTGCCAATTTTCGCGCACCTAAAGCACCACACCACAACAAAATTTCTCTCACGTGAACAAAAAAATATAGCATTTGACTATACTTCTATTCTCCCAGTGTTGCTACCTGCCAGAAAATACACTTCCAAGGCAGCTAATTACAATCAGTACACAACGATCTCGACATCCTCAAACGCACTGCCTCCGTGGTGCCCATATTCGCGCATAGCGCAAAGGTCATTGCGTCACATTCTACGAGGGCCGTGTGGAAACATATTTAGTTACTAATTATTTACTTCACATACAGAGAAAGGTGGTGCGCAAATATTGGTTACGCGCGAATATAGCCTAGGTCGTGCCACGATATATGGAGCATTGACATTCACCATTTTTCATGCGTTCTTTTTATCTAACTTTGTTACTGTCAATCAAGCCCAGGCAATAAACCTTTACGACATTCTCAAAGCATCATGGGAACTGCATCAGCCTTAACTGGCATTAGAAGAGCAAGCACATCAGAACGGTCGCATTGGTCACATGTTCGTTGTCCTGCTTTCAAAAATCCTCTTATGAAGTTATGATTGGCTAATAATGTGACATTACTAGCTGTTCTAATTCCAGAAATTTGCATTCATCAGTAACTGGTACCCTGAGAGGGATTCCCCAATTATTTCCTATATTTGTATTGCCATTTAAAATTGATTTTTCTGGTTATTATTTTCCTTATGTTCCATGCAAAGATATGTGAAAAGGGTATCGCTCAACTCATGACAGATATTTAGCATAAAATTAATTAATATTTGGACTGGTTCACAGTGCCATAGGTTTGTGTATAAATTACATGGTTTGACTTTGTTTGGCCTCTAAACCCACAATGCATTGTTGAGAATGTCGAAAAGGTTTATTCAATTTTGGGATAATTCTGGATTCCCTGCATCTGATCTTACCAGAAACTTTCCGATCTTTGTCTGTGCCGATATAAGAGCCCCGGCCCAATCCTTGACGGCCGTCATCCACGGCACCTCGATGTCGGGGCCCTTGCTGTTGACAAGCACCGGGGCGTTGAAGCTCGGTGTCGGCGGCGAGGCATCGTGCACGCGCCGCTTGCAGCTGAACAACACCACAAGCCGGAACACCAGAATCGCCACCAACCCCCCGAAAAACGTGATCAAACTCGAGCTCAGGAACACAAACCAGAACCGCGATCGGCAATCGTCCACGTTTGTCACACAGTGCATCTCATTGCACTGCTCCTCTGTCAGATTGGCGTACGACATGTTTGCGGCGTAATTTCGCGATGATTTCAACTCACATTTTGTGAGGTTTTCTGCTCCAGCTGTCCTACGTGGCCGAGTACAAACTTTGTTATGTTGCTAATTTGTGTGTATTTTACGTGCGTAAACTTTCACTTCGCTGGTACGCTTAGCGGTATCATTCACTCTCCTTTACATCGCGGATACCAGTGCAAATGTTGTGCGACTTGTCAAAACATAGAGGGCGCTTTCACACGAACTTTCACATTATCCAAGAAAAAGTAATAGAGGGCGCGCGCTCCCTCCCAAGCCCTTCTCGACGCGTCGACGAGGGGACTTGGGTGACTCGAACGCCAACCCACCCCTAGCTCCCCCACCAAAAAAAGGGAAACAAAGATAAAAGGAGAAAATGAGGAGGTAGGGAAGAAAAACAAAGCCAGTGGAATATCTAGTCCCAGTCATGTTCTGTATGGCTAACTGCTTCCCCCTGTGTTTATGGTGTTTATCGGGAAAAAATCCCAAACACAAACACGCCACCAACGTCGGAAAGAGTCCCCACCACCCCGCCCACCACCTATATGGACGAAAAATCGTGTAGAATTGTTTCCGGAATAAATTTGTGGACTTCCGGAATAAATTTGTGGATATCCAACCTCGTTCCCATGGTGTCGAGCAGCGCCCTCACCGACACCACAGCTGCTATTGGAAACGAGGCTGAAAATAAAGTAAGCCATGGGAACGAGGTTGGTGGATATCTGTAAAGTATGTGGATGACAATTGTGATAAGCCAACAAATCTCAACATGTACAGTTCAGCTATTGTCCAAAGTCTAGCTCACCTCAGTCAGGTCCACGATCGTGGCAACGGGACTCGACTATGGGGGTTTTCGAAACCTTTACCATTGCGTCTTCGACGGCTTCGGCTTCGTCTTACTCTTAGGATTTAGGAGATATTAGACCCCCAACTTCATGAACTGTAGCTAAGTGCATGTTCTGCTTCATGAACATTCATTCGGTTGATTATGAAAGTAAAAATGAGAATATTTTCATTTGGTTTGCTTCTCAGTTATTCAGAAGTCGGAGACGAACCCGAAGCCTGACGAAGCAAATGATCCGAAACCCCCTATGTCATGAACTAGTGAATTTCGAACTCTCTCAACAGTCAACACTCACTGTTCAAATACCCCAGCGATCGCATCCAAAAGCATTTAACTGCATAAACACATTTTCATATTGCATTGGATATTTGGGCGGAAATGATTTCACGCATAGAGTCTATACTAGGCTACATAATTAATGGCATTGCATTCGACTGTAAATTTAATCTGATAACTACAACAATTGAAAACAACTTGAAAATACATCAAATGTGTTCGTTGGATTTGATTAGTACAGCCTATATAGAATCTGTTAAGGACTCACTTCACACTTTGAAAAAAAAACACTCACGTCATGTTCATGGGCGTCGCGAGGGGAAGGGGGCAAGGGTGAATTTTTGTAACGGGTAATTATACATTTGCAAACATCAAAAACAAAACTACTGATTTATTAATACCTAATTACTTGACTGTAGATTAATAATAGTCTCAAGCATCCTGTACAATCATGGCACCTGGTGTGCTGTCATTTTCAAGAAAAGTGGAATTTTTGTATTTTTAAGAAAAGTCGAATTTGTGTATCAATTTCCAGTGATGGTTACAAAACTGTTCCCCGACTTTATAATTCCCTGGCGTCTATAAATTGCTGCGTTTTATCTGAAGCAGGGTCAGGGTACAAGAGAGCATATTATTTTCTGTTTTCCCAGCATCTGTGCATACCAAACTTTTAACAGGTCAGTGTTACAGTATGTCAAACCCATTCATTTCTTAAAAGTACAGCAAAAGCAAATAATTATTGTACAGGCCTACTACATTTAAACCTTTCACAATTCCTAAAGAAAATTTACTTTAAATATCTCAGCCATCGTCAGAGGGCGCCTAATACCTCAAAATGCATAGTTGCTCGGGTCACTGCACTTTGGGTGAAAAGAGTTTCACTCCAGTCCTTCGAATGACCCACGCCCGGGTTCTTCTCATAATGCTGAGCTACATGTTCAAACGTGTGGCCTTTTCAATATGCAATCCTAAACCACGCTGAATGCAATTACTGAAGCGAACAGACTTTGTACAAAAACTCTGCATGCACGACGACGGGCCGATCACGATTGCTTTCATATATATAAAAGGGTCATTCCTTCCTCCATGATTCAACTAACATGCAGGTTTATACGTACTCCTGCATATATATTGGGCCTAGAGCATAAGTTTACCCCAGCTTAAAACGACTTATGGCACACCATAATAGGAGCTAGGAAAGGAAGAACCACCAAAGACCACATTCTCAATCTCGAATCCTTAATCAACAAAGCCCGCTCCAACAAAGAAAGCACCCTTGCTGTCTTCCTTGATATAGAAAAAGCTTACGATATGCTATGGCGGAAAGGCATTATAATTAAATTACAATCCTTGGGCATTTCTGGACGAATCACTAAAAAAAAAATTTCTTAGCAAAAGGAAAATCCAAGTCCGGGTCAACAATCTTGTCTCTGAAGAAAGGACCTTGGAAAATGGAGTTCCCCAGGGAAGTGTCATCAGCCCCCTTTTGTTCAACATCGCTGTTAACGACCTTGTCAATGAAGTCACCAATTTCAACATCTCTCAATACGCTGATGACATCGCTATTTAGAAAAAAAACAGAAATATTCCTTACTTACAAAAGAAAATCCAACAAAACCTTGATAATATCAACAGATGGTGCGGAAAATGGGGATTAAAATTATCTGCCCCCAAAACAATTGCCGTTCTTTTCACGAATAAATTTAAATACCCCTCCATTTCCCTCCGCATTCAGAACCTAGCGATACAAACTAGTTCTTCTGCCAAATTTTTGGGAGTTATTTTTGACAATAAACTCACTTGGAAAAATCATATTGACAATATTACCAACAAATGTAAAAAGAGACTCAATATTTTGAGATGCATCTGTGGGAATTCCTGGGGAGCTGAGTGCAAAACACTCTACCAACTATACTCCGCACTCATTAAACCCATCCTAGAATACGGATGTGAAGCTTTTGACTCCGCCTCCCTCACAATCAAGCAAAAGCTCGATAGCATTCAATATCAAGCCTTAAAATTATGCACAGGAGCCATTCATAGTACCCCACTCTATAGACTTCAAACTGAATGCGGCGACCCTCCTCTAGAACTATACGCCGACAGTTTTTGAGTAACCTCTACGGAATTAAGATAAATTCTATAAATAACCACCCAAATGATCACTTTAACCTCGACAACTGGCAAAAACACTATTTTGCTGATAAATGGAATTCCTCTACTCATAACACCCCCTTTGAAGCAAGGATCTCCCAATATCCTCTGACCATCTTCCCCCTAAATGCTCCTTTTCCGTATTGGCATTATACTAATCCTTACATCTCCACAGAAATTCATTCTTTAGTGGCACACACTGACAGCATATACGAAAAAAGAAATATCAGTCTGGAAATAATCAACACTACATGGAGCAACTGCCTTCACATCTACACAGACGGCTCACTTAATCCTACCAGCAATACGGTAGGCTGTGTAATCTTTATTCCACAATTGAAATACTCCAAAGCATCCCGGCTCAATGATGGCGTATCTATCTTCACTTCGGAACTCTTTGCCATCCTCCTCTCTCTTGAGTGGATTGAAGATGTCAAACCCCTCTGCACATGTATCTTTAGCGACTGCCTTAGTGCTCTTCAAGCTATCTCCAAACGTTTCCCTTAACATAAAATAGTTTGTGATATTCGACATACTCTTATCAATATCTGTAATCAAGGCAATATAGTTAATTTTGAATGGATTCCTTGCCACTGTAATATCCCTGGAAATGAAAGAGTTGACCAGATTGCCAAATCTGCTACTCGTAAGAACACTATAGACTACTGTATTCCTTTGTTAGGTACAGAAATTAAACATATTCTCAAAACACACCTTAAGAATAAATGGGCTACCGCAATTCCTAATCTGGACCCCCAAAGCAACTTAAGATATATGAGGCTTCCTTTTCTTTCACTACATGGGGCTTACAGCGTTCCCAAGAAACAATTATGCACAGACTACGCCTTGGTATATGCAAAGGCTTGAAGTCTTTCCTCCACAAAATTGGCAAACATCCTGACGGTCTTTGTGAAATGTGCGCATGTTCAGACGATGTTGACCACTTCCTTCTCAAATGCCATAAATACAAAACCCAACAACAATCCCTCCAAAAATCACTGGGCTTATCAAATGATCAAATGAACCTGACTCAAATTCTTGGTAAAAGCATTCCTTTGTCATTGTTCATCCCACTGTGAGCTGACTTGTGATTGACTTGTGATCTGCCTTTTGATCTGACTTGTTATTGACTTGTGATTGACTTGATTACAACTCCGTTTTTTTTTTACTCCATTAGCCTTTTAGAGGTATGGCGGACACAATAGGAGGGCGCTATTTGATTTGGGTAAACATTTTGTGAAACCACAAATTCCAGTGAAAGTCAGAATCAGATATTGTTTTAAGTTAAAGTACAATCCATAGTACAATCCATAGATCATGCCTAATCTTCACCTTTGAAATTTCCTGTGGTTTAACAAAAGGTATACCCAAATCAAATAGCGCCCTCTCCTATTGTGTCCGCCATACCTCTAAAAGGCTAATTGTAGGTTGTGTTATGATTCTTGCCCACGTGGTATATATATATTTCAGTGCGAGTGGCGTGAACCAAGTCAGGAAACCCCGTGTTTACGGTGTAAGCTAATCGAACGCACCCAATATATAATTTTATTGTGACCTTTTAGCTTTTGAGCAAACACGGTTAGGCAACACTTGTGTTCAGTACCATACGCGAGACAGTGTAGGTTTCGCCGCGCCCTGCCCTTTCGAGTGCATTCTCTAAGATGTCTTCCTACAAGGTGGTGTACTTCGATGCTCGCGGGAGAGCAGAGGGAACCCGCATGTTGCTGAGTTATGCCGGCCAAGAGTTTGAAGATGTCCGTTACAATGCCGATGAGTGGGCCAAGCATAAAGCAGGTAAGTCAGTATAGGTCACTAGGCCTATTTTGTACCGACCAACAGTCACAAACCCAGCTTTCACATTATCGTTAGACACCGACTGGGTCTAGCCCTGTAGCCCAGTATCGTCCAACCTGGGCTACGACTGGGTCGTGTCTGAGATTTGTTAGTACATGTTCTGTAAAAAAACGTTTAAACGGCGATTGTGTAGAGTGTAGGGCCCTGTTCCTATAAAGGGAACAAACTGCCAAACTATACACTCTAAAAAACATTAGTCAGATTTGACTAGAAACCAGTTAAATTTGACAACGCACAGAAAACACGGAAAACCGCGTTGATTCGCATGGCAACTGCCGTAGGCCTAAAGCGCGGAAGAAATTGCCTTTTCTACCGCAATAAACCGTTCAAAATTACCAAAAACAAAAGATGTCAAAGAATTAAGAGAAGTCTGCTTTGGGTTGAAAAGTCATTTTGGAATAAGAAAAAATACTCTTGACTCTCATTTGATCACAACTAAGAGGGGCCCTACACTACATCATATGTCCTATGTCTGCCAATCATTATTTCAGGTTATTCGGTTAACAGCAGTTTGTATTAATATACTTTTATTTTATTTAACGTTTCCTTAGTTTGTCTTCCTTGCTGTCTGAGATGTTGGGGTGTCATTATTCCCTTAAGTACGGTTATCGTAGTGAGGCGTCTAGGTGCCGGGGCGGCCTGTGCAGCCAAGCGAAACGACCACAATGTGTGTGCAGTCAAGCGTAACATACACAATAATCTAACAATGGATTGAAACTGCACAAATAGCGGCAAATGGCGTCATCCAGCTTGGTGCCACTGGTTTTTTTTTGCGCCATTTGGCGTCATCCGTATGCAAGGGGTTTTAATAATCAGTATTTTACACCAGTATTTACCAAAGTACTAAGTGGCACACGCAAAAAAAGTGAGGTGAATGTGTAGTTATTGCGACTGAATGGCACCGGAGGCTAAGCTTTGAATACACTTTTTTTGTAGTTGTATGGACAATAACGTTTTGAACAGGTTGTGGACTGTAACGCTGTAGAGAGAATTCATGCGTCATTTCATTTGGAAATTACTATATGCTGAGATGGCGTCATCTCCCCCACCCCCTTCTTCAAAACGCACCGTGTTTTGTTATCAGAAGTATGAAAAGGTGACCTGAACACGAAAC